>CM068367.1:1200345875-1200949146 GCA_034769895.1 Magicicada septendecula | reverse complement strand
GGGAAAAAATTCAACAATGAAAACGTAAACTGTTATTTAAAATGTTTAACAATAGTTATTTTTGACCACTATTCCTGCACACACTGCAAATAGTAGAGCTATAGTTTCACAACGTCAGCGGCTTTAATAAAAAAAAAAAAACGAAGAAATTTGAGACAGATTCTGTTAATGGAATTTGTTTGTGTAGTAGAATTACATAAATTTGATATATACATTCTACAGTGACTTTTTCACAAAAGCCGTAAACAACTGTAGAAACCGATCACATTAACCAAAAAAATATAAATGGCAATAATATAAACCAGAAATAGTAAAATATAGCCAGAAAATAGTAGTGTTACTGAAGACAAACAATTATTTTAAGATTAAAAAAGTATTTAGTTTTATATATTCATAGTGTTGTAATTTTTATTACTGAAAAGTAAAAAGTTTCTTTTTTCTGGAGGTGGAAATATGATAACCCTATGTTAACAGTCGTTATCTTAATGATCATTTGATCCGGGTTCGTAAACGCTCGATTACATGCCTATTCCGCTATAATTGTCAGTGCTGCTTCTGTTTGTATAAGAAATTGTTTATTATAGGCCTATAATTACAGATTATCAGGCCTATAAAGTGACTTTCTTATTCCCAGTTTTCACGAACTTTTGTTAATTTTCTGTCTTTTTGTGTCTATTGTTGTTTGTATTTTGTAATTTATTATTTTCTGTAATTAAAATTATTGTACTTTTCTTTTCATTTTTATAATTTCTGTTTGTTCTCACTAGTTTTTTACCTTTAAAAATATTACAGCAAATTTTGAAAAATGCTTAAAAAAGATTTTATGTATTATTGTGTATATTAGGAGTTGTTTTTCTTTTTTTTTTCGCTAACAACACTGAATGTTCAAACTAAATTTTCTGACAGAATCCGACAAGATTTTTGCATATATATGTTATTGTTATTTAGTGGGGGTCTAAACATGTGCGACGCGAACATATGCTTTCAAAGAAGAGAAATGCACCAGCCTCCCCACCCCAACTCCTCTCTCACCTATACGTCGGTGGGCCCTGATACGCTGAGCAATCCACTCCAGGGCTGTGGTAACCAATCCCTTTGGTGGAGTGGATCGGTAAGCAAATGGGAGATGGGGATTCTGTCAGGGCAGTTTGGGGGTATCCAGGTCCTGGCCTGGCAGGATGGTGCACATCGGCAGCAGGATGTGCATCTAGTGTGGAGGTGGAGGAGGTTACAGTAGCCCAATGGCTGCACACATGGGCTGAGTCAGTTAGCCTATAGTGACCGGGCAGAGAGATCTCGTCAGCTGAGGTGAAAGCAACTCTCTAGGGGAAGAGCACCCTGAAATCAAAGTTCCTGGTCCTCCAAGTTGGGGATTGGATCGGAGAATTCACATATCCCATCTGTCAAACTCTTTTATGTGCAGAAACCTAAAAAAATAGGTCTTGACTTAGTAATGGGGTGTTGCGCCACTGAAGAAGAGAAGAAGTATGTTATTTAATGAGTAATTAAGAACATACATCAAAGCAACACCCAACAACATTTTAAGTTTATCTGTCGCTGATTTAATGACCATTAGTTACTTCATGGACCAAAAATCTTTCCATTAACCAACAATTTTAAGGCTTGTTAACTTTAACGGAGCTTCATAAAACAGGCTACCTCTTGTTAAACCGTTATTGAGTGATTTATGGGCTGGTCATTTCTTGATGATGATGATGATGATGATGATGATGATGATGATGATGATGATGATGATGGTGTGTGTGTGTGTGTGTGTGTGTGTGTGTGTGTGTGTGTGTGTGTGTGTGTGTGTGTGTGTGTGTGTGAGCGTATAGAGGACTGTACGGTCTACAATCTGACCCTTCTGACTGGATACGTTTTTGGCCAAAAATGCAGTTATTCATGTGAACAATTTGAATTCACGCCCAGCAATTGTCGGAATCTGCCAGCTTCAATTCTGCAGTATTCGACTGCCATTGCTGCCTCAGCATGCTAGGGTGCTCGGTTACATGCAAGTTAAGAAAGAAGCATTGTCATCTACTTGTCTGGGATAGAGTCAGGCACTTAATTAAACAGTAGACAGAAAAACACCCCTACCAGCCGGAGAGGTACCCAAGGAGACAAAGGATACCTAATGGTAAACCGAGTCCATTGCCTGTCGACGGATTAGGATTAGCTGGAATAAACTTTCTCTAACACTGACTTCAAAAACGATTTTGTCTAGTCTTCCTCTTGGGCAGTCAAAAAATTAACTCATTAATTTTTTAATCGTTAGCAAAAAAATTTAACAATTAATGATTAAAGTTAACCATTTTATAATTAACAATTAAGTTAAAAGTTAACGAATTTTTTAACTATTAATTTAATCATTAATTTTTGTAATTGTTAATCCCATGTCTGTTATGTAGAAATGATAGGTTCCTGCAAGTAATGTTGACGGCTAGAACGTGGGTTTGACAGTTTGTTGACAAGATGTTGACAGCAATAAAAATGCTAACATGCACAAAAGAATAACACCCCACCCAACAAATCGTCCGTCCACTGTACTCCCATTCTTCCGAATGCAGTGTGTACGAATTTGGCTTGTGTCGTTTTGCTGTGTTATTAAGTTGTGAATCTTCTAGAACAGTAAAAAATGCTACGGATTGGGTCATCAGTTAGGAATTTTGTTTTCAAACACTAAAGCAAATTCTGTGTTTATATATATCCAAGAGAGTATTGCCGATGGTCTTATTGGTGACATTGCCACAATCAAGCCACTGAGTCCCACAATATGGCCTTGTCGGCGGTCACAAATAAAGGAAATTTTGAACAGTTATGAATTGGTATTTATAATACTGACCAAACTAGGATAACAATGATATGGTGGTGCTAGTTGTCTACTTTGTGTATATGAGAATGGAGCAGCAAATCATGGTTTGATCATGGTGTGAGACGTAATTGAACTTCTAGAAATTCTAAATAACTCCTACGTGAATAACAGAAACGTGGCAGGACTTTATAAATCAGCTGAACACAGCATTGATGGACTGAATGCCCTAAGGAAAATGAAAGATTTCAGCTGTAGCCTATTTAAAAAAATAAAATGATAAGATTTCTGAGCGTGGTTTGGAAGAGTTGAAACTTCTGAGACAAAAAGAATTGGTGTTTTCTAATGTTGATGCTAGGAGAAATGCATTTGGAGCTTTTTATAATTAAGCAATGCTATAAATATTTTGAATTGTCTAACTGTTCAGTAGTTTTATTGTTTCATCTGTGGTCTATTCCGTATGTAACAGGGGAGACTGGAAGCAGTGTTGCCAGGTCAATGAGTCGTCTTTTCCCCACATGGCTACCCAAAATTTCCCCACTTCGACATAAAAATCCCCACTCACACAGTATGTGTGCTTTAGGCTAAGTGTCACATGTTGTAAGGTTTGAGTATATTCTAAATGTTTAAATACTATTACAAGAATTAATATAAACGTTAAAAAACTTGTTTAAGTATGATAAAATAAAATGTTCTCACCTGCTGAGGTCAGCCTCATTACTTTTTGAAATCCTTTGCAAGCACTTGATCGCTGCAACTAAATGATCACTTGACTCAATGGCTATATTATGTTCTGATATAAAGGAGGATATTCTTATATCCCCCTCCTTAACTTGTTTATCTATAGGCATATTATGGGATTTGGAAAAACTTTGAATTAGGGACATTGAAGATTTTACAGATTTGGAATTTTTATTGTGTTTATCAGAAGAGTTACGTTTTTTTATAGCAGATATACTTGCTTTCCTATCCTCCCCACAAATTTTGCAATGGAAATATATTTCCCCCTTACTGCTGTTTTAACCAGGATTTGAATTCTGGATTTTGTTCCCACTCCTTCCTATATTTATGAATAAATGTACGCTTCATTTTAGGGGCAATATCGGTTTTTGTGGCCTTAACAGTTTTTGGAAGTTTTCTTACCAAAAATTCGTTCATTATCAGTAGCGTATCCGTCACTATCACTGTCACTTTAAATAATTTTAGAGGTAGAAGTGTTGCTCATCATGATAAAACTATATGAAAAAATATATACACACTATCACAAATCAATTTTCAAAACAAGATGCGCACATGTAGTAATGTATTTCACTTATTATACAATCCGAACAAAGTAACGTAACAACTTCAACTAAAGCAGCTAACAAAGATTAGTAGCAATTACGAATAAATTCTAACTTATGCGTGCGCTATAGTAAATAACTGTGTAATGCTGTGAAACCCAGTATGTTGGTTGTGCAACTAGCTTGTTAAGGTATTTCCAGGAATCACCATCGCTAAGGCATTTGTAGAGAGTAGGAAACTGGTGGATCCCGGCTGGTGGTTCCCTAAACTAGGGAGGGGTTCAGTCGTTCAGTATTCATGGTAAGGAGGCCGGTGGATCCCGGCTGGTGGTTCCCTAAGCTAGGGAGGGGTTCAGTATTCACGTATAACGTCTCTCCTGTTAAGACATTATAACATAGGGAACCAGTTTAATTGTTTGGTGTTAATTAAACTAGCTGCCGTAGTTAGTAAAAATTACTTACCAACAAATTATGACAATGTATATATCAGGAATTTGTCCAAGGTTACATAAATTTATTCACTCTCTGGATATTAGCGAAAACATCTCTTTATTGTTGTATCTTAACTACGGATATAAACATAATAGCTTTAATGGTCATCTTTTTGTTTTTACTTTACTTTTAAAGGAAAATTCTTATAGATTCTGCATCAAATACTCTTTAAATTGTTACTCTTAGTATCTCAAGATCATACAGCTGTGTATTACTTTGATTACCACGGATCCGGGTTCTAACTTTATAATATTCTAACATACTTTAACATCATCCAAACTATTTGAAGAATAGTCTGATATAATTTCATATTAACTGTACCTTTAAGCATCATCAGGTTATTATTATAGCATTACAGAAACTACAAACATTGATATGCTAATATTTATGTGATCTAAAAAGTCTTTACAAGAAACTTTACTGTTCTTTTTGTTGAGGTTGTTAAAAACAATGTATGCACAGAAGTTATGGTTTAGTGTCACCTGAGTATAACGTGAGTCTGCGGCTGGCGGTCGAGATGATCCTCTTCAGTAGGTCTTCCTGGGTGTAGTTCGTTGTCCATCTGGATCCTCCATTTTGTTGGTTGTTTCTGAATTGTGGTCTAGGTCATGACGCTGGGATTCTGCTACTTGGAGTTCATACAGTTGTTGTCGTAACTTCTCTCCTGGCGTTGATGTTCACTTTTCACATTTAATTTTTTTTTTAAACAGCACTGATGTTACCTTTTACATGGTATGGAACATATCTTACCACTTACTTTTCATAAAGAGATGTGCCGGCTAAGTTTTTTATTTATTAATAATATTTTGTCAACATCTGTACTACATTACTAGTTTTAAGTTTCATTTCGCTTTAGCTACATGAGGATTAATTAAATGATAAGCACTAACTTCTTGTTACATCGGATTTAGCGACGTAAACGTAAGTTTAACTTCGCGACACATTTTCGAGCTGCTTACATGTCAGAGATCCTCGGTCGACTGGCGTTAGTTTAGCGGCAGGGAGTATGGAAGCGGGCGCAGTTTACACGCCGAGAGAAAAGTAGTTCGTTCCTTTATTATTATTAATTGTCCATTAATTAACTACTATAAATTATCCTACCTTTTCTTAGTTAGTAGTTAGGTATTTCATTTATTATTATTACGTCTTTTATTTAAATAGAAGGATTATTAGTTTTCGCTTAATAACATTGTACTTTGCATGTTCGTACTAGTCTTTTTACAAGTTGATATAGGTATCTGGGTATAGAGGGAGGGTGGATTATACTCTCACTTGTTATCAGAACAAAAAAAAACTAATTTGTGCTATTTAAATTGTCTTTAAATCGTCACATCCTCCTCCACTTAAAGGTGTCGACGGGACGACATTAGTGAATCCTACAGTGATATCTTTTTCTTTCGTGAAGTTCCCTTTCTCTCGTTTCTTAACTGCTAACTTAATATTATTTATATATAAATAAATATTATTTATTTATTTATTACTCTTAGTTTTCGTAACTTCACAATATCGTGGCCCGACTGATTTTGCTAGCATACTCTAACTCAATTAGTTAGTTTTCTGCTCTATCATTAACCCTTTTCAGTGGGGCGCCATTGTGACTGTGTTACGTATTTATCCCTATATCTCTTAATTATACTACAGTAATCTAAAGTTGATCCCATACTCAACCTTAGATTCTTTCTTAATTCTAATATCTTATACTACTGAGACAAGCGGAATTTCACGAAAAGGAACCTTTATTTTATTTTAAACTCTCTTGGAATTTGAATTCATATAAACACACACACATATATAGATAATAAGAATCTTATACTAATTAATCAAATTAAAATTATCTCAAATCAATTCAACTTTATGTCATTCTAGCAATTATCAGTCGAGACAAGGTGATAATATCTTTTTATAGTGGAAAGAAATTTCACACGAAGAGTTCATTGTGTTTACAATAACACAATAGATCAGCTGTTTGGGGAGTCTTATTGTTTGCGTTGGGGTGTGTTGTTAACAAAGGAGGGTGAATTCGGACCATCTGAAACACGATTATTCCCTGTTCAGGACTGTATATGTGGTCCACTTGGGAATGCCATTCAAACACCTTATTTTGTTTACGGGGGAGAGCGTACATTCCTCGACACGTATCTAACATGAAATAGCCTGTAAATACCGACAGGTTGAAAATGGAATATTTTTACCAGCAGGGCTTGTTTATTACGGCAATATCCTAATACTAATATTATTATTTTATAATTAAAACTCTATTTATTTATTTGTACACAAATTCAGAGTGAATAAATTTATGCATTTTAGCAAGTTAAAAGCAAAAAGCACAGAGCAAAGTGGAGTGGCGCATTTTATAAGCGTCACGACGTACATAATTATTTTTTTTACAATAAAGCAGAGTGGCGCATTTTATAACGTCTCTCCTGTTAAGACATTATAACATAGGGAACCAGTTTAATTGTTTGCTGTTAATTAAACTAGCTGCCGTAGTTAGTAAAAATTACTTACCAACAAATTATGACAATGTATATATCAGGAATTTGTCCAAGGTTACATAAATTTATTCACTCTCTGGATATTAGCGAAAACATCTCTTTATTGTTGTATCTTAACTACGGATATAAACATAATAGCTTTAATGGTCATCTTTTTGCTTTTACTTTACTTTTAAAGGAAAATTCTTATAGATTCTGCATCAAATACTCTTTAAATTGTTACTCTTAGTATCTCAAGATCATACAGCTGTGTATTACTTTGATTACCACGGATCCGGGTTCTAACTTTATAATATTCTAACATACTTTAACATCATCCAAACTATTTGAAGAATAGTCTGATGTAATTTCATATTAACTTTACCTTTAAGCATCATCAGGTTATTACTATAGCATTACAGAAACTACAAACATTGATACGCTAATATTTATGTGATATAAAAAGTCTTTACAAGAAACTTTACTGTTCTTTTTGTTGAGGTTGTTAAAAACAATGTATGCACAGAAGTTATGGTTTAGTGTCACCTGAGTATAACGTGAGTCTGCGGCTGGCGGTCGAGATGATCCTTTTCAGTAGGTCTTACTGGGTGTAGTTCGTTGTCCATCTGGATCCTCCATTTTGTTGGTTGTTTCTGAATTGTGGTCTAGGTCATGACGCTGGGATTCTGCTACTTGGAGTTCGTACAGTTGTTGTCGTAACTTCTCTCCTGGCATTGGTGTTCACTTTTCACATTTAATTTTTTTTTTAAACAGCACTGATGTTACCTTTTACATGGTATGGAACATATCTTACCACTTACTTTTCATAAAGAGATGTGCCGGCTAAGTTTTTTATTTATTAATAATATTTTGTCAACATCTGTACTGCATTACTAGTTTTAAGTTTCATTTCGCTTTAGCTACATGAGGATTAATTAAATGATAAGCACTAACTTCTTGTTACATCGGTTTTAGCGACATAAACGTAAGTTTAACTTCGCGACACATTTTCGAGCTGCTTATATGTCAGAGATCCTCGGTCGACTGGCGTTAGTTTAGTGGCAGGGAGTATGGAAGCGGGCGCAGTTTACACGCCGAGAGAAAAGTAGTTCGTTCCTTTATTATTATTAATTGTCCATTAATTAACTACTATAAATTATCCTACCTTTTCTTAGTTAGGAGTTAGGTATTTCATTTATTATTATTACGTCTTTTATTTAAATAGAAGGATTATTAGTTTTCGCTTAATAACATTGTACTTTGCATGTTCGTACTAGCCTTTTTACAAGTTGATACAGGTATCTGGGTACAGAGGGAGGGTGGATTATACTCTCACTTGTTATCAGAACAAAAAAACTAATTTGTGCTATTTAAATTGTCTTTAAATCGTCACACACGGTAATCAGGCTTGAAAAATGTTGAAAAAAGAAAACATATTTTAACTAAATGGTTATTAAAATGCGCATAAAATATAATTTTTTTCATATTTAATAATTTTTATTATTTGAAATCGCCACCAATTCCCCACATTTACATAAATCCCCGCCATTTCCCCACGTACGATTTTCAGGCTTAAAATTTCGCCACTGTGGGGAAAAATCCCCACACCTGTGCAACCCTGACTGGAAGTACATGGTGTGATTGGAAAGTTTTAAGACAGGTGCCGCCACTGCTCTATAGGAGGGACTAGGTTTGCCTGCAGGTGTGGAAGGGGAAGCTTGTTTTGTCGTTGAAACGTTGTGAAACGATCACCGCGACGTCTTTGTTCAGTAGAGAGTGGCATCCTGGTGAGTGAGGACGTGTGATCGGGTCTTGGCGGATTTTTGATTTTGCAAAATGGATGAAAAAACGGAACAACGAGTTTGTGTCAAATTTTGTTTTAAAACCGGGAAATCAGCTTCGGAGACTTATGAACTCTTACAAACAGCTTTTGGGGATATGTGTCTGAGCCGGTCAAATGTTTTTATCTGGTTCAACAGATTCAAAGATGCCCGCAAATTAGTTGAAGATGACCCCCCGGTCCGGCTGGCCTTCCACTTCAAAAACCAACGAAAACATTGTGAAAGTTCGCGATTTAGTGCGCTCTATCCGTAGACTTACAATTAGGGAGATGGCTAATGAACTGAATTTAAGTTTCTACTCGGTTCAGTCAATTTTAAGTGAAGATTTGAACATGCGTCGAGTGTCCGCAAAATTTATTCCGAAATTGTTGTCAGACCAGCAGAAACAATACCGACTTGAAGTGTCCCAAGAATTGTTTAATCGGGCCGAAACTGACATAGATTTGTTAAATAGGGTAATTACAGGTGACGAAACATGGGTTTATGGGTATGACCCAGAAACAAAGACAGAATCATCGCAGTGGAAGGGTCCAAGTTCGCCTCGACCGAAAAAGCGCGACGTCGGTCGCATGTGAAGACAGTAAGACACTGTTGGTGGTTTTTTCGATTGTAAGGGTATCTTGCATCACGAATTTGCCCCTAGGGGGCAGACAATCAACCAGGAATACTATAAAAGTGTCCTTCAGCGTTTGCGCAAACATTTGCGGAAGAAAAAGCCTGCACTCTGGCGAGACAAGAATCGGGCGTGCATCACGAATTTGCCCCTAGGGGGCAGACAATCAACCAGGAATACTATAAAAGTGTCCTTCAGCGTTTGCGCAAACATTTGCGGAGAAAAAACCTGCACTCTGGCGAGACAAGAATTGGGTCCTCTACCACGACAACGCACCGGCTCATCGTGCGTTCTTGATCACGGAATTTTTGGCCAAATTCAAAATTCCTGTGCTTCCGCAACCCTCCTATTCCCCTGATATAGCCCCTGCCGACTTCTACCTGTTTCCTAAATTGAAAATTTTGCTGAAAGGGGACCGATTTGACTCAATTGAAGACATCCAGGCAAATACGGAGAGGGTTCTTAAAACCCTTAAGAAAGAAAATTTCCAGGAATGCTTCCAAAAGTGGAAACACCGTTGGAGTTGGTGTGTTCAGTCAGAAGGGGACTACTTTGAAGGAGATCCATCACAATAGCCTGTAAGTACTGAAATTACAAGCTGACTGTACATTTTGAAATTACAAGCCCAGTCTTAAAACTTTCCAATCACACCTCGTATATTTATCATTTTATTGTTTGATGTCCAGCACAGGCACAGTGGCATTAGTTAGGATTGGATGAATTACCGAGATACTTTTTATAGATTATTTAAATAGACTGGAATGCTAAGTGGTCTACAGCCATATTTCGAACCTCAATAGAATATTCAAAATGAAATTTTCGTGTACACTGGAAGATTAGAAGAATTTGCATAGAAAATACGTCATCGCAAGAGGGAGACAAAATTAACATCTTTCTTTTCTTTCCACCAATAATGCACGGTAAAATAGTGCTCTACATAATTAATAGTTTTAAAATACAGTACTTTACTGAATGTAGTAAATTTTTTTTTTATTGAAACTGGTCTAAAAGACCAACCGTCAATTTACATCTAATGTTTGTTATAATTTTAAGTTACTTATACAGTCGCCCACTGGTGTACTATATATTACTTTCTAGATTTCTGCACACACTGCACTACACTAATTCAAAAGTTTTAGTTCTCTTCAGCCTTCTCACTGTATTGGCATTGTCAAGCAGTTGAATAGCTTCTACATTGATATGCTGGTGTAGTCTAGATTCATGCTTAGCAGCAAACCTTTTAATTTCACTGGCGACATCAGGGATCCTAAGGTCTCGATGTAGATCACTATTTCTGATGTACCATGGAGCACTTACCATGTTCCGTAGCACTCTATTCTGGAAGGTTTGAATACATCTAATGTTCGTTTCTTTCGCACAACCCCACAGTTGAATTCCATAAAGCCAAATTGGTTTCAGAATTTGGTTATATATCAGAATTTTGTTGTGTATTGACAACTGAGAATTTCGTCCCAAGAGCCAATACAGTTGTCTATATTTGAGACCAAGCTCCGTCCTTTTTTTTCTGATGTGCTCCTTCCATCGTAGCTTTGTATCTAGGGTCATCCCCAAACATTTGGCAGTGTTTGCATATGGTACTACAACACCATTTAAGGTAACTGGAAGACTGTTCTCTATTCTTTTGTTTGTAAAATTGATATGGACAGATTTCAGTTCATTAAGCTTAATTTTCCATCTCCTAGTCGACTGCTGTACCTGATCACTAGCATCTTGAAGCATGTTGGTAGCTTCACCTAAGGTCGAACCAATCGCCATTATAGCTGTGTCATCAGCGAAAGTAGCAACAGACACATTCTCTGGCTGCGGCAGATCACATGTAAACAACAAGTAGAGGATGGGCCCCAAAACACTCCCTTGGGGCACACCTGCCCTCACTTCTCTTAGCTCAGAATAGTCATCTTCCTGTTTGACTCTAAATAATCTTTCCGATATATATGATTTTAACACGTCAACATATTGTTTTGGTAGCATTTTATTAAGTTTATGTATTAAACCTTTATGCCAAACTTTATCAAAGGCCTGAGCCACATCGAGGAAGATTGTCGAGCAGATTAGCTTTTTTTCTAGTGCTTTCTCTATTGTGTCTGTTATTCTATGTACTTGGTCTATTGTGGAATGTTTTTGTCTGAACCCGAATTGATGATTTGGTATCAGCTTTTTTCTCTCTATTACTCGATTTAGCCTTTGCAACAGAAGTTTTTCAAAAAGCTGTGATATAGTTGGCAACAGTGATATGGGCCAATATGATTTGGCCTCATTTGGCGGTTTGCCTGGTTTACGTAGAATAATAACTTCTGCCACCTTCCAGACACTAGGAACATGCTTTAGCCTAAGTGCCGCATTGAATAAATATGTAAGCATAACAATCCTTTTCTTAGGTAACTGCTTTAAGATCTCACCTGTAATGAGGTCAAAGCCAGGTGATTTTCGGGGGTTCAAGTTTATCTTGATCTCCTCAGCTACCTCTTTAGGGGTGACCAGTTGAATGTCCTCCTCTTCATGATTTGTATCTTCATCTAGCTCTGTATCTGACTGGGTATTATTTGGCTTAAAAATGTCAGCTAGATGTTCAGCAAACGCTTCAGCTTTTTCTTTATTATCTCTAGCCCATGTACCGTCGCTTTTTCTAATAGGTGGTACTTGAGTGATCGACCTTTTAAGCTTCCCCGTTGCTTTCCACAATGAGTACTCTGTATCTGCATCTGCTGTTAGATTTTACAAATAGGAAGCTATTGATGCTTCTTTTAACTTCTGTATTACACGCTTTAGTTGTTGCGATTTGTTGTTAAGTACAATTTTATCATTTGGGTCACGAGTTTGTTGCCATTTTCTTCTAGCTCGCCTCTTTTCTTTGACAAGTTCCCTGATCTCTCTAGGATAGTTGTTACCAACAATTCCATGGGTGATTTCTCTCGTATTGTTCCAGGCTGTAGTTTGAATATTATAATTAAACTTCTTGGCTTCTATTTCTAATTGCTGCTTAGTTCTCAACTGGACATTTAGTTGTATCTTGCCTTCAAGTTCTAATTTGAAGCTTTCCCAATCAGTAGTTTTGTTAACTAGGCTTGGTTTGTTTACTTTTTTTATTATCCTTTCACTCAGCATCAGGATTACTGCTGAATGATCAGAGTCAAGATCAAAATTCTCCTCGATATCAATAAAATTCTGCGAGACCCTCCTTGATATGAAGAAATCTAATAGATCTGGAATTTTATTAGGGTCTGTGGGCCAGTAAGTAGGTTTGCCTGTACTGTGGAAGCTACAACCTGTTTCTTGTATTGCTTTATTAAGCTCGCTACCTTTAGTTGTTGTTAATCTGGATCCCCAATCTACATGTTTAGCATTGTAGTCTCCGCCTACAATGAATCTCTCACCTAGGTGTAATATAAATTTCTTGTAATCTAACTCCTTTAGGTTGTGTCTTGGAGGACAGTATATCGCACCAACGATTAGTTTTTGCTTGGTGGATTTGATTCCAACTACAGTGAGTTGGATTTCTGCAGTCTGAAGGTGACACTCCTCATAGTGGTTAATCCTATTCTTAATAATAATAGCACTTCCTCCTTTGGCTTTATTATCCAGATGAATTGTTTGATATACCTGGTATCCATTTATTTTTATGCATGACTGATTTGTTAAGTGTGTCTCTGATACTAGACATATATCAATGTCTTGTGCCTTGAGGAATAATTCTATTTCTTGCTTTCTGTTCTGGATACAGTTGGCATTCCAGGTAGCTATCCTTAGGTCTTTCTGGTCCATTGATTAGTTCTCTGTGGGGTTGTGCCCGGATTTCTGGCTTCTAATCTATCTAGTCTATCCATGACTATTTTCATCATGTCCATCATATTCTGCATCATTTGCACCATTGATGAGTCATCGTTTTGATAGCTATAACTGCTTGAGCAAAGGACATTTTACTATTGATTTTATTAGCTGTGAAAGTCCTTGGTTGAGGTTTTTTAGGTCGTCTCTCACTTATTAAATTATTGCGTCTTATTTGAAGTTCACGTGCAACCAAACAACCCCTGTAGCTAGCAGGATGTGCTTCTGTACAATTTGAACACTTTGGTAGCACATCTCGTTCTTGCTGGCAATCGATGGTCCTGTGATTGCCTGCACATTTAACACAGATAGGTCCATGTTGGCAATACTTATGAGTGTGACCATATCTGTGACACCTTTTACACTGTGGTATCAGTTTGTTACTCCTGAGAGCTTCAATTTTTATTTTCATATGACATAAATATTGAATATCAAATATTTTTTTTATATCCTCTGATCTGTCAAACGTTAGCGTAAATAATGGCAAATGTATGATTTTTTCCTTGCCGTCAACTTTAGTCTTTCTAATTTTATTAACTACTTCAAGGACTTTATATCCTCTATTCAATAACTCCTCTTTAATCTCTTCTGATTTGCATGTTGGATGCAAGTTACGTGCCATGACTCTTATTGGTCTGGTCTGTTTATTTTCAGAAGTATGTCATTCCCACTTACTTTCTTTTAGGAGTTTTGTCAGTTCTCTATATTCCATTTCTGTGTCTACATTAATTTTCAGCTGATTGTTGTTCATCATGCTGGTGTTAAATTTCAGATCTTTTGATTTCAGTTTCTGACTTATTTCTATATAATTTTCCACATTGCTCAGTATCACTGGCGGTGGCTTAGCCGATTTTTTTACATTTTCTTTAGTCCTCTTACTTTTGTTTATTGGACTGGTTTTCGGTGTTTCTGGTGATTCCATAGTTTTCCTTTTACGTTTTTTATTCTTTTCCAGTATCCAAGCAGTTTCTTTGGCCACGATTTCTTCCTCTTCTTCCGAGTTGGCTGGACTATAGGATACCCTAGGCTGTAACTTCTTCCTGTAGTCGTCTGATTTCGTTATAAGCAGAATTAAGCTGAGCCTGCAGTCTGCTTATTGTGTCCTCTGGGACTTCCAGTGTTGGTATCTGTGCGTTTTGTTTTTCCAAGCTACAGTTTATATTAGTTGGCGGAGACCTTGCCACCAACGAACCTCTTCTAAACGGATCCTCACCAAGCAATAGCTGGCCCCTCCCAGAACCATGGGGCCGACCTCCGAAGAGGGTGGATTTACCAGGTTTTTACCTGATCTGCCACCTGGGGTAGTCATTCCTTTATTTGTTTTCTCCATTGGTTTAATGTTTATCCAATAAGTATAGAGTAATAGAAATATGAAACTGAAAGACCCCTAGCCCTCGGTAACCTAATAGCGTCAGGGTCGGAAAGAACAAGAGTTGACCAAGAGAGGCCAGACAGAAAAGACAAAAGAGAAGGGGTCTTACTCAAAGTAAGTGGAAAAAGAGTAAGCCCAGCTAGAGGACCGTGGGAGAGCCACCTCCCTTTCTACCAATCGGTAGCCTCCACGGACCATTGCCCTGTTAGCCAGCTACAGAGTAATAGCTGTTGCCCGCTCCCCACGTGGCCAAGGTGTAGTAGGCTCGGACGTAGGGCTACTGAATGTAGTAAATAAAGTGCTTAAATGCATACTTTACTAAACATAAAATGTTTATTTATATTAAAAGTTAATCAAGAACACATTACGGGTAACTAGTACACTAAACTCTGAAATTAATTCGTAAATTTTTTGTGGTCCTGTGGATTTCAAATTAGCAAAGTTTAACTGTATTATTTTATTATTATTAGTGACAACTATTTTCCATTTATTTTTTATTTTTGTATTGTTATTTGTAGATTAAAAAAGAAAAATGTCCTGTTATGGAAGCTTATATTATGTATGACATCTTGTTAGTTTATGTAAGTAACGAATGCCTGAATTTATTATTATTAATGGTGTAGGGTCCCCTGTGTTTAACTAGTGTTCAAATAAGTGCATAACAGTGGAAATGATCGTAGCTCAGCAGCATGCATAAGGGCTTACTTGAACTGGTAAAGATAAGATTATTTGGCAGAACAAATATAATCTGATTCAACTTTCTGTTGTTTATCATATCCTGTTGTCTTTGTGTTTGAAAAGGAAATTTTTACAAAAATTGAAATATTCTATTTAATTGTAAACATGTGACTATATAAATTGAATCTCTTTTGTAATAAGACTGAAATAAAACAGATTAGATAGAGGGTTAGATTACCTCATGTGTGTGTGTGTGTGTGTGTGTGTGAGAGAGAGAGAGAGAGAGAGAGAGAGAGAGAGAGAGAGAGAGAGAGAGAGAGAGAGAGCATGCGTACGTTTATCCTTGGTTGCATATAGTTATAGTGGGTTCATTTATTTTGGATAGACAAGATTTGTTATATATTTTATGTTTGCTACATTTGTATGTTATCAAAAATTTTATTTTGTATGGTTATTAGTAAGTCATTTTATTTCTGCTTGAATTGAAATGGTATTGTTTTATTCCAACTATGCAGCTGATGAATTTAATTCTCAAGCTGTAAAATATGTGTTCCCCATATTGTAATCTTGAAATGAAACAAAAATCATCATCATCTATTCTTTTTCTTTTTCGATTCCTTTTCTATGAATATTAAAAAAGTATCTTTCTCTAAACCTTTAAATGTAAATTAAATTAAATTATTATGTTTATTAAAATAGGTAAAAAAATGTTTCCTGCATAATTAATTTGCTTTTATTAATTTGGTAAGGTAACATTACTCTTCACGTGAAATATAATTAATAATGAAATGAAATAAAGCTCTAATAATTACACTATCTTGAGGCTTTAGAGCTTAAACATCAGAACTTAAAAATAATAGAAAGATAATAAACATTATATGCAGGTGCCTAAAACTGAATTGCCATTTTTAGATACACTACAGTACATTGTATTTTTTTAAATGTTTTTTCAAGCATACCCCCCTCCCTAGTACTTACAAGTTATGATGCTTTTCAATCGAAAGCCACCTTTAAGTAAATATAGTTACATAAAAGTAAAAACAGAATCAAACTGTATTAACTATAATTAATCAGTTATGCCAGAAACACTCAAAACTGTTCATATTAGAGAATTGGTTCATATAATACCTAATATGTTAAAAGCAGAATGAACATATGTAATATGTAAGAAAGTAAAAAATAAACAGGAGGAACTGAAACCAGCTGTATGTGACAAAGTTATTGGTAGATGAACATTTTATATCCAGTCCACCATATTGCTTTGTATGGGTAGTTTAAATTTTTGGAATGAAATTAACGGTTTGTAGCTTTTTTACGGAAAGAACTACAATCTGTAAAATTAGTTTGTTTTTATTGTTTTGTCTTGATTTTGTTTTTGTCATATTCACTGAAGGATGACTACTGATTTTTAAAATAGCAATTATGTAATTTCTGATTAGTAATAAAATGTATTCTGTACGCACGTTATGTATTGCAAATATATTGCAATACACATTCATGTACATGCAGGGCCGTATTTACCGGAAGTGCTGCCCTGTGCGGCCATAGGGTAACGCCCCCACCCCCAAAAAAAATTATTTTAAAAATAATTTTAATTAACATTTCTTAAAACTCACCATTACATGATCCTTCTCTGCCAACTTCACTTTTCCGCGAACGACGTCACAAGGCGGTCGAAATCCAAGGCTTGCACCATTTCTAACTCTATATTGAGAATTGCCAAAGCATTTAAGCGCTCCTGCAGCATGGAAGATCAGAGATAATTCTTCACTCTTTTCAACACGGAAAAAGAACGCTCGCCTGAACAGTTCGACGCAGGAGTACACAAAAAATTCTCAGTGCAATGTCAACATTAGGGAATACTCCTTGTAGATCGTCTTCATGGAGAATCTTGCTTAATCTGAGTAGGGACATTTCAACTTGTTCCCTTTTTATTAAATATACCCGAAGATGAAGACACTCGTTCACAAATTCTTCTTCGAGGTCGTCTTTGTATATTTCCTTCAACTTCTTAGCTTCACTTGCAACTTCTGAAGCTGGTGTATTTCTTAAGTGAGACAAAAATCCGAATTTATCATTAATGATTCTGTATGCTTCTGACCTCTTCAGTTCATATTCCAACTTCGATAATATTGCTACGACAGCACAGAACAATCTACGCGTTTATCGAATATGCCAGAAGGATCTCGATGTAAGCGTGTGGTGTACGTGCTACTAGACGCATTTTGCGAGAATTTTCTCGACTGTGCCGGGCTTCGCTCGGGCGCTCGGACTGTGTCAAGGCCGTAGTAATTACGTAGTTCACGAGAGATAAGACGCAGTTTGGAAGCTTTTGAGTGTGAGCGTGACTATAAATACATCGGGTAGCGGCCTTAGTTTTCAGTTCAATGCGAGATATTTGATAGTGCGGTTCGAGAGTATTAGTGCGATATATTTCCAGAGCGGTTCGAGTTATTACTGTGTACGTTCAAGTAGTTATTACTGAAGTGTTGCGTTTTATAATCAGACGGTATAATTGTAATACAATTGAGTTTTAATATTTGTGGACATTTTATTGCGTGTGTACAATTTTCATTTGATTTGTTGTAGAGACTGTGTTGTTAAATACGAACTGTTTTACTGTAACAATTAAAGGTGTGATTAGTGACTTAATTGGTGTCTTGTACTTATTTTGTTTCCACTGTACCTACGACGATTGAATAGACCGTCGTAACAGTGGTGTCAGAACTGGGATAGAACGGTTAACAGTGGAAACAGTGGACGCTTTGTACAAGACGAGTGTGATTCGTAATTAATCAGTAAACATGGATCCCAGTCAGATGATGGAAGCTTTACAAACACTGCTGCGGCAGACACAGGAAGAAGCAGAAAGACGACAAAAAGAAGAACGAATACAAGAAAGAGAAGAAGCAGAAAGACGACAAAAAGAAGAACGAATACAAGAAAGAGAAGAAGCTGAGGAACGTCAGAAAGCATTAATGCTAGAAACAGAAGAAAGACAAAAAGAGGAACGTAAGCAGGAGGCAGAGGAACGTAAACGTGAAGCAGGTGACATCAAAGCATTAATTCATGAACAAAAGCAGATGCAAGAACATACTACCGCAGAATTGGGTCTCCTACGTGGTGACGTAGGTGAATTACGAGGTGAGCTCAACAATCAGATTACCAGAATATCTGACGTAGAAGAATCCATGTCAAATAAAATAGCTAAAGTAGAAAAATCTGTCTTGACTGTGGAAGAAGTTATGTCAACAAAAATATCTGCAGGAGAAAACTCAATGGCAAACATAAGAGAACAAATTAAAATTGAAGTTGAACAGTGCATGAAGATTCAACCAAAACAAATTTCTGAACAGACTGTACCAGTGATCAAGACAGAAAAAGACACAGAAAATAAGTTAACAGAGAAAGTCACTTTGCCTGCAGTAGGGACAGTTCATGTCAAAGCTCCAACCTTTGACGGAAGTAGTCACTGGGCAACGTACCTCCGCCAATTTGAAGCTGCTGCATGCGCAAATAATTGGACAGAAAAAGACAAGGCTGTTTCACTTGTTCTTGCATTAAAAGGACCCGTGGCAGAACTACTACAGAAAGTGCCACCTGACAGCCAGAACACCTATGCCGAGTTGATAAAAGCTTTGGAATTACATTTGCGAGTGATAAACATTTGCGAGATGTGTACTGCACCCAGTTGAGAGCAAGGCGACAGCATTCCGGGGAAAGTCTTCAAGAGTTTGAAGCAAGTATCGACAGACTAATTAGACTGGCCTATCCTGAAGCGCCAGAAGATTTTCGAACGCGTTTTGCGATGCAGACATTTACTGCCGGTGTCCGAGATAACGAACTACAGCAAGTGTTACGAATGGCAAGACACCAGAACAGTGCGGACGCCCTGGTACATGCTTTGCAATTTGAGGCCGCCAAATCAGTGTCTGGTTGGACAAGTCAAAAAGTGCGCGCGCTAAAAGATCGCGACGGCACAGACGACGAGGAAGAAGAACAAGGAACAGAGACTCGACGGTGGGCGCCACAGAATAAAATAAGAAAGGATGGAAGACCGAAGTGTTATCGATGTGGGAAACCTGGACATCTGCAACTAGATTGTCGGGTTAGAATTCAGCAGCAGGGAAACGAGCAATAGTCGGTGCAACGGGGCGTGTGCTGACTAACTGGAGGAACGAAGCCCCTAGAGAATACGCAATTTCTACGCTTCAGAAAAACAGCGGGAGCTTGGTAGTTACCGGATTTGTTCAAGAAAGGCCAACGTCGATTACAGTTGACACAGGCGCAACAGTTTCTATTGTGCGCCCCGACGTGGTGAAAGATCTCAAGCCAATCTGGTGCTCTTGCAGCTTGCGAACAGCTACTGGACGGCCTGTAAAAGTGTATGGAAAAGTGGAGATACACCTACGCCTCGGTCGACTTGAGTTTAATCATCAAGTACTTGTTGCAGACATTGTGGATGAAGCAATTCTTGGTGTGGACGTTATGAACGCATACGGATTTATAGTCGACTTCAAAAACAATGTCTTGAGAATCGGAGGCGAAGAAGTAATGCTATCAACAATGACGACAGCAGAAAAATCGATGGACGTCATAAACCAAGTGGCCGTAACTGTTCCGCCAAACTCCGAAAAGATCATCATGGTTAGAACTGCGGTAGATACTAGGGGCAATCAGTGCTCTATATTCGAACCCCAGGTAGTCAGCACTCCGGGCATACTAATTGCCAGAAGTTTAGTAAAACCTGACGAAACCGGAAATGTACCTATTAGAGTGGCGAATATTTTGGATCAAGCTATCACTTTACAAAGCAATACGCTCATAGGCAAATTGACTCCTGTGGCCTGGGTAGCCGGAATAACGCAACGAAGACCCAGTTCTTCGGATACTTCTAAATTACCAGAGGAACTGCAAGAATTATTGAGCAGATCTTCTAACGACCTCTCAAGTGGTGAGGTAAAAGAACTCGGACAGTTTTTACACGAATTCAAAGACTGTTTTGCAGTTCAGGGACAGTCACTGGGAAGAACCTCTCTTGTGCAACATCGCATCAATACCGGGGACACAACACCGATACGCCAACCTCCTCGAAGGCCTCCATTATCTAAACAAGAGGAGATGTCTCGGTTAGTACAGGACATGTTGACAGAGGGAGTAATCGAACCTTCGTCAAGTGCTTGGTCTTCCCCTGTAGTGCTGGTAGCGAAGAAGGATGGTGGATTGCGTTTCTGCGTAGACTACCGGAGGTTAAATGACGTTACAAAGAAAGACTGCTATCCATTACCTCGCGTTGACGATACACTCGACACGTTGTGTGACGATTTCATTAATTAAAAATATGGTAATTAATAAATAGGTAATGTAAAGGCTGAGAAATTTTAAATTTTAATAAAATCGCACAATTAAACTAAATTTTATCGCTATCATAAAATTATAATAATATTTAATAAAGAGTTTTAATAATAAAATAAAAAGGAATACGAGTGTACAGATAGGGTAAACCTTGTTAACTAACCCTGCATAGACATGCGCTAACCGGAATTAACTTGAATACCGTCCCCTAAACAAACTAATAATACTTGTAAATTTGACATTATTTAAATAATTAAACAAGACCACAGTAGTGTACTTCAATAACGTTTGTAATTAAGAATATCTCTGAATAATTAAAAAGTCAAACTTTAACCATTTAAATAAAGGAGAAATGTGGAACTATTTCGCTGCGACGCGTAACCTCCGCGCGATTTACTGACCCTTCCTACATAGTTACAGAGCAGAGATGATGCGTCGTTCAACCAGTAAGCAGCTCAAAGCCGAGCGCTGTACAAAATATGTACTTTTTGTTAAATGTGGTTATTAGTTTCAAATAACCGTGTGAAGAGTTATACAACGAGAATGTAGTGGGTAACAGAAAAAAGTAATGTAGAAACTTAAGTGCGTAAGGTGACATCTCCCAGTAAGAAATATAGTTAAAGTTATCTTAGTGTTGTATATGTAAATTCAGATACAACCGTACTATTACCAAATGTGATGTGCATAACTGTAAAATGTGAAGACGAAGACCTCAACTGTATTTACAATACCACCGAGAAACAGGACGACTTCATGACACCGTAACATCCGAATCAACATTAGTTGAGTCCGAGGACCTTCACCAGAAAGACTACCACGATGACAACCCACTACAGAGAGAGGACCGAAGAATCACGCGTGGAGGACTAGGACTAAAACCCTTAACTAAGAGGTGACGCGGAGGCTTGTCTTCCGTGGATATGTATCTTATGAAATAGAAGTAATTGTAAACTAAAAGACTTTAAAATGACAATCTCTAAAGTTTAAGAATAAATGTTGTAACAAGTAATTTCAGTAACCATAAGTTGTAAAGTAACACGTGTGATGTAGCGTTGGAACATTGCACTACTAAATGAAACCATTCCTCAAATGGTATAAAGAGTAATAAAGTAATTCATTAATGGAGTAGAGTAAACTTTAAATTCCTAAGTAATACATATAAACTCGGATCCGAGGTAAAATGCGCTAACTGTATTATAAATCTTAATGTAGAAAACCCATTACAATTTTCACTGTAAGTTAAAAGTTGATATGTTATGTATAATCAAATAGACATAAATAAAGAGATGTCATCTTTAGTACAATACTAAATTGAGTGCATAAATCAGCAGACCCCCCGTTCCTTGTATATTAATTGTTTTAGTGATTTGATTAATTTTCAGCTTGTTACAACGAAGGCAGCCTGTATAATTGGCAGAACCAATTAATGCGGGTTCCCTATGTTATAACGCTAGTTAAGTTGTTATAGTTGTCCGGAGCACAGTGGTTTTCCACATTGGACCTGAAGAGTGGATATTGGCAAGTGGGTCTTCATCAAGAAGACAAGGAAAAGACCGCTTTCCCGACCCCAAGTGGCTTATTCCAATTTAACGTCATGCCATTTGGACTCTGTAATGCACCGGCAACATTTGAGAGATTGATGGACCTGATACTCCGAGGCCTGACGTGGAAAACTTGCCTTGTTTACTTAGACGATGTCATAGTGATCGGGAAGACTTTCGAAGATCATTTGGAAAACCTTAAGGAAGTTCTAACCAGAATTCACGGTGCACAACTGAAGCTGAGCCCGAAGAAGTGTTCTCTATTCCAGAAGGAAGTACAGTATTTGGGCCATCTGGTTTCGGCAGCGGGCGTTAGCATGGATCCTAATAAAGTAGACACCGTAAGAGACTGACCAGTTCCGAAGAATAAACACGAAGTTCGGAGTTTCCTGGGGTTATGCTCATATTACCGACGTTTTGTGAAAGGCTTCGCTACTATTGCTAAACCACTACATAAGCTAACGGAAAATAAACGAAGCTTCCAATGGTCGAGAGAGTGTGAAGAAGCATTTAGAACGTTGAAGATTGCATTATGTTCGCAGCCAATTCTCGCTTTTCCAGCTTCCGAAGGGAAGTACATCGTAGACACAGACGCAAGCAATACTGATCTAGTCTCAAGTGAAGAACGAGTAATAGCGTATTACAGCAAGACGCTTTCTAAACCAGAGATAAATTATTGTGTTACAAGAAGAGAGTTGTTGGCAATTGTCAGAGCTTTGGAGCACTTCCATAAATTCCTCTATGGGAGAGAGTTTTCACTACGTACCGACCATGCTGCACTTGCATGGCTCTTGAGATTTAAAAATCCGGAAGGACAGTTGGCAAGGTGGCTCGAACGTCTGCAAGAGTACAACTTCAAGGTACAACATCGGCGGGGGCGCCTGCACGGTAATGCAGATGGCTTATCACGAAGACCATGCCCGGAAGACTGCCGACATTGCCACAGAAAGGAAGAACAAAACTCAAGCGAACATGTTCAAGCCATCACTGTAGATTTCCTGGCTGATGGCTGGACAACACAAGACTGTCGACAAGAACAGATGACTGATGAAGACATTGGACCGATCTTGACAGCAAAAGAGGAAGGTCGCCGCCCGGATTGGCAAGATATCTGCCATGGTTCCGAAGTGCTGAAGGGCTACTGGGCACAATGGGAATCTCTCACCTTAGAAAACGGATTGCTGAAAAGGGCTTGAGAAAGTGCAGATGGACGAGACGTGGTCATGCAGTTGATAGTTCCCCGAAGTAAAGTGCAGTCTATTTTGAAGGAGATGCATGATGGAACATCTGGAGGCCATCTTGGCGTTAACAAAACCCTTGACAAAATACGGAAGCGATTCTATTGGCTTCATCTTCGCCACGACGTAGAGGAATGGGTTCGGACGTGTGAAATATGTGCTGCAAGCAAGGGCCCACAAACCAGACAGTATAACGTTGGACAACCTTTCGAGAGAATTGCCATAGACATTGCTGGACCATTCCCAGTTACTGACGATGGAAACCGGTACATCATGGTTGTAGGTGACTACTTTACTAAGTGGGTGGAAGCCTACGCAATTCCAAATCAAGAGGTTACCACTGTGGCAAAGCAGTTAGTTCACAACTTCTGTTGCCGTTATGGAGCCCCTATGGAAATCCATACGGATCAAGGGAGAAATTTCGAATCAGGAGTGTTTAAAGAATTATGCCGTCTACTTGGAATTCGAAAGACCAGGACAACGCCTCTGCATCCTCAGTCGGACGGGATGGTTGAGAGATTCAACAGGACACTTGAGCAGCATCTTTCGAAAGTTGTTGACGAGAACCAAACGTACTGGGACCAACGTATACCACTATTCCTTATGGCGTATAGGTCATCAGTACATGACACAACCGGCATGACTCCAGCAAAATTGGTGTTTGGGCGGGAGATTCGTCTTCCTGGGGACTTGATGTTTGAATCACCTGAGACTCAGTCCCAAGAGCCAAAGAACTATTCCTCGCAATTAGAAAACCAACTGCGAGAAATGAATCGCTTGGTAAGAGGACGGCTGAAGATTGCCAGTGATAAAATGAAAACTCGGTATGGCATTCGCAGCAATAGTGTGGGTTTCCAAGAAGGAGATCAGGTCTGGTTGTTCAATCCAAAGCGCCGTCGTGGTCGCTCACCTAAGCTTCAGTCTAACTGGGAAGGACCCTACACTGTGAAAAAAAGAATTAACGATGTTGTTTATCGGATTCAGCAGGAAGGACAGCGAAAGTTCAAAGTCGTCCACCTAGATCGCCTGGCTAAGTACAAATTTAGAGACTCTTTGCCAGTTCCGGACGAACAGGCTTAAGGAGGGGGCAGTGCTACGACAGCACAGAACAATCTACGCGTTTATCGAATATGCCAGAAGGATCTCGATGTAAGCGTGTGGTGTACGTGCTACTAGACGCATTTTGCGAGAATTTTCTCGATTGTGCCGGGCTTCGCTCGGGCTGTGTCAAGGTCGTAGTAATTACGTAGTTCACGAGAGATAAGACGCAGTTTGGAAGCTTCTGGTGTGTGAACGTGACTATAAATACATCGGGTAGCGGCCTTAGTTTTCAGTTCAATGCGAGATATTTGATAGTGCGGTTCGAGAGTATTAGTGCGATATATTTCCAGAGCGGTTCGAGTTATTACTGTGTACGTTCAAGTAGTTATTACTGAAGTGTTGCGTTTTATAATCAGACGGTATAATTGTAATACAATTGAGTTTTAATATTTGTGGACATTTTATTGCGTGTGTACAATTTTCATTTGATTTGTTGTAGAGACTGTGTTGTTAAATACGAACTGTTTTACTGTAACAATTAAAGGTGTGATTAGTGACTTAATTGGTGTCTTGTACTTATTTTGTTTCCACTGTACCTACGACGATCGAATAGACCGTCGTAACAATATAGTCAAATAAGTATGATCAACAAATGTTTCTCGGGGAGTTTTTGAACTCGTCTGGAGTGATTCCTTATTTTGACTATCGTCATCATCATCATCGAAGAAAGTCTTCTTCTTAATTTTACGTTTGCTCACGTCGTAATCCTGAAGACCTGACTTCGCTTTCGCTTCTTCTTCGTAAACTTCAAATGATGTTTTACATTCTGCTACAAACACTGCTAAAGCGTCATACTGTTGGACTACATCACTGATATCTATGTCGACTCTCTGCAATACCTTGCTTACTGCATTAAATCGCCCTAGGATCGCATCCCATACTCTAGCTGAGATTGCTGTTTCGAGTCGTGACAGTTTCTTCAGCAATCCTCTAGCTTCAAGTCATGTTGTTAATTTCTCGTTGTCATATGCTTCAATTTTCTCCAAAGCTCTTATGATCATGCTCCAGTTGCGATTTAACTCCGGCATGCATCTTCTCGAGCACTCCAGCGAGTACCGGATAAGCCTTTTACAGTGACTTTGGTGGTTGCGGCCATGTCTGATTTGTCCTGAACTATGTCCTGAGACTCCTGCAACAGTTTCCACCGATATGTAGAAGAAGTGAAAAAATTGTACAATTTTTGCAACATGTCAAAAAAATTGCAAGCTTTAATACAGCATTCGGCAACACAAGTTCCTATGAGATTCAAAGAGTGAGCCGAACAAGGAGAGTAAACAGCTAAATTATTCTTTTCTAGAATTCTTGCTTGAAGTCCTGTATATTTTCCGGACATGTTCCTAGCATTATCATATGACTGGGCCCTGAGATTAGTTATATCCAACTTGTATTTTGATAGAATTGTGAACACTGTGTCGGCAAGCTCGGATGATTTATGACCTGCATTTGGAATAAAACAAAGAAAACGTTCTACAGGTTCACCATTTTGTTTTACATATCTAACAATGAAAGTCAGCTGATCTGTATGAGAAACATCTGGTGTGGAATCTACGCTGATAGAGAAGTACTTAGCTGCCTGACATTCTGCCACAATGGTGCTCACAACTTCTTCCCCCATTATTTGTATGAACTGCTCGTAGGTAGCGAAGGAAATATAAGATGTATTCCCTTTTCCAGGATTGCCGTGTTTTTTCAAATGCTCTGCCAAAAATGGGTCGAACTGTGCAATCAGTTCCAGCGACATCATAAAATTTCCGTTGTTCAGTGAACCGATACGCTCATCAGTCCCGCGAAAGGCGAGTCCACGTGTGGCCAGTGCTTTGACAACAGCAACTACACGTTTTAGTACATTTCTCCAGTATTCAATCTCATCATCAAGCTGCTTAGTTAGCTTTTCGTCGATTTTTCCTAATTTCTTTCCCCTTTCTTTGAGAGTCATAATGCAGTTCTATGAGCTTGTGAACTTTCATGTTCATTAAGTCTCTCTATAGCATGGCGCCAATCACTGCAACCTGTTTGTCCAAAAACTGTGGTTCCACCAAAAAGCCGGCACGGCACGCAGAATACACAACCTTCACTCTCTGAATATACAAGGTATTGACGTTTCACTGTTTCTCCAATACAAAGTTTCCGTTCGAAAATATTCTTCGAACAATATAGTGGCCCATCTGCATACATTCGTTTCGATTTTGAAAAATCTGCCCCACTATTCTGAAAGGATATGCCATGTGTGGCAATGTAATCACGTGTCTCTTCATTACAAATCCATTTCGCTGGGTCACTACTCACCAATTCTAAACTAACCTCACATTTTCCTGGATCAGTTTCGTAACTTTCACACACAAGAATTTCGCACAAATCCTGTTCACTTTTAGAATAGCAATTGTCACTGCCAGCAATTAAGTTAGAAGAATTATTTCCTTTATCCGCTACTTCTCCGCCGCCGGAAGATCCCCCACTATTCTCCGTAGCTTTCAATGAAAATAACTGATTTACTGTACTAAGTTCGTTTGGTTCCAAAACGTCACTGTCCACTTTATGAAAATAAGATTCCACCTTCCGACTTTTCCTTATTACTTCGTCTTATTTTTCCTTCTTCACCTTTGCTGACTTTCGATACTGCGACCCACTCAGCCTTTTCCTCCCGTCACTCATTGTTCATGAATCAATTAGAAATGAAAAGAATAAACAAACTGTTGACTATACAAAGTTTATAATTATTTTCGACACCAACCACTAAATATAAACAATAAGTATGATACTGCAAATACAAAATACTAATTAGAATTTCCACAAAGAACAAATCCACTTCAACTAGCAACCTGAATTAACACTCAACGACTAAGCCTTGGGTCACGGTCACCGTCTCCAAGCGGTCAGCGCATCAGCCAATGCGGAGCCGTTTCTCCGCGCTGTGCTGACTTTGGAGGGGCACGCTAGAGAAGCCAAAATTTTGAGAAGCGCTTTACCGGGAAGCGGTTAACAAACAGAAAGAGGCAATAACAAACGGCGCGACACCCAACCGCGCGATTTTTGAAAAATTTGCTGCCCCCAAAATTTTGCCGCCCAGTGCGGCGCACATATTCGGCCGTACGTAAATACGGCACTGTGTACATGTGAATGAGGCCTATTTTCTAGAAATAAAATGGTGCTAGTACATAATAATTACAAATGACTTCAAGTAACTACAAGTAATTAATAACTATTGTCTTCGATTAAAAAATAAAAAATTTATTTACAGGTAGCTGTTCTGCAGTAATTCATTCACTTATTGTATTAGTATATCCATATAATTCATCGGATTATTAGCAATACTACTGCCATTTTGTTAATATATTTTTATTTATTTATCATTTATTCTATTTTTAGGCTTTTATATTTCAAAAAACTTGTTTTCTGTATTGTATAAATTTTAAATTTTAGTGAAACGTCAATATTTTCACTCACAGGCCTATTAGTAAAAGGATGGTGGCTGCCATTCACTGTCTAATCTCAGTTTACTCAAATAAATACACATCAGTCTTCAGAGGAGTAAATATGTAAAAAAATTGTTTTAAAAATCAAGAAAATTTTTAATGTGAACTCTGTGTGTGTGTGTGTGTGTGTGTGCGTGCATGCGTGCACGCGCGTGATAAATGAAGACCTGTCACAAACATGCCAATGCATTTCAGCTTAAGAAGTGGAATACTTTTAGTTTGTTTATCATTGCAGTTGATGTACACTGCCATACATTCTCGATGGATTCATAAAATCTAGAAGACTAAAACCAGCTACTGGTTAAAAACATCTTCACACAGACCAGTTTCTGTTGGTTTCTAAACTTACGTAATTATGGTAATAATAATGAAATGTAATAACAGTGTTGTTGTGTGAAGTGTTGAATTGTGAACTGAAGAGCTCACGTAACAGTGAATGAAATTTACCTATAAACTGTATGCTGTAAGGAGGTAGCACAATGAAAAAAAAGAAAAAAGAGGTAACACACAGACAACTTTACTATAAAGTGTAGCATAGTTTTGTGAGTCCTAACAGAAGAGAATATTCATTCATAATATGAAATGTGTGTGTTGAATGTTTGAAAGAAAATTTGTCTTAATTTGAAACTGAATTAAACAAGTCATAATAAGATGCATGATAGTGCATTTAAGTGTATGAAAAGTGTAAGGAAAGACTGGAGTAATAGTGTGGAACACTCAGTGTGTTAGATGACATGAAATGCATTACTTTTTCTATAGTTCTGAATACAGTTATTTCCCGCTATGACAGTGTTACACAACTACACAAATTATTTCAATATTGTACAATGTTCACACAGCAATGAGACTGGAGAAAGTATAGAGAAAGTATTGAGATATCTCAGCTTCCGAAGCCATTAGTGATACATTGCATACATTATAATCCTTAGTTAAGTTTACATATATTAGAATTGGTAAGTGCAAAAAAATATATTTTTACTTAAAAAAAAAAAAATGGTTTGATACACCTATTGAATTTTCTGACTACTTTATAATATTTTCATAATACAATGAAATAAATAATTGACACTTAAGTCAGAGTACTCTCTGATTACTATTGATCATAATTTTGCTTTCAAAGAGTTCTGGTGTGTTGAATAAATTCTTACTTTTCTAATTTGTCAGATTTCTTACTTTGTACTTTTCTTATAAATCACCTTCACCTCAAATTGTATCAGCAGTTTTTATGATAATGGAAGATTTTTAACTGTACTTTAAAGATGTGTTTCATGGAAGGAAGTTTAAAAGTTTCAGATAGTTATGTGAAAAGCGTGTACAGTATGAATTTTAAAATTTAGCTTTAATAAGTAGTTTTTCATAATTATGTGAAGGATATAATCAGCATATGTATACATTCCAAAGGGAGACTAAAGGGTTCAGTAAGATGTTTTCATTTCAAACAATTTAGTTGAAGACATGCTGTGTTGTTCTGCTTGAAAAAGAAAAAACGAACCTTGTGTTTGAAAAATAAAACTCAGGTTTTGTTATATTTTGTTATAAATATACCTTTGATGAAAACTATTGATTTAATCCATTTGTAAGGAAGTACAAGGTATGACCAATAAGTATACAACCATTTTGAATATTACAGGAACCAGTTGTACATCTGCACTGTAATTTGATAGCCAATCAGTGGTACCTTTTGACGGATGTAATTACATTCATTAACATATTGGACTATTCAGAGTAGATTGTGTCTTTGATTATCTTCTTATGTCAATACTATCCTGCTTTATTACATCCCCTCCAAGACTCTCCTCATGTACTTCATTTCCACAGCCTGTATCCTTCTTTTCTTTCTCTCACTCATTATTCATGTCTCAACCAAATATCAAAATAAGTCTCTGTATGATCTTAAATTTCTTCATTTTCATTTCCCTCGAGATTTTCCTCTTACTTATGACGTTTGAAGTCATGATATCATACATTTTTATCATTTTGCCAACTCTTTCTTTGTTTTCCATATCTTGAGATTCTTGTTCACATATTGCTAAACGTAAGTATAAAAATGCTCTCTCTTGTTCCATCATATTTCATGTTACGTTTATTTTTATATTTCTCTTTGAATTTTCACACTTCTTATTAATCACTGTCATATCCTTAATATTCATTCTTCTCTAATAAAAATAAAGTTGATTTGATTCTTTAATTCCATTTAGGTTTCTCCTTGTCCACTTCCTGTTCTTCTTTTTCCTGAAGTCGTTCAGATATATAACCTCATTATGTTTCAGAGTTCATAAACGTGTCTTTTTTTATATTATTCCCAAATATATATTGTCTTATCTATTTTTATTATTAATTTTTCCTTGTTCCAAGTTTTGTAGTTAGGTTCTTATGACCACTTGATACTTTGTTATCTTCATGCTTAAATAAATCATTCTATACCTAATCAACGTTGCAGTCTTCACTCCTTGGAAATGTAATGCTGAAGTACTCTCCTCAGCATTGTTTTATATATTTTTGTCATAATTTGTTTGACTCTTTCACATCTACTAGTCTACTCCATTACCAATAACATACTCTCTGAATCCTGATTTATAGTAAAGGTCTAGATATTTACTTTGCAGACACACACCACATGTATGCAGACTGCTGTCACATATGTGTGCAGACATGCGCTCAATTGAGTGGAGTGGAAAGAGGGTTGTAAAGTAGAAATTTTAATTGTTTCAGATCTATTGGTAGAACCGAGTCTGTACCTTGGTGTAGAGTAAGTCAAACTTGTATTTTGTCACAACTCTGTAGTAATACAGTGCCAAAAAATTAAAGAGGCATTAAAAAAAAATTATTTTAAATTAATAAGTAACTTTTACATACATAAATAAACTTAAATATCTATGTTACAGGGAAACAAAGACAGCACAATGCCAGCAATGCAGCTTTTTGGCCGAAAATGGCTAGCTGGAACAGATGACATGGTATTCCCCTGTTTGTTTGAACTTGTTATTAGGATTCCATGGTATGTAACTATGTAAAATATTTGTTTTGTATTTACATACTCTTATGAAGATGTAACTGGTATAGACACCTTTGTTTAAAGATAAAATTAAAATTTAGCTTTACAGAAAAGTACTTACAAAGAGAATACTGATTAAAACAATAGGAATTAACATTAATGAGAGTTATTAAAAATGTATGTTGTTAGCAGGAAGACTGGTTATTTGAGTTAATGGTTCTGAAATGGAATTTGTAGTTTCTTAAATCCACTATTACAATATGTTACTATTATATAAATTACTTTATCTTGTTCAAGGGTGCTTTTTCAGAAAAGAGAGCTTGGACACTTGTGTAGTTATTGTAACGAGAAAACGAGGTCGTACCTGTTAAAATGTATCACACTTGTTTATTTTGTGTATTAGTGTGAATGTAGTGTGTTTGCCTCACACCAGTCGTTACATAAATCGACGTCACTACTGGAGTCCGTAGCGTTGTCAATGTTACCAGTACAACCTACCTGTTAATTCATAGGGGTTGCAAATCCCGGGTGGCGCCAAATTGTTTCTATTAAAACAATTCAAATAGTTAAATTCTAAAATGATACGTGTGATTAGCATGGACAGGTGGATCGTTCGAATGGTTCCCGCCGCTATATAAGTTGCCGTTTCGTCCACTCATGATGAGCGCTAGTTGGCTGTTGAATAAAACTCGCTAACACACATATACTCTACAAAATCCTATGAAATAACAAGATAGTAATACTCGGTACTGTGTTTTTAATACAAATTTGGTCATCAATAAATATGACAAATGAATTATAAATAATTTGATAACATTTGGCTCCGGCTTAGAGCTTGAAACACAAAAATATCTCAGAGTTGGCAAAATTGATTTCAAAACATTATCGTTTGACGAGATGGCGTCAGTTACATTTAATAAATTACTATGTTTAAAATCTGGAGTTCTTTGGATCATGAAATAAGACATAAACGTTGGTTACATTAAAAAAGTACACTACCATACCTTATATGTACTTAGAAATTATAATGTGTTTTTACAATTTGTTCGGTAGTGTCATATTTCTGTTACAAAAATTGTGCTCTCAAACAAGGTTATATTTTGATTAATAAAATGTTTTTAAGTAAGTAAATTATGCATTTACACCTTTGAAAGAAAATACTACTTGTTAAATAGTGAGAAATTTTATCATTTGAAAAATATTTTAAGTAATTTGGGTTTTTGGGATTAAGGAATTTATTCAATACTTATCAGTTCATATCACGTTGAAGTGTAATCGGGTTATTGGATATTCTTCAATTTTGGGCTGGTTTTAAACTTTGAACATCTTTTTCAATCTGGTCTTGGGTTTTTCTCTAATTAATTTATTTAATTTGGTTCCTGGACATAGTTAATAGTTAATTCTTTGTAGATCGACATCTATTCGTCTTTGGTCATCTTGGTTCACTTTTGCGACTTTTTGTAACTATTTAAATTAAAATTTCAATCATTCCAATTTTGCGTGCCGCTTACCCAAGCGTCGTTTTTTAGAGTCTATATAATTTAACGGAAAATAAGCCCTCAACATCTCGTTGTCATAGTAACCGTAATTCGGTGATTGGTTAATTACTCCTTTAAAGACATTGTTAAAATATTTGAATTTTTATTCAAATTTATTAAGTATTTTCGTAATGGTTTTATTTCTTTATACTTCCTTTGGGGTAATAAATGACATCACTATTATCTTTCTTTCCTATCAAAGTTTACAACGATACCTCATAAGGTCATATTCTGTTATACATTAACTATAGTCTAATTAGTTGACATTTAATAAATAACATATCTTTCTTATATTAAACTATTACAATAACATTTCTGTTTTAAAATAATTGACATATAATTACTGGCCCTTCACTGGTCTTAGATTAGTAAGATTTCTTGTGAAATTGATACAATTTACATTTGAATGTCTTTGGCAGTTAGATGTTTTCATAGTCAAGATTAGCCATGATTGTTTTTTGGTGTATTTCTTTTTAAATTACATTTTGAATTCAGCCTGATGGGCTTCACTTATTTGTTTGTGTTTTAACTACTATTCAACATACATTTTCATTACTCTTCTTTTAAAATATAATAATTAGGTTTATGGAGTGTAGGTTCCCTTCAGCCATATTCCTCTTTTAACATTGAACCAACTATTCTTTACAAGTCACTAGTTATTATTAGTTCTAATATTGATTTCTTTCTTTTGTTACAATCTAGAGTGATAAACTTTGTCACTTCTCATAAAATTATGAAAGTTAATTCCCCTTTCAACATGGGGTGTTTTATTCTTTGTAGTCTTAATTTGAATAACAAAACTTTAATTCTATTCTACCATACCATGTTAACATAAGTTACTTTGTCTGGGCTTTCTCCCTGAATAACATCACAAGCTTCCTTTATATTAATTTGGAATACTATTGCTAATTATTTCTAGATATATTAATGTGGACAATGTCACTCCAATCATTGATTGTTCATCAATGTTTTATAAAATGTCTCCTTACCTATCATTATATTTTTAATGTTTCACATACTTTCACTATTTTTAGGGTACTTACACTTCACTAAAGCACTTCACTTTGGTTCACTGTTTTGTATTGAGTGTTATTTAATGGGTAATCCCTATACTTTCTCCTACCATTTCTCACTATTTCTTTCTAGGATGATATTTACTATTAATAATATGAGGTTAGTTGTTTTTTTTGTTAAATCTAACCTTTCTGACTGTGTTAGTGTACTTTTTCTATATTACATTACTTTACAATTGTATTGTCTTTAAAATGGGTACATAGGTTAATTTAATGATAACAATAATATTGGTTTCATCAATACATAATTATTCGAGGTTTATTGACCGTATTCTATCCTTGAGTATACTATCTTTCCCCTTTATATGTGTCCCCTTGGGTTTAATCTGTCTCCTCTTCATTCTCCTCTTCTTCATCTTCTTCATCTTCAATAGTCTTCATCTTCTGGTTTAAATTCTGTTTAATTGTAGGGATCTGTTCTCTTCCTCTGGTTCTTCTTTAGTTCTGTGTTCATCATTGTTTTGTCTATCATATTTTTTCTTGAGTATGTTACGTGGTTCCCTTCTTTATGTTTATGTTGTTGGCTCAATCACTTGGGTTGGGTAATATCGTTGTACGTCGTGTCAAAATATTTACATTTTATACATTTTTTAAACAATTTATTTTATATGAAGTATTTTTATATCAAGAATTATCTTTTTTTATCACTGGTACGGGATTTGGCTTAATTATATCGTAACATAATGCCTCTCCTCTAAAATTGATCATTTTAATAAAACACTAGTATAGTTTTTTATGAAATTATCAGTTATAGATAACTTTTTTCCTTCTCTTCCTTGTTTGTTTCTCCATTCTTCACTTCTCTTCTTACTTAATTCATTCCATTTTATTTGGATCTGTTTTTATTTATTTCCATTGGTGCATTTTCCCTCATACACAAATTTTGCCCTAACTTTTATACAGTAGTTGGTTTCTCCCATTACTACTCATTTTTCTGAGACCAGAGGCACATCATCTCTGCTCAGTTCATTTGGATTGCTGGACTTTTCAACAGTCAATCTTAAATACCTTCTTTGTCAACTTGTGACTTAATAATAATAATAATATAATATAATATACTTTGGGATTGTCCACCTTGTGGTTTGTTTTTAGATCACTTTGTCATTACTACTCATTCTTCCTTCCGCTATACCTTAACTATACACTATCATCTACTTATACACTTGATTGTTTTTATCTTTATTCATATGTTAATTTCATCATATCTCACTTTTCGTTATTTTATTTTCAATGCTCGTTGTGATCATTTTAATTGTCTTAGACATTTTTTTTTTCTTAGTCATTTAGCAGGATTCTGCTTTAGCCATATCTGTATATTGGTTTTATACATAATCTCCCTCTCTCCTTGTACCAGTTAAAATTTTATTTATTTTTTTCTTATAATACTTTTGATTCAGTATAATTTCAAGTATTTATCTCATTAATTTGAGCTTGATTTTATTTTTTTTGTTTTATTTTACTCTGTATCAAATATCATTTTTGATAATTCTTTGGTAAGTTAATTGTCTTACCTTAAAGGAATGTTTGTAGCGTATTCCTTTTTACTTATTTTTTTTTTTGATTTAATTATAATTGTAAGTTTGTGATTCTTACATTTTTATTATATAGGAATGTGTGCAACTTATTCCTTATTATCTCACTTTTTACTTCATACTTCATATCTCAATCTTTTATTAGACTGTGAGTTGCTTTAAATTGAAAGGAATTTGTGTAACTGTTTCCTTTGTTTTTTTTTTCATTATTATCTACTTATATTAATTCTTTTTATGGTTCCGCATATATCATCTAAATAAGTTAGTAAGCTGCTCTTACAATCTCTTTTGGAATTTTGAAATATGTTTCATTTCACAATGGTTTTATTCTTCTTCGTAAAACTTTTTTATCGAAGTTTGGTTATAAACTCCCTTGATTTTCCTTGTATTGATATTACTGATCTGGTAAGTATTATTACCATTATTTTTTGTGATGATATACGGACTATTATGATATACATAATTGTTTATTCATATTACTATATACCGGTCCTTGTTATTTATATTTTTTGTAAGTTGACGTCTCCTTTTCTTTCCTTTATTATTGCCTTCTCTTTTGGTTCGACACTTTGTTATTCTGCACCTCTTCTCCTTCAAGTGCTTGATAGTCACACTTATTCTGGATAATTTTTTATTCATGTCATCACCACCTTACCACATGTTGGGGCCATACCCTCTCTCCATAGCTTAAATCATCTTCTACATTACCTCCATTTCTGTGGTTATCAGGTGGTTCTTGGCTGGGTTCTGCCCTTATGCTGTTTACCTGAGCTGTCCGGGGTCCTTCGTCATTACTTGTCGTATCATGCAGTATTGAAAAACCCGGATTCTCATGGACTGTTACCCAATTCCCGCTATTATTTTGGTTGGTGTTGGGTTCCTGTCGGTGGTTAACTTCACTGCGAGGTGGTTCATCGTTCCTACTCTCTGCTGGTGGATTATTATTGTTATTTGATACTTGGTAATAACAGTTAGGACGCCAGTTCGGGCTATATCTTCTTTGGTTATTCTGCCTTTGCCCACGGATGAAGTTTACTCGACGTCTGTCGTCGCTTCTATTCTGATTACCCCCGGGTCCCCGGTTGTACTGGTAATTGGGATGATACCGGTTGCCGTAGTAATTATGGTCGTTGGAGTGACCGTTGGTGCGTTGTTCCGGTCCAGCTCCTCGGTAATTATCATTCGGTCGGTTATTATGATGGTTTTGTTGACCTCTGTTACCAGGCTGATCATTTGGAGGGTGTTGCTGGGTATTTCTATTGAATGTTTGTTCTTCATTATTACCATTATTATTTCGGCCCCAGTTATTCCTGTTATTGTTTTGTGGATGATTGTAGGGTACATTGAAATTAGTTGTATTGTTATGTTCATTCCACTTGTTGTACCTTTGGTTTGTGATCCTGTTCTTTCGATACTGGTTATCATTCTCCATGTCCTCCAATAGACTAACCATTCCTTGAATTGTTTTGATTTGTCCTTGCCTTCTGGCCTTCTGGATGGCTTCTTCGTAATGATAACCCAGCTGTATTACCAAAGACTCCTCGGGTATCTTGGGTTCCAAATTTCTGGCTAAGCATACTTTTCCCAGAAAGTAAGATGTTAACGTGTGTCCTCCTTGTGTCTCGTACCTTCCATTACTGATATCGTTGTGGACCACATTCTGTGTTGATTCGGACCAATATTTCTCCCGGAACTGTTTCTTAAACTCTTGGGTATCATTGATCTCAGGTCGTGTGGCCGTCCACCAATTGTCATGGGTGTCTCGGAACATTTCGTCTATCATACTTCTCACACTGGACCACCTGGTTTCTCTATTCTTCTCTATCAGCTCTTCTACCCGTTTGAGGAATTCTATCGGGTTCTTTCGGTAGCTGCGGAAATTAATCATTTGTCGAGGTTCACTGGTTATGAACTGTGTGTTACCATAAGGTTTTTCTCTTAATGCATCTAATTCTTCCTGCATCTGTTTCTCTCGTGTACTGATCCCATGGATTTTCTCTCTGTTTTCTCTGGTCATTCCGTCTAGTTTATTGATGACAGTATACACCTTCTCCACACGATTATTCACATCTTTTTGTATCTCTTGGTGCCTCTCCTCCAGTTCCTTGATCACCTCCTGTTTCTTCTTCTGGCATCCTTCGGTAAGGACTTGGTAGAATTCGGTCGCTCTCAATTTATTTTCTTCCTCGGCTTCGATGATTTTATAGTTCATTTCTTCCCGTACTTGTAACAAGGCTTCGTTGGTCTCCGCTACCGTTTGCCTGGTCTCCTCTAGACATTCGACCAATTGTTGCTTCCATTCCTCCTTGGTTTTCTCACTTGCTTCCTCTATCTTCCGTTGGAGAATATCATGATTATTTTCCATCTTTTTATTTACTGTTTCCAGATCCTTCTTGATCTGTTTCTTCAGCTCTTCGCTCTTCTTTTCCAATGTATCCTGACTTCTCTTCAGGTCTTCATGGTTGTTCTCTATTTTGTTGTTCAAAAATTCTATGCTCTCCTTCATTTGCTTCTTCAATTCTTCACTGTTTTGGTCCAGTTTTTCCAATATTCTATTCAAATTTTTCTTGTCTGACTCTAGTTTATCATTCAATTTCTTTGAAGCTTCCCTTGTTTCTTCCTGGTTCATGTTCATTTGTCCAAATTGTTACATCATGAATTTCATCATGCTATCTAATTTTGTTTCTTCTGTTGGTTTGGCTGGTTGGTCGTTTACCATGACTTCTGCTTCTATTTCTGGTTCAGGTGGGTTGGGATTTTCTAGTTGGTCCTCCTGTGGATGTTCTTCCGACAGTTCTCCAGTTGTTTCCTCAACTTCTACTTCCTCAACTTCCTCCATTTCTTCTGGGTTTCCTTCTTGGTTTAACGTTTCCTTCCCTTTGCCACTCGTAACCATACCGTGTCTATTCATGACCGCCGCTAGTTAGTCTTTCTAGCCTCACGTTGCTGGTCGCCAATATGTAACGAGAAAACGAGGTCGTACCTGTTAAAATGTATCACACTTGTTTATTTTGTGTATTAGTGTGAATGTAGTGTGTTTGCCTCACACCGGTCGTTACATAAATCGATGTCACTACTGGAGTCCGTAGCGTTGTCAATGTTACCAGTACAACCTACCTGTTAATTCATAGGGGTTGCAAATCCCGGGTGGCGCCAAATTGTTTCTATTAAAACAATTAAAATAGTTAAATTCTAAAATGATACGTGTGATTAGCATGGACAGCTGGATCGTTCGAATGGTTCCCGCCGCTATATAAGTTGCCGTTTCGTCCACTCGTGATGAGCGCTAGTTGGCTGTTGAATAAAACTCGCTAACACACATATACTCTACAAAATCCTATGAAATAACAAGATAGTAATACTCGGTACTGTGTTTTTAATACAAATTTGGTCATCAATAAATATGACAAATGAATTATAAATAATTTGATAACATTTGGCTCCGGCTTAGAGCTTGAAACACAAAAATATCTCAGAGTTGGCAAAATTGATTTCAAAACATTATCGTTTGACGAGATGGCGTCAGTTACATTTAATAAATTACTATGTTTAAAATCTGGAGTTCTTTGGATCATGAAATAAGACAAACGTTGGTTACATTAAAAAAGTACACTACCATACCTTATATGTACTTAGAAATTATAATGTGTTTTTACAATTTGTTTGGTAGTGTCGTATTTCTGTTACAAAAATTGTGCTCTCAAACAAGGTTATATTTTGATTAATAAAATGTTTTTAAGTAAGTAAATTATGCATTTACACCTTTGAAAGAAAATACTACTTGTTAAATAGTGAGAAATTTTATCATTTGAAAAATATTTTAAGTAATTTGGGTTTTTGGGATTAAGGAATTTATTCGATACTTATCAGTTCATATCACGTTGAAGTGTAGTCATCGGGTTATTGGATATTCTTCAATTTTGGGCTGGTTTTAAACTTCGAACATCTTTTTCAATCTGGTCTTGGGTTTTTCTCTAATTAATTTATTTAATTTGGTTCCTGGACATCGTTAATTCTTTGTAGATAGACATCTATTCGTCTTTGGTCATCTTGGTTCACTTTTGCGACTTTTTGTAACTATTTAAATTAAAATTTCAATCATTCCAATTTTGCGTGCCACTTACCCACGCGTCGTTTTTTAGAGTCTATATAATTTAACGGAAAATAAGCCCTCAACGTCTCGTTGTCATAGTAACCGTAATTCGGTGATTGGTTAATTACTCCTTTAAAGACATTGTTAAAATATTTGAATTTTTATTCAAATTTATTAAGTATTTTCGTAATGGTTTTATTTCTTTATAATTCCTTTGGGGTAATAAATGACATCACTATTATCTTTCTTTCCTTTCAAAGTTTACAACGATACCTCATAAGGTCATATTCTGTTATACATTAACTATAGTCTAATTAGTTGACATTTAATAAATAACATATCTTTCTTATATTAAACTATTACAATAACACTTCTGTTTTAAAATAATTGACATATAATTACTGGCCCTTCACTGGTCTTAGATTAGTAAGATTTCTTGTGAAATTGATACAATTTACATTTGAATGTCTTTGGCAGTTGGATGTTTTCATAGTCAAGATTAGCCATGATTGTTTTTTGGTGTATTTCTTTTTAAATTACATTTTGAATTCAGCCTGATGGGCTTCACTTATTTGTTTGTGTTTTAACTACTATTCAACATACATTTTCATTACTCTTCTTTTAAAATATAATAATTAGGTTTATGGAGTGTAGGTTCCCTTCAGCCATATTCCTCTTTTAACATTGAACCAACTATTCTTTACAAGTCACTAGTTATTATTAGTTCTAATATTGATTTCTTTCTTTTGTTACAATCTAGAGTGATAAACTTTGTCACTTCTCATAAAATTATGAAAGTTAATTCCCCTTTCAACATGGGGTGTTTTATTCTTTGTAGTCTTAATTTGAATAACAAAACTTTAATTCTATTCTACCATACCATGTTAACATAAGTTACTTTGTCTGGGCTTTCTCCCTGAATAACATCACAAGCTTCCTTTATATTAATTTGGAATACTATTGCTAATTATTTCTAGATATATTAATGTGGACAATGTCACTCCAATCATTGATTGTTCATCAATGTTTTATAAAGTGTCTCCTTACCTATCATTATATTTTTAATGTTTCACATACTTTCACTATTTTTAGGGTACTTACACTTCACTAAAGCACTTCACTTTGGTTCACTGTTTTGTATTGAGTGTTATTTAATGGGTAATCCCTATACTTTCTCCTACCATTTCTCACTATTTCTTTCTAGGATGATATTTACTATTAATAATATGAGGTTAGTTGTTTTTTTGTTAAATCTAACCTTTCTGACTGTGTTAGTGTACTTTTTCTATATTACATTACTTTACAATTGTATTGTCTTTAAAATGGGTACATAGGTTAATTTAATGATAACAATAATATTGGTTTCATCAATACATAATTATTCGAGGTTTATTGACCGTATTCTATCCTTGAGTATACTATCTTTCCCCTTTATATGTGTCCCCTTGGGTTTAATCTGTCTCCTCTTCATTCTTCCTCTTCTTCATCTTCTTCATCTTCAATAGTCTTCATCTTCTGGTTTAAATTCTGTTTAATTGTAGGGATCTGTTCTCTTCCTCTGGTTCTTCTTTAGTTCTGTGTTCATCATTGTTTTGTCTATCATATTTTTTCTTGAGTATGTTACGTGGTTCCCTTCTTTATGTTTATGTTGTTGGCTCAATCACTTGGGTTGGGTAATATCGTTGTACGTCGTGTCAAAATATTTACATTTTATACATTTTTTAAACAATTTATTTTATATGAAGTATTTTTATATCAAGAATTATCTTTTTTTATCACTGGTACGGGATTTGGCTTAATTGTATCATAACATTATTAATTCTAGTAGTATTTTATACACATGCTCACACACATACATTTCTGTGTTATATATTGTATTGTGTTGTGTTATTAAATAACAAAGTAGCTCTGCAAGTTATTTTTATCACACACACACACACGCGCGCGCCCGTTCATGCACACCTGATGAATATTCCACATATATAATTTGTATCTTTACAGATTTCAATTTATATTGAAATATTGACTGTTGTTCATGTTAGTGGTCAATTACAGAATGGTCAAAGAATATACTTACAAGTGTTTTATAATGCCTTGATAGGTACTGCTGAGCTGCTGTATACACCTTTGACAGGATATTGCGGTATCCCGAGATTCCCTGATGTTATACTTGCAAGGTTTTCTGTGTAAGAAAACAAAGAGTACTAGAAATGTTTAATGATGCACTTATATTTTTAAAATACTAAGATATCTAGCTACCAGTAACAAGACATTATTATATTTACTCATTATTACATTTACTACTAGAACGAAGTCAGTGTGACCTGCTAATACTCACCTTATAAGAGGAAAGAGTTACAGTATTGAGGAGCTATGAATGTTTCTAATATCAAGCAAATCCCTTTTAATTGATAGTTACAGAAAAGCATATGCCACCAAATAGATTACATCAAAAGGTAAGAAGGTAAAATTCTTTCCTTGTTGCTCATGGAGAAATTGGGAAAACAGTTTTGATAAATTTAGACTTCCTAAAATTTGGCTCTTTCCATCATTTTCGTCTGGGATTACATCCACACTCATGAATGTAGGGTGAACAGCACATTCAGCACTGCCATCATTCTTAAACACAGCTAATGAACAGAATTTGATTGTACAATATTAGCAAAACATGTGGTTAAAACCTTACAAAATCATTGTGTAGGATGAGTGCACTATGGCATACAAGAAATTATTTGAAGCCCATGATAGAACTTTGCAAAACTTGAAGAGGAATAATCAATTGACAGAATGGGAGCAGCTCTGGTGGTTTTAGCTCATGGCTTCCAGCCCAACTCTTCCAATCATACCAAGGTCAATGCCAGCTGCCACAATGCTTTATGTCTTTGGAAACACCTCAGGTTTTTAGGCTGCAATAGTATGATCACCATTTCTCGCCTGCGCTACTAACTGGATTTGGCCCCCCTGTGATTTTCTCCTTTTCCCAAAGATGAAACACTTGCTTAAAGATTGCTGTTTTGAATCCACTGACAAGATAAAATGTAAATCGCAGATTGTGGGCTTCAGATTGCAAGAACAGGACTATCAGAAAGCATTCCTGAAGAGGAAATGCTGTAGAAATGGTCTATCACTGCACAAGGGAGCTGCACTTTGAAGGCGTTGGTGGCCAAATTTAAGTAAAGTAACTACTTTGTTATATATAGGCCTACTATCAGAAGTTTTTGATGGCACCTTAGAGGTAGAGGTATACCCAGGCAACATGGGGTATATAGGCTAGTTCTTCAACATTTACTTTATAATATCAGTAAATGAAACTGTAAAAGGAATATATTTCAGAGAAAGGTTAAATCAGGTAGTGGATACTGAAGGAAATAAATAATGAAGCCGTTGTTTCATATGATATGGTTATAATGGCAGAAACAGAGAAGGATTTGCAATTCAATATGAATGTTATGAATAAAGCTCTAAATATAATAAAAAGGTGGATGAAAACACATGATAAAGTAAAGGATAAAAGGATGATAAAACAATAATATACAAGGCAGTGAGGAGTATTTTTTTGAGCAAGAGAAATTCTATGAATTGTTAAGACAGAGATTGTAACAAAAGGTTGTGAGGCCAACAGCTCTCTGAAACATGAACACTGTTTGAAAAAAAAAATATTTAGGTCATCCTGTGAGTATGAAATACACAGAGAAACTGAGGAGAGGGATATATAGTGGGGTGAAGGAATCTAAAGGAAGAGGTTCAAGATAAATGAACTGAAGAGAAAAGTAAATAGTGGAAAAGCAAAAAGACTGAATTGTTGTAGTATGTATATTGTAACATCACAAAATGTTCCATAGCCATAATACACACCAGAAGGGTGAAATATGACACTAGAGTTGTAAAAAGAATAATTATAATGAATGTAACAAAGAAGAGAGGAGACCAGCAAAGAAGAAAGAAGAGTAGGGATCCCAAGAAGCAGTGATTAATACACTGCATGACACTACAACTTAAACACAATGACTGACTATGACTAATGGACAAGCAAAGTTCACAAATAAGCTGTCAAGTGAGCCAGTTCAAGACATTGATGTGTAGAGTCATATAATATAAACAAAATAACCAATGACTTTAACAAGATAATAACCATTAACAGCATATTGGCTGAAAGTAATAGCACAATAATACAGAAATAACAAGGACTAGATACTATGCTAGCTGTAGCCACAAAGCTATAAAAAATAGAATTACCAACAAAGATGTAACAGTATAGAATAAGGGTACTTATAAACGGAAGCCTTATGTGTAAATAAGCAACTTGCTAAATAAATGAAATGTAAGTAGAGATAATAATAAACAGGGCATAAACCTTGTACTAAAACTATATCCAGACCCTGTATGAACGAGTTTATGTCAGTAAAATAATAGGGAAACAGGACCCCTAATTAACATAAACTTACAGAATAGTAAATATAACGAATAAGGCGTGAAATACCACCACTGAATTAATATTCTATGCCTTAAAAAACGAGTAGGCCAAGTAAAAATGTAATTAGCGAATAAGGAATTTTCAGAATAATGTATTGACATAATTATACTAAGATTTAATATTGTTCAGCTGTAAGCAGCTTTTAGTTTCAATAATGTATGTACTTTTATTCATGTAATAACGTTCAAAAGAGAAAACAGATGTAAATAACCAAATATCAAAGAAAGGAAAATAGTTGCATTTTGCATTATTAGCAGACGACACTAAGAAACCATGTTTTAGGATGGTATTTCTATGTATTGTCAGTGAAAACTAGGTTCAAACCGGCCTCAAGCCACATCAAAATAAAGATCAGAAACTAAGCTTTAATTTGATGATAACAGCTTAAGGAATGGAATTGTAATAATTTAATAATTAGTGTTAGCATCATTTTTTAACAAGATTTAAGAAAGTGCAAGTGAATACTAACAACAACGGTAGTTGGGTACAAAAGACGCGTCGGTGGTGTTTATGAAGAACATTACGTCACTATGACATAATTTTGTACCAATCACAGATGAGTTTACTTAGCAAAAATTACTCCTAGCGGCGATCGAGAGCGGGGTATATAATCAAAAGGACGCTAAGAAATTGGCATTTGCATCATTATCCACAAGCTAACCAGCTGCGTCTCTGCATTGTTTTATATTTTAATAATCAACAACAGTACAATTGTAGTAAATACCGTAGATTTTATCAAATTAACCATTGGAAAGGCGAGTCATCGTCTCTGAGTGCATCGAAAGTTAATTGTGAGTTTATATAAACAGTGCGTGTAATCGGAACGAGTAAATTTAACATAACCTGTAAAGGCTATAACCTAACGTCAGTAAGAAGAAGGTTATTTCTCGTTTCCAAGTGCGATTAAAGTGAAGTGTATTAGCGATCAATATAATCCGATCGTTAAAGTGTTCATTTTTAATCAATACGATTAAAAATCAAGGTAGTACGGTGACCAAATTTATTGTTTATATACCATCCATTGATTGTAGGAATTAACATACTTGTACTGACACAAAAACAATCAAACTATTCGTAGAGAACACCATATTAATTTATTTAGAGTGATTAATAAATCCCAACGTAAGAATATATGTATTAGAATTTTTTATGACTAAATATCAATTAGAATATAAGCAAACGAAATTCTCGTTAATCAATTATTTAATTGCAAGTTATTAAAGAGGCCTAAAAGGAATTATTACATCTTAGTAGTATTTTTTCAAAGAAATTAATATCGTTCTATTCTGTATTTCCAAGAACTTACCCTTGAGGTACTTAGTCCAGTAAGATAAATATTTTGTTAGTAAAAATAAGAGTTTTTTTTATTGTGCTTAAACTGAGCTAGACCAGTCAGTAAACGGATAACTTGTGATCCGAATTATATTATTGTTAAATGTATTTTTTAAATCAATTCTAGAGGTTATAATAAACCAATAATATTATACAGCATTAACTTTTGTTTTAATTATTTTAAATTAGATAATCAACCCTCAGTATTGCATACACTGAGATACATCAAAACAGAAATTTTTTCAGTATACTATTTGAATTATTTTCAATTCAATTAACATTTAAAAAAATAGAAAACAGTAAAAAGTAAACACACACAATTATAAAAATTAGAAGTTTGTTTTTTATGGGACATTTCTTTAAGAAAACCCATATGGCGCCCACATAACATTCAAGGTGTTGTAAAACCTTGTTTATAAATATTAGACTGGTCAAAAAAGCAACTTGACAGTTTATTCAGTAGCGGTGAACGTCTGAACCTCAAGTACGACAACCAGGTACGTGAAGTGTTAATTATATTAATATATTTGTCCAGACAACACTTGACTTACACATACACTGACGACATTTTTATATAGAAGAGGATTTCGACTAAAAGTTCGACGCAACCGTTACATTCATTAGCGGATCAACAAGTTAAGACTTTATTCATAATAAACCATATCACTACAAATAAATAATACTTTATCAATTATAAAAATAATTACTGCATAAAAGAGACCCCATATAAACATTTTTTAAACAGTAACATAAACGTATATTACAGATTGGCTTCCATCGCGGGGCTTAAGTAAAGACGGAAGAATCGGGTATATTACAATATGGACTTTTAATGTATATGATTTTATGAAGATTGATAAAAAGGGCAGTTTAAGAAGCATAAAATGGGTTAAATTAGAGTAGAAAACGAAAGATAATATTAAAGAAACTTTTCTGAGGGGTATCCAGAAACAATTGAAAATATGTGTGAAGCATATTAAAGAAAATATCTTTGGTGTAAGAAGGAGAACTGTGGAGTTGCGAAGGTAGCAAATGATAGTATTAAGAAAATGATTGAAATTTTGTATCTATCAAAACAAATATGTTATAAGAAGTCCGGAGTAAAGGTATTATATAACAGTAAGCATGAAAATAAAAGGAATTGAAGTAAGTATAGGTAGTTAAGGTTTCAAAAGAAATGGCAGGAATGCTAGAGAAAAGATTAAGAATAAAATCAGAGGAGACATTAAAATTAAATCTTACACTCTTGGACTGTAGCATTGAGTTATCTTAAGTACATTTATGATTTATAGGCGCTATGACTAATTTCTTATTTTCAGTAACTTCTTTTCTTCTTAACTGTGAACAAGGAAAGAGAGTTCTCAGTTTTAACTTAATTTTTTTAAATATTATTAATTCACTACCGACTCGGAACACAAAGTTTTTTATAGGTAAAAACGTAAAAGTTTTACCTTATAGCCTTAACCGGTTTTCACTTTTAAAAAGGTTCTTCAGAGGCTGCTGTTGGGAGCACTGTCCGTCTTGTTGTTGGCAATGGTATCGACTTTTGAAAGATCGGTGTTGTGTGTATTCTGATATGTTCAAATAATGCGTATGATTTGAATTGTGTCTGTTTAGAATGTTGTTTTTATGTGTTTTCGTGTGTTTGTATATTTCCAGTTGTTCTAGAGCAGCCGTTCTCAACCTGGTGCTCGCGAGCACTGTAGTGCTTGTGTAACTAAAAATGGTGCTCATCATGGATATATAAAAAAGGGCTCGCGAGCAACAGTGACCCCTAATTTTCAATTATGAACTATATAGCACGGCCGTACAGCTGTTGTCCACCAACAACTGAGTATAGCAGAATACTGTTTGGAAACCTTTGTTACTTCTAAGAGCACTACTTGCAATGGTTTCTGGAATTGTCCGTATTTTACAAGCCGATACCGACTCTATTGTTTGCAGCCTTAAAAGGCAGAGACAGCCTACGAGGGGTTTATTACTGTAGGCGCCAGATTGTCTCATCTTGTAAATGGGCTGTTAAACATGTACTAGTACCCTCAAAAGAAGCAGTTATTCAAAATATTTTAATTTTATTGCCTCTGAAATCCCTAAACTTGGCAGCTTAAGTACGTTCTCACAGAAATAGTCACGTAGCATTTTACACTTAGCTCAACCAATCAATTTTCAGATTTTAAATAGAAATTTCGAAATTTGCCAATGAGACTTTAAGAGCAGCCACTACCATAGAGGTATATAGATAGAGGTGGTGAACTGGCTGAGAAACCGTCCGGATGGAAAAGAGAGATGGAATCACGTAGGGGTCATTTCTGTCCTTGTCTGCCGCTAACGCTGAACAGATGCTGAATCAGCTGATCCGCGCGAGTTCCACTCTCGCGCATGCGTCAGTAGACAAGGATAGAAATGACCTCTATGAATGTTTTTCCATGGACATTTCCACTTACACGAGCGCCTATACTTTGCCCCCTCTATCTATATACCTCTATGCGTGGCCACTACTCTCCTCCCATCCCGTTTGAGGGCACGGAAAGCAGAAATTAGATGTGTTGTTGATTTATCAGTTTTATTTAGATTGTGACTGGAGTGACATAGTGTACTGGAGTAGCGATGTACACCAGTTTTGTGACGTATTTTGGTTGTAGTATTGCTGTTCTGTTATTTGTGAAATACGCATAATTATTGTCAGTTTGCAATTTTCCTTTCGCTTCGAAGTGTGTTGTGAATGTTCTTAAAAAAGAGACATGGATAAATTTGTAATACGAAAACGTAGTGAAGAATCGATACCTAAGTTACCTTCTTCATCAACCCAAGATTCCAACAAAAGTAGCGAAGCAAAAAGAAAGAAACTGTATTCTTTTCAAGGTAACTGGGGGACAGATTTTTTGGTGGTCACTAATGACGAGAATACCGGAGTTATTTGCATTTTGTGTCATGCACCTTTATCGGGTTTCAGAAAAGCAAATTGTTAAAGACATTATGAAACTAATCTTAGTGCATTTTCTGATCAATATCCCACGGGATCAGGTGCAAGGATACATAAAATCAAAGAGTTAAAATCACAACTCCAACGTCAACAGAAGCCTTTTTCATTTAATGTTAATAGTTCTGTTAACAAACTTCCAACCGAAGTGTCTGTATCTGTGTCTCATAAACTTGTTCAGTATGGGATGCCATTTACAAGTGGAGAAATTGTGAAGGAGTGCATAGTTTCCGCAGTGACAACTCTCGCTGAAAGTATACCTGAGAAATACAGAAGTGTTTTGATTAATGCGGCAAAAAATGTGTCACTTAGTAATGACACTGTTGCCAGGCGCGTTGACCTCATCGCGGCTCAAATTAAACAAAAAGCACTCCAGAAACTTTCTGAATGTAGTTATTTTTCTCTTGCTGTTGATGAAATGTCAACAGACATTGCTTCTGTAGCACAATTGGCGTGCTTTGTACGTTGTATAGATAATGTGGGAATTGTAGAAGATTTCTTTTTAACAATTGTACCGCTCCCGGGTACAACTACGGGGCAAGACATTTACAACGCTATCGCGAATTTCCTGAAACCTAATGCCATTGACTTATCAAAGCTTGTGTGTGTGGTTACTGATGGCGCACCTTCCATGGTAGGTAAAAATAAAGGATTTGTCACTCTTCTGAAAAATAATGAACATTTTCCTCCCTTTGTTCACTATCATTGTTTAATTCATGTTGAAAACTTAGCCAGTCATCTTATATCTGTTCCTGAAATTTCAGAACAGTTAAAATGATAGTTAAGTTGATCAACTTTTTGGTTTCTAAACCCCTGAGTACCCCTTACTAAAAGTCTTCTTGCATGATTTATCAGCACCACATTCAAAACTAATCCTACATGCGGATGTTCGTTGGCTAAGTCACGGGGAAGTAGTTACAAGGGTCTGGAAAGTTTTCGAAGAAATCAAAGCATTTATTTCTGCCAACGATTATGTCACTAAGTTTCCAGAAATATTCGGGGATGATTTCAAGATCAATCTTGCTTTCATGGTAGACCTATTTCAATATCTCACCGAGCTGAACAAACGTCCTCAGGGTCAGAAAATCACAATTTGTGAACTGAAAGAAATTATATTTTCCTTTCGATCAAAGTTACAAAGATTCCTCGGGACGGTAAGTAAATATGACTTGGTTCATTTTCCTGAACTGGCACATACACTCTCGAGTCTTGGTCGTCCCTACTCGGAGTGTCCTAAAATTGTCGTTCTAGCAATTCAAGATCTGTTGAAAAAGTTTGCTACACGTTTTCATGTACTCGAAGAAAGTGAGCCGTTGTTTAATATGGTGCTCAATCCATTTAAATTCAATGTGGACTCTCTCAGAAAAATTCAGATTATTCAACAGCACAATCTTGCTCGCGCGGAACTTGAATTATTAGAGCTCCAGTCCTCTCAAGCCTTAAAATATCTTTTCGAAAAGGAAAGGATCACAGATTTTCTGGGGGTGCAAATGATACAATGAAATTTCCGACATTGCGAAATGCTTCTCTCAAATGCTTGGCGATGTTTGGGACAACCTACCTGTGTGAAAAATGTTTTTCATTAATGAAATACATCAAGAACAAAGCACGATAAAGATTAAATGACTCACATTTGGAGGACTGTTTACGTGTGGCTGCAAGCGACTTCTCCTTAGATATTAGTGAAATTCTGAGTAACATTCAGGCCCAAGGATCTCATTAGCCTGGTGAGTGTATTTATTATTATTATTATTATTATTATTATTATTATTATTATTATTATTAAATTTTCATGGTGCTCTCCCACTTGCCCCGGATTATAAAAGGTGCTCTCAATCACAAAAAGGTTGAGAATCCCTGTTCTAGAGTGTCTTGTTTTCGGCCTTTTGTGTGTATGTGTAGAATGTCCACAAAAAAACATGTGTCCTAAATGAACAGACACAATTCAAATCACATGCATTATTCGAACATATCACTCCACATACACATCGATCTTTCAAACAGCGATACCATCGCCAACAACAAGACGGACAGTGCTCTCAACAGCAGCCTCTGAAGAAGCTTTTAAAAGAGAAAACCGGTTCAGGCTATAAGGTAAAACGTTTACATTTTTACCGATAACAAACTTTGTGTTCCGAGTCAGTAGTTAATTAATTATATTTAGATAAATAACGGACACGTCATGGACAACGAAATCCAAGAATTGATTGCTTTGTATTTGTCTGTCTGTCTGTTAGGGTATGTCTCACAGTAACTTTTAAAGTACATCAACTAAAATTTGTTAAACTTGGCATGCATATCCATACGATTACCCTTTAGAACCTTATTTTGTTTTAGATTTGTCCTCAAAAATGGGATGGGAGACAAAAATGTCGGGGGGTCAAAAATTGTGAAAAAATCACAAAGACCATGTGGGGTATCAAATTAAAGGTAATTTTAACCACAATCTGAATATAATGTTCATTTTTTTAATTTCAAAATTTTTGGACATCTGGATCCAAAAGTGGGTGAAAATTCTGATAAAATATCAAAAATTCATGTGGGCTGTCAAATTAAATAGAATTTTAACTAACATGTGAATGTAGTGTAAATTTTTGAATTTCAGAATTTTGGGATCCCAGAGCCCAATAAACAGATTAAGTAGTATGCTCCTTGAGCTGCAGAACTCGTTTACTATTTTGAACTAAGTACATTTCTTATTATATAAATTTTGTTATTTGATAATTTTTCAATTATGGGGAAAAATTACAAAAATCGTGATTTCTCTACTATTTCTTTAGTAATATAACAATTATAGAGGACGCAATCATACAATAATCACAGAAAATTCAAAACATTCTGATTTGGGCTACAATTCCTTTTAGTCTGGCACCCTGCTGGATTTTCACAATTTTTTCAAATTTTTCAAAAACCACTGATTCCAAGATGTTGTAGTCCTTTGTACAAAGAACAGTGAATATATTAAAGTGATTAGACAAATTATATATATTTAAAATTTATAATTATTTTACCTCAAGATGTTATTTTTGAACATCTAAACGCATACAAAAAAACAGACATATATAAATCTAATTTGGCCACACATGTAATAAACACTGGACATGAATTCCCAGACATAACCAACATGACACTAATAAAACACATACCACACAAAGGCACCATAATGAACATTTGGGAAAATTTACAAATATACAAACACAAAACAACTAATACCTGAACAAATACAAATCAGTACAAAACATGATACAATTTTCAAAGCACTCAACATCGAAAATACACAAAATACTAATATATACACCACAATCACACACACAATAATAACAATTAAAAAAACTAAAATATCGATATGGAGAACCATACATGACTTCCATATTCTAAGATTTATATTTAAAATCATTTTCAGCCAAACAGCCAGGCTGTGTCTTACCTGCCTTTTTATTGCTGTATTAAATGAAAAATATTATATTACATTAAAATGAAAAAATCATTTTTGAAATAAAATATTTTCATAGAACCTACTAACGCTGGGGAAATCTGAGGAGCCAATCAGAGTTGGGCCTATCTGCTGAATTTGGGCCTACGTCACTCTGCTGAATTTGGTGGAAAGCCCTGTCACTGTCGTCAAAGTATCAGCCTTGACAGGGTCCTCTTTTTCTGCAAAATGGGAGAGGCTTGAGATGGAGTGAGTGACATGGTCCCCACCTCAATGAAGAACCCATTGTTTTATAAAAATATATTTAAATTTTGAAAACTGAAAATTCTTTTCTTGTTGTAAATATTTATATTTTATAATCAAAATGACTTTATTTTTGTTACCTGGCAACAAAATTATTTTATTTTCAACAATTACCATTGTTTCAAAAAGTTTAAATAAATTTTCAAGTACTTTACTCTTGTTAAAACGTAAAAGGTTGCAGGTAAACTACCCCTTCCCCTTAACCGATCTTCACCAAAATCGAAAGTCCTTGAGACCTCTACAATTCAGGGATGTATGCAAAAAATTATTTGATTCTGTTTGAATTTGCGGCAGTTATCGTTTGCCATAGAAAAAAAACGTTGCAGGTAAACTACCCCTTCCCCTCAACCGATCTTCACCAAAAACAATAGGTCTTGAGTACTCTACAAATCAGGGCTGTATGCAGAAAATTATTTGATTCTGTTTGAACTTGCGGCTGTTATCGTTTGCCATAGAAAATACCCTTGTTAAAAAAACGTTGTCGGTAAACTACCCCTTTCCCTTAACCGATCTTCACCAAAAACAATAGGTCTTGAGAACTCTACAATTTAGGGCTGTATGGAAATAATCTTTTGATTCTGTTTGAATTTGCGGCTGTTATCGTTTGCCATAGGAAATACCCTTGTTAAAACATAAAACGTTACAGGTAAACTACCCCTTTCCCTTAACCGATCTTCACCAAAAACAATAGGTCCTGAGAACTCTACAATTCAGGGCTGTATGCGAAACATTATTTGATTCTGTTTGAATTTGCGGCTGTTATCGTTTGCCAAAAAAAAAAAATTTCCCTTGATAAAAAAAACCGTTGCAGGTAAACTACCCCTTTCCCTCAACCGATCTTCACCAAAAACAATAGGTCGCGAGTACTCTACAAATCAGGGCTGTATGCAAAAAATTATTTGATTCTGTTTGAATTTGCGGCAGTTATCGTTTGCCATAGAAAAAAAATCTATAGACAGACAGACACACACACAGACACTTTTCGGAAAACGACTTTTTTTCATGTTTTGAGTGTAGTAGAATCAGAATCTGCAATAATCTCGAACACGATTTTTTTTGCCATCACCATACTTCCATTCCTTAAGGAATATGGAAGTAAAATGAATGGGAAGCCATAACAACAGCCAACCAGCACACTAAATACTTTAGGACAAATTAAACTGTATTTATATAGTTAAAAAAAGTTGACAAAAAGAATAGAATTTATCTTTAAAAAGTCTAGTTAGAGAGTATGGAATAAACCAAAACACTTATCATGAATTGAAACATCACACTGTTTCCATATCCTCGTTGTTTTCTCCTCGCAAAATGCACATCTTCTTTGTGTAGGAGTAGGTTGTATAATTTCCAACACAAAATCACACTTAATGCTTACTGTGCTGCCCAGTAGATACCTTTTTTGCTGACCTCCTACACTTTGTAATAGATCCTGTTTTCTCGGCCCTGTAGGCCGTACAGTCTTCCTTCAGATGTAAAGAAGTGACACAGCTTCTTCACTTTTTGCATTCTGGTAAGCCCTTCATGCAGTGACAGCTGCAGTGTCTAACATTTTGGTGAAAGTTGGCCAACACCATTTCTTTTAGCAAATTTAAACTTATTTTCCTTTCACTTGACAATAAACATGTCATTGACTTTGTCAAATCTGTAGTCGAAAAGTCCTCTCTCTTTATATTTCATCATCTCCTTTCTAGTTATGACAGGGGCAGGGGACTCTTTTGTCCAGTTTTCTCCTGTAGATCCAGTTGTTTTAATATTTTTGTTTTTTAGCATTGCTAGCACATCTACATTTTTAAAGGAATTGTCAAAAAATATCTTCTAATTGAATTGAAATAATCTTATAACTGATTTTAAATTTACACTTGTGAGGTATGAAATTATTCTCAAAGTTAGAAGTTCTTCCTGAAAATCCGTTTTACCATAATATAGTAAAAATTGTACAAGTAGTCATTTAAGCTACAGCTACATATTATGTTATAGTTAATTTTTAGATGCGTCCTTTGTGAATTCATTTTCCTAGGATGTTTGCCATAGTAGCGGACCATCACTTCATCTAAGGAGAGCTTAACTTTATATACTTTTATCAGACTTGTTGATTTTAGAATTGTTGTTCAGATGTAGAAAGCTTTTTCTTTCTCTAAACAGTTCTATGACATTGAATTATTAACCAATGGCACTCCTATATCTGGAGCTTACACCCAATATATGTCCCCTTTGAATATGATAACCAGAGGCAGCAATATTCCTATGAATACTTTCAGTTCCTTTTTGTTATTAGAATAGAATAGTTGATTTTTCTGTAATTTACACTACAATTTACAACATAATAAACCATTGTTTTTTTACTAAAAAACGTATGTGCTTGTGCATATGGTGCATAGCTCTATACCAATAATAAATAAAAAATTTATTGTAAATTGTATAAAAAATAAGGTTGTAAAGAACCAGTAATTATAATATAAAATTTAGCTTTAACATATGGCTAAAACGCCCTCAGTACAAATTCAGAGCATTGGGACAATATCATTTATAAAGTTGTGCCAGTGTCCCAATAATGGAATGGCATTAAAAAAATGTGTATAACGCTTATCTTAGTAATTCAAAATGCCTTCTACTGCATTCTTCAGTTTATTTGATCATAAACGATAGTGCTGATACTGTTTCAGTCACATGGATGTGACTTTTAACACACTCCTGGTAGTAATGTGTAATGATAAATAAACAACCAAAATGATTTCATGTTTGCTAGTGACTAATTATAGCAACCTAATAACAAAAAATATATCTATATTTACAAAACACTGTTTTAAGAATATAAAATATAGGCCTAGTTGTCCCAAAAAGTAGACATTGGTAGATAATGGGTTATTTTCATATTGCCAACAGAACAACCATTTGGCTTCAAGAGATTTTCATCTCTTTGGTCCAGTGAAAGAAGAGTTGCAATGAAAACATTTTTAGTGCACATAATTAGGTCATAGTAGTGATGCAAAATTGTTTGCACATGAAACTAAAAATGTTCTTCTATAAATAGATTCAAAAGCTTGTTATAAGGTGAATTAAGTTTAGTAAAATAGGAGAGTATTATGTAAAAAAATAAGTTTGATTTATTCAACTGCAGTTAGAAGTAATGGTTTGCTCATCTCTGGACATTTTAATTTACCTTGTAATAAAAAGTGACGAAATCCATGGGTTTTGTAGAGTGGGTAAGTTAAAAAAACAAATGGAAAACATGGAAAGTAGGAGTCATTTTCTGGAACACTCAAATAAATATGTAAATAGTTATAAAACTGTGACAATGCAAATAGAGCATTACATCGTGGAAAAGTTCCTGTATTGCGAGAGAGGTGTAATAATACCTATATTTAAAAAGAATATGATTGTTTGTTTAAATATTAGAGAGTATGGAAAGTATAGACATCACATTACTGTGTACTTTTTTAAAGGAAATTAGCATTCTAGAGAAGAGAGTAAGGAGCAAAATAAACAATCTATTGGGCAAAGCTCAGAATGAGTCAGAAAGGAACAAACCGTATATGTATCATATCTTCACAATAAAACATCTAGTATAGAAAACCAGGATAAAGAACTCATCTATGTATATATAGCTTCTTAGGAATAGCATTTATTAGAGGTTCACAAAAAGGAATGTCAAATACTTAAAAACTCATGACTGTCAACTTGAAAGTAATAAAATAAAGGATTGGAAGTCTGGTTAGAAGAACAGAAGCTATGTAAGAAAAGCAACATGAAGTCTAAAACATTTGAAATAAACAAATGGTAGTATTGGGTTACCATGAATCCACTTGTTGATAGCATTATGGCTATATAGTTATTTACTTTCAATACTTTTCTTCTTAACTTTGCATGGAGATTTCTTTCACAAGCTCTGTACTTTCATCTGCCTCAATTTTCACATCCTTATATTCAGACACAATACTTGGCTTCTTTATAGACTTGTTAACAGAGATTAGTGTTTTTTTTCATGTTGTCTGTTATTTGTTGCTCTTTGTGAGTACTGTTTGTACAGTGTAGAATGGATCTATGATGAAATAATGTGTTTTAAATTGAATCATCACATCATAACAGTCTTGTTTAATGTTCCACATCTTGTATTCCCTGATATTAATGCCAACTGACAACTATAGCATGATCTCAGTTGTTGTGTCACAATTTATTAAAATTTACTGTCAAATAAAAGAAATTAAACATGATAACCAGATTCAACAGTTAAGGAAAATAAAAGTGCTTGAGATATTAAAACTATTGCAGTATGACTTCATACAAATTTCAAAATGGGCAAATTGGGCTAGGGAACAATGTCTCAGGATTAATGATTGCTTAACTTAATTAATATTCAAAATAAAAAAAATATATATTTATCATATTTCATATTTTTTATATAAGATTTATATTGACCACATATATGAGTCATTTATTTTCAAAACGAGCCACATCACTTTTACTAAATTTTTCAGGAAACACAAAAAACATAAAAAATCCAAAAATGTTGCAATGAAAGGAATGAAATTTTTTTAATAAATTTTGAAAGGGTATATACATTTGTGTACAAGTTTTGAAGATTGTGCACTGATTTATCTTGGAATTATGGCATTTTTTAATTTGGATATAGACCGTTTTGATTCTAACATTGTTGATGTAGCCTGTTTTGAAACTATAAAGAGTGATGTAGCCTTTTTTGATATTACTATGAGTGATGTAGCTTGTTTTGATAAGACAATAATGATCTAGCCTTTTTTGAAACTAGAAAAAATATTATGAAATTTATTTTCTTTGAAATTTAATTATTTTATTATTATCATTCAATAGCACTTTAAAGCCTAATAACAGTTACCAGTATTTGATGGATGGTTTCAAAAATAGTGTATTTAAAAAAAAAATGGTATTTCACAATAGTGAGCTCTCGTTTCGACATATAATTAGTTCAAAATTATTTAAGTAAGCCTATATTTGCAACTATTGCAAGTTTAGGATTTAATATTTGAACAAACCTTATTAAGGCCGGTTCTAAAACCACCCCGAGTAAACAAAAATAGGTAATAATATTATTCAGTTCTCAATTATAAAAGAATAGTTTATTAGTACATAAGTTTGGTGTTGAAATACAGTTTCAGTCATTTGTTAAAAAATTCTTTTTAGTCCTGCATCAACTTATACCATTAAACTGTTATCTTCAGCTACTTGGTCACACAATGCATGTTCACTTGGATTATCAATTTCTTCTTGTTTATCATCATTTACTTCATCAACAATATTTCTGTAAAACTTCAACACATCCAATGATTTCCGTTGACCTCCAAAATGTTTTGTTAGTAAGTTATCAACGTCTCTTAACTTCAGTGCAGATATTCCTACTCCAGGAGCCAAAAGCTGTGGCATATTTAAGTTTCTGAACTTGAGACCTTTCTTGCAAAATCTCTTGAACATTCCAAAATCTGATCTGTAATTTACTTCACCTTTAATTCTTACGTCATGTCCTATAAAACTTCTTTTCAAATAAAATCTTTTGGAGGGGTTGAACTGGAAGTGCCACTGTGCGGGTGGGCGAACTACTTTTTGCACTTCTGACTTCCAATCAAAGTTTCTTTCTAATAGGGACACAACTGTACCGAACTGGGAAAATATGTCGGTGTACTCCTCAGGTGTTATAATTACACTTTTTTTCTTTATTTCCTTCTCGATCCGGCCGAAAACTCTATCAGAAGGCAGAAAAGAATGGCCTACTATTGGGAAGAGATACTCAACAAGTTTTAATGAGTCAGGAGCCTTTTCGTGAAGCCATTTCCCAAGCATGGACATCATGAAATAATTTTTGTTTTGACCTCCGCAACCATCAGAAGCCAAACGAAGGACTTTTACATTTTCCGGTATATCAACTTTAGTAAGACAATCATATAAAGCAGAACAAATCTCATTGGCACTTTTCCCAAACTGGTTTTCCTCCCAATGATAAATGAACACATTGTCAACCGTTTGCTTGGCCTTTGAATCTCCAATAACAATTGTTAAGTTGTACTTGTATAATTGACGGGAATAATATGCGCTTTGATCGGGAACCTTAGGTAAAACTTGATTTTTCTGACAATCAAAGCTAATAGTTAGCAAATCATCTCGCTTTTCCTGAAGCAAAGCATAAAAAGCTTTAGCTTTTAATGAGTGCACCCTTTTTTCAGCCATCAAAGTTTGTTTTTCTGTGTGATCTGAACAATATTTTATTTTTTCGACTAATGAGATGCAAGTTGATCACTCGTCGGTGCGAGGACTCCCAAACCCAATATTAAAATTGGTTCTTAAGATGTGATGGAAGTATGAAAGCTTGACTGTATATCTCTCATCTGTAATTTTACTGTCATACATTCTCCACATCTTACTGATATTTAAATCTGAACTTAGGTCTACCCTACAGCTAGACTTGCTACGACAATAATGACTTTCAATAGCTTTAAAGGATTTGATAAAACCAAAAACCGTCCTTTTCTTCTCTTCAAATAAAGTAAGCTTACGGTTCCCTCCTCTGTTTTCTTTTGGCATATCCCCACTTTGAAATGACGGGAAACCACACCCTTCACCCTGGTTCGTGATATTCTAAGAGAATCAGTGAAAGCTTGACTACAAACTGGCACACGTTCTTTACTGGAATGTTTGTAAATGTAATACTTTAATGTCATTCCCTTTTCACCTCTTGAGTTGTCTTTAAGTCTAATTTTCTTAGGAGTTAAAGCATCTGTATACTTTAGAATAAACGAATCTTGCTTTAGTTTTAAATGAGAAAGTTTTTCCGCATTGTTATAGAATTTTGAGTGAAAGATTTTTTGGTCTTGAGGGGTTATTTCTTTACATCTGTAGGCCCCTATTTTTTATGATTACATGTAAGCTTTTTTGCTGGACCCGGGGGTGCACATCTGAAAAGAAAAAGAAAAGCGTGTAATTTTCCGAAACAATACTTTTATAAAACGGGTGAGCTTGAATAAGCATTCGGCAGATCTTGGTCATGTTAACCGGATAACAAAAACTTAGATCAGGGAGGAAAAATAAAAAGTAGGCCTAAGGAAAATCAATTGACAGAATGAACAAAATCTGTCAATACGCTTATAGAAGTTTTCCCAAACAAAAGTCGTGTACGGGAAGGACTTCCTAGTAAATAATAAATTATGAAACCAGACGAAATTGAGTTCAATAAAAACAAATTCCTAAAGGATCCATTTTATTCCCACATCTTTCTAAAGTTCAAAAAAAAAAAAAATATCTACAGACCTACAATGTGTATAAAGCCAAACTTACAACATAACCCTAAATGTATTACCTTTGCTTTCTTGCTTTATTTTTTTCCCAACAGTCTTCATTTCTTGGTCTCCTTCTTGCCTTCGTAGGCGAACATTCTTGAGGATAACATTCCATTATAAAAACGAAAAATCACCACCACTAACAAAGGAAACAATTTAAATTTGTAATACAAACAAACCACAACAGAGACAACAGCAGCAGGCTCAGCTGTTCTGGAGTGCGTAATGGTCCACTGCGCAGGTCTAGTGATGTGGCTTGTTTTGAAAATAAAGTCGATGTTTAACCATTCATAAAGTGATGATGTGATCTGTTTTGAACCTAACTGCTTTGCACAGTTATAAAAATATATCTGAACTTGTCAAAAACACGAAAATCTGAAAAATGAAAAAAAGTGATGTGGCTCGTTTTGAAAATAAATGACTCATATGAACATAATAACTAATATAGTAACACAGTTTTCAATGTTTTAGGTTGGTCCTGATGGCTATAATAACTGAGCGTTACTACCTGTATACGTTTACATGCTCTGTTGGAGGAGACTTTGTCAGACTGTACTTGCTGGGAATGTTTGTTCTTCTGTCAGTAGTTATCATTCTGCTGATTGCTATCGTCAACCGTAGTGCTCAGGGTTCCATTGTTGATGTCCATGCTAGACGCCATGTACCTTGGTTAATAGCAATAAAGTAAATAATGTTAACTTTATCAAATTCAGAATATTTATATTAGTATTTAACCATTTAATATAATTAGATATAATTAGTTTAATATTCAAAGTATGTGTTAAATGAAAAAATCTTATACCACTGTCGAATGGTACGGAAAAACTTTTTTTAGTGTAGTGTAATGAACTTACTTTCTTGAAATTAATTGTTGTGAAACATGAGTTATTTTGTGATAACTAATGTTTGATTTTATGGTGTGTAATGTATATTCCATTTAATATAAATTTTGAACTTCTGATCATATACTGGGTAATTGGTGAAGCACATACAAACAGGGAGTTTTTTTTTTTAAACGTAGCAGTCTTCCAGTGTAAATAAACTTTTGTATACTAGACTATTGTACTTTCTCACAACATATGTTAAAAAAGAAAACATTAAATACCACATTTGCCTGAGTTCAGTACATTTTTTGTTATATATATTTTTGCCTTATGACAGAAAAAATTAAATTTTTGAGTCTACTGATTTTCTTTATAATAGTGACGTTTGCTTTTGTCAGTGTATATGAGTAAGCATGCACTTTGCATGAAGACACATTGCAGACATTGAACAGTATACATTTCGGTGCTTGACAAATAGTAGTTAAGAGTATCCAAAGGAAAGCAGTTCAGTGTTTTAGTGTACGAATAACTGTTGACATGTCTACATAAGGCTGCTTTGATACTAGGCAATTGATTACATGAATTGGTTGCAGCAGTCAGATGACCATTTACCAACTGTATGGAATCAATCCCCCTGATAGCACATTTTGCTTTTGTTCATTCTGCTTTTATTTGTATGTTACCAACTTTCAAATTTGTCTTCATATATATTTGTATACTTGGGACATCTGATCTGACTCTGAAAAATTCTATGTTGAATAAAAACTAATAAGCCAAACAATAAGTGTTCTTAGTACACAACTGTCATGTGAAGGATTTGTAGTGAACCTATGCCATAATGTTTGTACCTGATGAATAGTGTTTATATTCCAAGTTCAAAATACGTCAATTTGGGGCAAATTTCATCTGTTAAAATTCTGTATCACTTGTTCATTAACTTGTGACATTTTATCATGCCTTTTTCTTTTCTAATTTGTTGTTATATTCTTCTATAGTAATATTTACAGAACATAGTTCTAGTACAAAAGATACCATATAAAACAATGTTTAACAAGAAGTTATAATAACCATTTGGTACAATCAATCTCCTAATATGAAAGCCAGAATAACAACAGAAAGTTTCTTCTATCGTTGTATATTCTTAGTCTACATCTGGTATGCAAAGCCTTACAATAATGCCATTATTGAGTGAGTACTTTAAATTTGAAGTGGCAATCTTTTTCATTGCTTTATAAGAGTGGAAATAGCCATTTCTCTAGTTGCAAGCACATTTTTTATTATATTGTCATATTTGTATTTCATTCAGAGAGAACAGAGGTGGTGTAATAAACAAACACACATCAGAGCTGTTGGTTGCTAAGATAATAACATGATTTCTAAACACTGGTTCAAACTGAAATTTTAACATTGAAAACAAAATAACAAAACCTAGAGCAGCACTGGAAGTTTATCTTTGCTTTTGGTATGAACTGGTCTTAATTTTTAGGATGTGAGTCGTTTATTTATCACTCACACAGTTATAACACACCCTACTATCACTAAACAGTGCATGTATCTGTTTTCTCTCAGGTTGTTGAATACAGTATAGTTGTTGATTTTTACTGTTACTGTTCATTAACATTTTGGGCATAGTAATGTTCATGGCAAAATCATTTTCAGAAGAAGAAAAATTCCATCCAAAGACGAAATTTGGTGTTCCTCAGTTACACATTATTGAAGAGTCTGTTATCATATTGGCTTGAGTTCCACAATTTTCTTAATTGCTGTAACTTTCATGATGGTCATTACTTTTTGAAGAAACACTCCAATTCCTCTTCTTTGTTTATGCCAGTGACATAATACTGGACTGGATTTCACAAGGTCGGAAGAGTTCAAAGCATTATGCATACTGCCTTGTCAGAATAATAAGTTAACAAATACTTTTCAATTTTCTTTTTGTTTCTTTTATGAATTTGCTAACTGCTATAATTTTTATTGTTCAACTAAGCTTTTCGTCATCACTGACATCATCAGGTCTTAAGCAAACTTTTCAGTGATGACGAAAAGCTTATTCGAACAATAAAAATTATAGCAGTTAGCAAATTCATAAAAGAAATAGTAAGGTTGTTTAAGACCTGATGATGTCAGTGATGACGAAAAGCTTAGTTGAACAATAAAAATTATAGCAGTTAGCAAATTCATAAAAGAAATAGTAAGAGTTGCTTAAGACCTGATGATGTCAGTGATGACGAAAAGCTTAGTCGAACAATAAAAATTATAGCAGTTAGCAAATTCATAAAAGAAATAGTAAGGATGGCTGCTAATTTAAACAGTACGAAGAAGGAAAATACTTTTCACTTTGCCCATCTACTGCAGTCACTATTCATAATATTCAGGCAGTATGCATAATGACCTCATTTATCACTTTGTCCAAAACATGTGTATTTAGGTTTTAGTAATATCCACACAGGAACTTTGTAATTGATTTTTGCATTTTTGCAGAATGATAGTAACAAGAAATAAACTTAAACAATTTATATACAGTTAGTATAAATGTATAGTTGATGTTATAAACCATTTTATATTTATATCTTTTCAAGTATCTCTTGATATTTTAGTTTCGTGGAGTATTTCTATTTATTATTAAAAAATAGATTACTTCTGCAAGTGTAATTTTTACTTTCTATCAGTGAATTCACATTGAAACCTCTGATAGGTTTGTGTATGTGAGCGCCCGCTCGCGCACGTGGACGTATGTGCGTGTACATACTGATAAAAACTTTTAAATATACTAAAAAGACTTTCCAATCGAAAGAAAGAATAGATATCCTGCGTCATTGTTTATATAAACAGTAAATGTGTGAACAGTTGTAAATGTGTGTTACTCAAAATCAGTGGATCTTGCTGATATTATTGATGATGAGAATTTGTAAAACAGATGAAAGTAAGGTAAAATATAACTTGAATTAGAACGTAGGGAATATATTGAAAAATGTAAAAATTATTAATGATGCCAAATGATTCAATTTCTTCATCTATATATGTGCTGTAATTATAATCAGTAGTGTTGAACTTATTTGTCATTCATTTTTGTAACATTTAATGAAAAATGTTAAAATTCTTTTAATATAGTTTGTTGTGCAGAGATGTATTCAAACAAACAAATACATTCTTTCTTATTGCAGCAAAAATGAAGTTATTATTTTACATAATATTGTTTTATTTCTTGCAGATCTAATTCAGGTTAAAAATTTTTCCATTCACTGTAATGATTTTGGTTTTTATTTATACAGCTTAATAGTTTTATTTTTATTCAGTTTAGTAACAAACTTTTAAATATAACAATTTAACTAGTTGTAATTCCAATAAGTCTGTTTGGTATATTCTCATATTCCCACATGATATGAAAAGGTAAATATTTTTATTCAGAATTACATATACTAATAGGAGCCAGACTACAGGTCATTAATGCTTTTCAGTCATTTAATTTTATATTTAAAAAGTCAAATTACTGAAAACATGATATCCCCAAGGAATGTTAATTGCAAGTAAATTATTGTACAAAGTATGTGGGACTTTTGTAGGTAATAAAATAATTTAGATTATGATGATGATTATTATTATTATTATTTTATTTGTTCACACACCTAAATACAGGCTGTTTGGATTTCACTTGTGCAGGCCAAACAAAATTCATATGCCAATGTTATACTTTTATTTATTGTATACACATTTTATATTTATTGAACATCTATGTTTACATATATATTTGTTTTTTTGTATACAGACTAATACTACTTATACCAGAGATGATGGGGAATGTTCTTGGTACTATGTGGGCATTTACACATATTATTGAATGTCCAGATGATGATCATTTCACAAATACTGCTATTGACGGTGAGCATGGATATTAATGAAAAAATCATACATGTCATTTCTTACCTTTTTTCATTTTAGCTTCTTTTTCTCTGAATGGTGTATATAACCCTTTGTGGGTATTTACTTTTTAACAGTACTCATCCATCCATTTTAATCATCTCAGGCTTGCTCAGTAAAATATCGGTATGGAGAACCATACATGTCTTCCATATTCTAAGATTTATATTTAAAATCATTTTCGAAGTGAAATATTACCATAGAAACTACTTCTTTCTACTTACTGCTTCAGCCTTAACCACAGTACTGTGGTCACTAACGTATACCACCTCACGTTATCGCACTCGATTTTCACTGATGATGGAAGTCGATGGCATTGCCGAAACGTCTGGTTTTGTAGAAAACATTGGACTACGGCCAAATATCCCGGGAAGGAATTTTAACAAAAACTACTTCTTTGTTGCCGATAACGTTGTACACATATATATAAAAAATATGCATAAAATTAATGGCTTGTATAAGTTAGTGATTGATCTCCATTAAGTAGTGCTCAAGTTTCCAAAGTTTTAATATTATGATGTCCGTAATTAAAACATCAGAGCAGGTTTAGTGTGTATGAGGGTACACTGTGGACAAAAATTTTCAACATTTCCTATTGAGGATTGCTTAGAGTAAAGCTGCGAATCTATAGTGTACGTTTCACAGAACAAACACGCGGAAAAGAAGGAGCGCTCCGAAGTCACTCATGGACCCTCAGCATCTTGCAGAGGGTTCATTCCCTAAAGACGAAAAGCCTGTCTATGAGTCATTCCTCTGTAAACACGTGCAGTTACACTGCCCAGCGATCCACAGGAAGCAAATCGCTATCCACGCTGGACACTTTTTTGGCTTGCACGCGTTATGTTGGTATGGGTTTCGGCACTTTCCATTTAAACAGCGTGCAAATGTAAGAAAATAAACATGAATGAGGCCAGAAATAACGCGAATTTTGTGTGTGTGTGTGTGTGTGCGTGTGCGTGTGTGTGTGTGTCTTCGCTGCCTTTTTATTGCGGTAGTCATAATAATGAAATGGAAACGTAAACATTACATAACTGAGATTTGCTTGCCTGCCACGAACGATATATTTTCTCTCATACATGATTTACATTAAAATGAAAAAATTATAATTTTATTGCCTGGCAATAAAATTATTTTATTTTTTACAATTACCATTGTTTGAAAAAGTTTAAATGAATTTTCAAGTACTTTTCTGTTGTTAAAACGTAAAAGGTTGCAGGTAAACTACCCCTTCCCCTTAACCGATCTTCACCAAAATCAAAAGGCCTTGAGTTCTCTACAATTCAGTGATGTATGCAAAAAATTATTTGATTCTGTTTGAATATGCGGCAGTTATCGTTCGTCATAGAAAAAATTACCCTTGTTAAAACATAAAACGTTGCAGGTAAACTACCCCTTTCCCTTAACCGATCTTCACCAAAAACAATAGGTCTTGAAAACTCTACAATTCAGAGTTGCATGCAAAAAATTATTTGATTCTGTTTGAATTTGCGGCTGTTATCGTTTGCCATAGAAAATACCCTTGTTAAAACATAAAATGTTGCTGGTAAACTACCCCTTTCCCTTAACCGATCTTCACCAAAAACAATAGGTCTTGAGAACTCCATAATTCAGGGCTGTATGCGAAACATTATTTGATTCTGTTTGAATTTGCGGCTGTTATCGTTTGCCAAAAAAAAAAAATTACCCTTGATAAAAAAACCGTTGCAGGTAAACTACCCCTTTCCCTCAACCGATCTTCACCAAAAACAATAGGTCGTGAGTACTCTACAAATCAGGGGTGTATGCAAAAAACTATTTGATTCTATTTGAATTTGCGGCTGTTATCGTTTGCCATAGAAAAAAAATCTACAGACACACACACAGACACTTTTCGAAAAACGACTTTTTTTCATGTTTTGAGTGTAGTACAATCAGAATCTGCAATAATCTCGAACACGATTTTTTTTGCCATCACCATACTTCCATTTCCTTAAGGAATATGGAAGTAAAATTGTTCTTATTGAAATGTTGTGTATTGATTATGTATCTATTCTGAGATGCCCATAACATCACACCACTCTCAGGTACTCTTAATGATTTCTTTGGGCTGAATAGTTTTCATAGTAAATGTTACAGTCCACCTTTTATTTGTGTTATGGACGTATTGCTGACAAACTTGTATTGTTTATGAAGTGTCCAGTCAGTCACTCAAAATTATTATTTTTTAATATTTTGAAGATATCGGGATTGCCATCAGTTGCCTTGTCACATTCTCCTGAAACTTGTCTCCCATCCGTAATCTTCTTCCTTTCCGCTATGATTTCAGCTTTGGAAACAGACAAGTCAGAGAGTGCCAAATTGAGACTAGGGTGGCCAAGGAATCTGTGTGTTACTATGTTTTGCCAGAAATCCTGTTCCAGGCACAAAATATACAGGTGCAGTCTTATGATGAAGGTGCCAGTCAACGCCTTTTCACAGCTGCTTCCGTTTTCTCCTCACTGCATCCCTCAGCCTATTAAAAATTTCTGCATAATACTCTAAAGTTATTGTCTGGCCTAGAGGTGTATACACACTGGGGCCACAACTTCATGTTACAAAAAGTCAACATATCCTTGACATTGCATTGGACTGACTTTGTGTGCCTTCTTTGGACCAGGTGACCCTGGTGACTTCCATTGGGAAGACTGGGCTTTTTTTTCTGAATCATAGCCATAGATTAAGGGTGTATTTCCAGTTACTTATGACCTTTTTTTAGAAGATATCGATCATCACTCGTGGTTTAGCCCCTTGGAATTACAGAATAAAATACCTTCTGCTCTCATGACAAGAACTGTGAACAAATTTGCAGCTACAGATGTGTCACACTAAGATCTTTTGTTAAAATCTCATGAACAATAGTCATGGGGTCCCTAAAACTGCTGAATTTTGTTTATTACAGCTCGTGTGTAATTAATATTTACAGAGGTTCTGCTTAATGAAGGTATTCAAGAATATATTGTGTAGATTCCTGAGCATCTTGATAGCATGGATACCACACTTTAATTTGAGAATCATTTATGTAATCCTCCTTGTCAATCATTCAAATGGTTTCTGTAAATGAGTGTCCATATTTGAAACAAAACTTAATGGAGATTCATTGATCTACTCAGCTTAGTCATTGTGAATACAACACAAGCATCAGTCAAAATGTTAGCTTACATAACAATATCTCTCAGCCGAATGAGCAGTCCAACAGGAGCCTGACTGTTTGTGCATGTGTGGTAAGATCTTCTGCATTTGGCATTGGAGTTTTGCAAAGTTGACGTCAAAGTTGATATCAGGATATTCAAAGTCACTGGATACTTTCAGGACAGCCTCGTACATGCATGTGTGCATACATACACATATGAACACTCTGTTACTACCTACACATGTCATGTAATAGAGTAGACATTCATATATTTGTCAATTTTCTACATTCTGCTCCTTCAAAACATTGTACTATTCTTTACATCTCATATTTATTCAATTTCTTAAACACAGGTTTATTTATAAATGTGTGATTTTTTTACTAGGAAGGGTTGACGGTTCAGAAAGAAGAGTGACCTGGCCATTCGTTTAGAAATTCAGATTATTTATTTTGCTGATGCAGCTTTTTTATATTATTTATATTCAGATAACTAATAATTATTATTCTACATTACATACATACGTTTTTTCCCATTCTGTACTTATCTTTTGACCATCATTACATTTTAATTTGTCCATTATTTTAGTGTGCAGCATTGTTTATGTCTTTCTGTTTTATATTTTACTATTTTAATATTGTGTGATTAAAGTAATTTGGAGTTGACTTTTTTATACAGTATTGGTTATCGTATGTTACAGCACCTTATTGATTTTGTCATATGAATTATTTGTTCTCTTGTTATATTTTAATTGCATTTTGTCTAAGCTTATACCAATCATACTGAAGTTTGCAGACCTAAATTGTGTCTATGCAAAATATGTAGGAGATCATTCTTTACACACTAGATATAATTTTGCCGGACTTTTAAAACTAATCATGGTAGGTACTGTAATTAGTTAAAAATAAAACTAATTATTATTTGTTATACTGTCATTTTATGTTTATGTACTTAATTCATCATGATATAATAATATTATTACTATTAATAGCATACTTGTTGTTAGTGTTTTTTTTTTCATTCTGTATTAACTAACAGGAATTTGTAACAAATATTAAAACCGTAAATTCCAAATATAATTATACATCCATAGGCTTAATATTCATTTGGTATTATTAATGGTTTCATTAACATATGTTGATTATTGTTCTTAATAAGATATAGTTCCCTTAGGTCATATATTTAATTGGCTGTTATTGAACCAATTGAAGACTCTAACAAGGGTGCAAGGGTTAAAAAATGTATTTAACCTTTACAAACCGTGTTTATTTGCACAAATTTAATTGAAGTATGCATTGTGTTGCAGTGCTTGTCTGCTTTGATTGGGTACTATTTGCACTAGCTGTTTTTGGATTAGCAATGGTAATGGATCCTATAGGTTCTGTGAAGCTACGCGGTTCACAGCCAGACCTCACTTTAGACACCTTAAAACACAGGAAAGTAACAAGAATATGGGTTCGTAGGTTTCGCTGGTTTTTTTGTTGGCTTATACGAGACAAACAGAGCCATGAAGCTTTTTCACAAGTTGCAGGTATATTTATTTTGTAGCTTTTAATTTGAAGAATTGTTGAGTGTACTCTTTTCTAAAGAGCTTTTAATTGTAGGTTTTATTTTGTGGTATAGTGAACATTTTATTTATTATAATGATTTTGTATCTTTTTGAACGTTTTACCCAAGTTGTTCATAGTTAGAAATAAAATTAATATTTTATTCCCTTTAGGTTTAAATGTATGTATGCAAACATTCTGTACTTTTTAGAACATGAACAGATGCTCATCATAATTGGGTTTGATTTTATGATAATGATTCAATTAGGTGGCTGATTCAATAAGACAAAAACGTCTGTAGGTATGGTAATATAAAAACATTCATTGTAAAGTCTGTTATGCAGTACACTTGATTTATTGTAATAACATATGATACAGTATTTTACTTACTGAATTACAGATAATGTTTGATGGCTAATAATTTCATTCTAAAAATGCATGACCGTAATGTATATGTAAAAACACTGCAAGTACATTACTTGGTTTTTAATCCTGTTTGTTGTGTGCAGAGTTATAAGGTTTCTACAATTCTCTTCCATTGTAAAGTTGCAGTGTAATGTTTGGTTATGTTTTTTTTCAAATTATGACATGAATAAGTTCATCTGCGAGAAACCTTTTTTGTTGTTAGAGATAGGTAGCTAGTGTAACAGAATAAAATTACTAGAATCGGTTGAAGTTTTTTCAATTTTTATAAGTCTCTACCTTAACAGTGTTTTAAAAATAGATGTTTGTATTGAGCATAAGTATACCACATAGCCAGCACTTGGTGCCACAAGTGTACAAACGTGACAGATATGTAACGTTTATACAGTTCATGTAAGTTACCTTTTAATAACTACCATATTTCTTTTTGTAATAATTGCTTGAGTACTTTATAACAAATGCATTGCACTGAGTTAGAATCATCTACATTTTTTGTATCAAATATAGTGCAAATGCTGTGTTGTGTAATGCAGTGCTACAGTTGCTTGGTATATATTATTTGTTCTTTATTGCAGTAGGTTACTAGCAGTAATTGCTACCTGTTTATAACAGTTATGTTTTATTTCATAATGTTTACTTTATAAGTAATTTCATATCCTGTTAAGTAACGATATTTAATTACTCTTTCCGTGAATAGTGTGTTTAGGTGGTATGGTCATTAGATTGTTTGTTCCCAGTAACACTAAATGCTGAACTAGTTTCAGTAAACGAGGTATCAGATCAGTTGCTTTGATTTTAAGAATATCAACAAATTCTTTGCAAAGATATGAAATGTTGCAAAAACAAAATGGCTGATATTTGTAAAACGTCATATTTCTAAAATGTAGGCAAACCTGTCGAGTTAGGTATCATTTTAATTAATGAAGAGCGCATAAAAAGATTATTACAACAAATGTATTATGTTCTCAGATGTGTATTATAACGATTTGAATGAGAATGTGTTCTCACAAATTTTGAAGATGTGTTCAAGTCAATGACCTTTATTTCATTACTTTTATGGTTTAAGTCATTCATGAAAAATGTACATATATTCACACACATACAAACGTGCACATTAATTGGAGTCATTGATACTAAGATATAAGGGACACAACTATGAAAAAACCTCAAGTTGCATTCAGAGCTAGACTTATAGTGGGATTGAATGAAGCAAATGCGAGCTATGATTTGTTTTATTTCATGCAGGTAAGGTACAGTTTTCTTCCTCGCTAGAAAATTTCTCAAACTATTATGGCACAATGAATGATCCGAAATTAGAACAGTGATTTAGTGAGACCAGATCTTAAAAACAAATGTGTTACTGTAAATGCAATGCTCCATTCAATGTAGAAAAAAGAAACATTACCAATAGTATCTTGCAAGAAAGGAAAAAATTATGGATTGGCTTCAGGCAAGAGGAATAGTTTTTCCTGAAAGTGAATTACTACATTTTTGGAAGGAATGAAAGAATTGGGTAACCCCCAGTACTTTTCAGTAATACGAGTCCTTCTGCTTTTCCATTCTTCACAATGGGTTTTGTAGATAACTTACTGATATGTGCTTCTGACAAATATATGGTGTAATATTCAGTGGCGAAGCTAGTAGTTAATGAATGGGTAGGCAAAAGTCATACCTTAAATTTTTTTGTAGAGTAGTTCAACACGGCGAGTTTTCTTGCTTGCAAAATTGTCAACTACACGGTCTTTGAACAACTGGTCACTCATCAATTCCTTCACAATTTTGTTTTCAATAGCAATGGTGCTAAGAGAGTTAAGTCTTTCATTAGTCATCGTATTGCGCAAGTAATTTTTTATTCTTTTCAAAGTACTCATACTCCTTTCTGAAGAAGCCGTGGTAACAGGAAACGTTAAAATCAAACGAATTAATTTTGAAACTTCCACATACACTGGTTCTAAGTCATTAAGAATTATAAAATATAAAAGTCTTTGAGGGAACAAATGTTTTCCAGTATCTGAGTAAATGTTTTTTAATTCATTTTCCAGTCTTTCACTATTGAAAAAAGGGTATTTATTTATAAGGCTGTTCAGTTTAGAAGAAGGAAAACTCTCTTTATAAGAAATGAAGTGATTTGGATCCAACAACTCAACAAACTGGATACTTTCGAAATCACTGAACCTACCTCCAGCTGCATAATCAAAGTGTCAAGAACTTCATAAGTTAACGTTTTCAGCAGTTTCTTGTTACTGTCATCTATATTTACCTCGCTGCTTATTTGGTGACATTTTTCAATACAAGACGACACAGTGTTTTCTGATCTCATGTCCTTGAGGATAGCAGTAGTTTTATTAATTTCAGTGTTGCACAGAATTATATCGGAGATAGTTTTGTGTTGCAGTAGAGAAAAGAGATGGTCAGTATAAACGAATATTTTCCTATAAAAACAAAGTAAGTAAATGAAATGGGTCTTTTTGAGTATGTTAAGCAATCCAACAGCAGAATTGTACGAATCACTATCCCATCCTTCATCATTCTCTGTAATGTCCTCAAAAACTTGTCTCAAGTCACCATAGTGGGAAAAGATGGTATGAACTGCTCTGGAATGAAAGTTCCAACGGGTAGTGGATGCTTGTGGAAGTTTAAATCCTCTAGATTCTAAAAGCTGTGATCTCTTTGAGGATCTACAAAAAAATGTGTGAAATGCTGTCAGATTGTGAATGAAGAGCCTAACCGATTTTACTGTTTTAGTGCAATGAAGAAGTACGAGGTTTAACTTGTGAGCATAGCAATGTAGAAATAATGCTCTTGGGCAAGTCTGTTTACAAAGTGCTGAACACCTCCATGCTTTCCAGCCATTACAGAGGCTCCATCATATGTTTGACAGACTACCTTCTCAGTTACACCCCACTTTTTTAAAACATCAACAATTCATTCTGATAAGCCTGATACAGTCTTATCTACTGAAACATCATAAAACCCAATGAACCTTTCTATTGGACCTTCTTGTGAACAAAATCTAAAAATTATGCTGACTTGAGATCTACTTGATACGTCTAAAGTCATCTGCCTGAATTCCAGTAAAATCGCAAGAATCTAACTCCGCCTTAATCTTCTCTTGAATTATATCAGTTACAGATTCAACTAATTCATTCTGAATATCGTTTGATGTACCTTTAAATCCTGACGTAGACTGGAGATGATCTCGAATGTACTGCTCCTGCTTAGAAAGAAGATCTAACAATTCTAGATAATTACCCCGGTTGACTGAGTCTTCCCCTTCGAAATTACCTCGAAATCCAAGCTCCTGTTTCCCGAGAAAATACACAATATCAACAAGTCTTTCAACAACAAGCCTATTTCGTTTCACGACTTCATTATGTTTAACAGCTTGAATTCTAACCCCTTCAGAGAGAGTATGTTCAATCCTCACGCGTCCCAGCAAACGGTACCGCTCTTCATTTTGAATATGTTTATTTGAATTCTGGTGTTTGTCTGCCTTTCTAAGAAAGTTTTTTGTTACCGTCACTCCATATAAAGTCCATTCTTTTTCACCAGAAAACAAGATACATGTATAACAAAAAAGTCTGTTGGTTTCGGAACAGCCTGTCAACCATGAATATCGCTCGTACCAAGAAAACTGAAATTTTCTAGATACTTTACCATCAAAATGTTTAATTTCTAAATTAGGCGTAAATCTCTTGTTTTTTACACCACATTTTTCTTCGTAACTCCAAGAAGAAAACGGCTTACTTTTTAATAAGTTTAAAAGACCTGACAAAGTATTAAAAGGACCGCGTTCACTCATTTCGGGCGACACACTTATATTCATACACAATAATATAACTAATTGAACTTCCAAATTTATAACTTGATTAGTTTCTATATATATGTTTAATGTCACAAATAATTTAAATGACAGTGTTGATCGTCTATTAGTTCACCGGAATCACAGGCACACTTTTAATAACCGCACAAAATAAACACGATTATAAACAACACAGCGCGCTTTAAAACTCGTGCAACAGCAGTGAGACATGCCTCAACGCTACAGTGTGTGGAGCGCTGGTCAATCCCCCGCTCCCCGCACTGCCCAGTCTCGGCCAACACATTGCTTACATACGATGTAATATACAAAAAACTCTGAGGCAGGTTCACGTTGCCTCATTCGCTTTAAACTAACTATGTCTGCTGTCACTTGTCACCATCTAGCGGTCGCTGAGTAAAGCACGTAATTAGTAAATTCGACCATTACAGTAACAATGTATAATCTTTACGTTACATACTTCATACGTATTTATAATTTTTATTCTACAGAATTTTTTAGGGTAGGCATTGCCTCAATTGCCTCCATGTAACTTCGCCACTGGTAATATTCCAAGGCAACTCTGGATTTATCAAGTGTTTTATGTGAGCTTATAGAGATACAGTCATCTTCATTGTTGGTTCAGTTTAACATTTCATCATTGAAATTATCCTCCAACTCAAGAGATTCACGTTCATCATTCTTAATGAAAAGTCCTTAGTTCAGGTTCGGCTAGCCAATTCCCCATTGATGATGCAATACTTTTACTAGTTTTCTCTCTAGTTTTTTAAATTTTCTAAATGGAGTACCAGATTTTTTTTCACACCCATTTATGAAAAAATGGTATATCATTGTTCATGTAATGAGTAGCAACAAAAATTGTGTTTTTTAATTTAGCAAAAAGGCTTAATTAACAGAGAGTAGTTGCAAATTGAAGTTAACTCTTTCAGTGCCAACTGATTCTGTGTGGGATAGTTCTAAAGTGCTAAACTGATTTCTCACTAAACAACATGTTTTTACACAAAAGGCAATGTAAAATTTAATATTCAATGTGAATTTATGAAATTTTCAACTTACCAACCACTAATGTGTACACCATTTGCCAAGAGATTCTGTAATTTGTTTTTTATAAATTAAAAAAAAAACAACTTTTTAAATTTATTTTGTCACACAAAACAAAAGTATTTTTCTTTCACATATTAAATCAGAATAAAACCAGTGGTTATTGTACTGCATTGTGAGTTTTGAATTTATGGACACTAGTGTACATTTTCCAAAATTCTGTATGACAGTCTGTATATGCTTTGTTTTCCATGTGTGTCTGTGTGTTACAAAACAATTAATTACTCCTGAACAGGATAAGACTTATCTTACTTAATAAGATGTTGAGTTTAAATTTGGTATACGCAGTGCATTCACTTTTTCTTATAAGTAAAAAACAAACCAAAGTGTTATCTTAAAAATATTTTAATGGCACTGATTGAAAATTTTAATTCTAATTTTCACAAAAGCAGCAGTTATAACAAAAAATGTCTTATTACTTACAAAATTATCTCTTTTATTTTTAATCCAGTGGTACCTTGTTTATAGATTTTTGATAAAAAAATAACAGAGATACTACATTTTTTCATAATGTTATAACGATCCCACTGATCACCATATTGTACAGTGGAAACAAAAGACAGACACCAATGAAATCACAAATTCCCAACTTTAATTAGTCACACAAATAACAATTTGAAATCAACAAAGGTACTCTCGTACAATAATTCAAGTTAAAATTGTCCACACACAATAATAGTGTCATCTTATTACAGTATCACACCAATTAACACAATAATCACTTTCCACTAATCTGCAACAATGACTTGATCCGCACTCTCCAATATCGCCAGGTGTAACTGACCTAATAAGCCAGCTGCTGTTGCTTATATAGATCCAACAGAGGTTCCAGAATAATTTTTCATATACCTGGTAGTGTGCCAACATAATTTGCATAGTTACAGGAGCTCTAACAGCCTGGAGGCTACATGAGTTCATGTTCTTGATGCAGACACTGCACTCACTGGGCTAGTCGAGAAACGTGTAGAATAATGCTCTCGAATGTTCAGGAGCGTTAAATAATTGTCATAGCACTGCCCCCTTGTTAAGCCTGTTCATTTCAAATTGGCATACCCTCTCTGTAGTAATACTTGGCCATCTACGTGGACTAGAGAGTTGATCTATATGGGAAGAAGTCAATCTCGCGTCTACAAGCAGCTCTTCGAATTCAGTCTCATGTGATCAGAACATCAAGTTCCCAGAAAGACAAATATCCTGCTCAACGATTAATTTTGCATGAATCATGCTGGTTATGTCCTGTACTGATGTCCTATAAACCATTACCTGGTCCAAGTGTGTTTGGTACTCATCAGCAAACCCCTTGCATAATGTCATCTTAAGCAATTTCTACCCCAGGCGCTTCCAGTAACTCAGGAACAAGCAAGAGCCGTTCCTCGACAACCATAGTAGGTTTTCCAATCACTTCTTTTGTTGTTATACAAATTACTACTTCCTCTGCGAGTTGTTCTTCCATTTCCACATGCAGTAGGAAAGGTTCTTCCTCTCTGTACCTGTTGACTTTTACTTCGGCTAATGTCACTTGCTTGATCGAATAGTTGGTGGACCCTGTCACTTTAGCCATGCAAAACCTTATCTTCTGTTGGCTAACCCTCAGGACATTCTCTGTTAAGTCCACAATGAATCCGTAGGCATTCATACTGTCCATGCCAAGAATCACTTCATCAACAATGCCTGCAACAAGCATTTGGTACCTAAACTCGAGAAGGCTCAGGTATACACATACGTCTATGTGTCCTAATACTTTTACTGGGCTTTTAGTCACAGTCTGTATTGTACAAGAGCTAAATTGAGGGTGGAGGTTGCTGACTAAGTCAGGGCACACAATGGACACTGTTGCGCCCGTGTCAACTGTAAATGATGTTGGTTTACCTTCCGAAAATGCATTAACGATCAAGTTTCCACTAGTCTCATGGAGCGTAGAAACTGTGTGCTGTTCTGAAGCTTTATTTCTCCAGTTTGTGCAAACACATTTCTCTCTGAATTTTATTCTCCCAACAATCTGCCTGTAGATGACGACCAAGTTCCCACAGTTGTAACACTTCGATCTTCCGTCTCTTTCCCGTTATTCAAATTTTTGTGGCGCTCTTGAACCTCTGAATTGTCTGCACTGAACATTGTTTTTCTGCCTCCATCATAATGGCAATGTGATTCTGGGATCTTCTGACTACAGTGTGGTGACATAAACCCATAAATGAAGCAGGATGTTGACTTGGCAGCTTTAAACTTGAGGGCATGAACAAGAGCTTCTGAACTATTTTGGTGTCTTGCCATTCATAACACTTGTTGAAGTTCACAATCTCCAACACCATCAATAAATGTCTTTCAAAATTCTCTGGTGCTTCAGGATAAGCCAATCTAATGAATCTGTCAATGCTTGCTTCAAACTCTTGAAGACTTTCCCTAGAATATTGTCGCGTTGTTTTCAACTGAGCGTAATACACATCATGCAAATTTTTGTCACCATACCATAATTCTGGAGCTTTAATCAATTCGGCATAGATTTATAAAGCAGCACTTTCTATAGTAGCTCTGCTGCAGGTCTTTTTAAACTGAGAATGAGTGAAACTGCCTTGTCTTTCTCTGTCCAATTATTTGCACATGCAAGGGCTTCAAATTACTGAAGATACATCGTCCAGTGAGTACTTCCATCAAATGTTGAGCCTTGACATGAACTGTCCCAAATGCAGGCAAAGTGACTTTCTCTGTTGTCTTATTTTCTATGTATTTTCCACCTTTATGATTAGCACTGTCTCATCTGATGTTTGTTTCAAAATTCATGGTTGCATTTTCATTAACTGCTCAACTTCACTTTTAATTTGCTCGTTTATGTTAGTAATTTACTCGTATAGTTGCTACAGTCTCCTCTACTTCGGATATTTTATTTGTCATGGATTCTTCTACGACAGACATTTTTGTAGACATTGATTCTTCTGCGTCAGATATTCTAGTAATTTGGTTATTAAGCTCACCTCATAATAGACCCAACTCTGCAGCAGAATGTTCTTGCATCTGTTTTTGCTCCTGTATCAATGCTTTGATGTCACCTGTTTCATGCTTACGTTCCTCTGCTTTCTGCTTACGTTTCTCATCTTGTCGTTCTTCTGATTCAAGCAAGAGTTCTTTTTGCAATTCTTCTGCCTCTTCTCGTTCCTGTCAGTGTTCGTCTTTTTGTTGTCTTTCTGGTTCTTCCACCACCGTCTGCCTTTCTCATCCTGTCATTTTTCTACTTTCTACTACTTGTGTATACCAAATTTCAACTCCACACTCATTTTGTTTAGAAGCAATTAATTTTTTGTAACACATAAACACACAACAGAAAGTGAAGCATTTTTCGGCTTATTTTAATTCGACATTTCCCTTCAGTTTAACAATAAGAATCATTAACATCTGGCATCAACTTTTGGGAATGTTGTGTATATATGAGATAAGGTGAAGTTGAGGAATGTGAATATTTTCCAGTAAACAATGATTTGCATTTAGTATATTGTAATATTGTATTAACAGCTAATAAAGTATTAACTTTACTTGAATGCAGGCACAGATTTTGGAGAGTGAACTCATCAAAATATTCCACTTAGCTAACAAATTGTAATATTGTGTTCCTTAACAAAATCTGTAGTAATTATATTTTATTAATTTATAATACTATGACACTATCTGTAATTCTTCATAATCTGTGTTGCTTAAAACTGTAGTGAGTATTTAACAAATATATACTACATATATAGATTCACAAATATATATTATGTGTCTAGATTAATCATATTAAGACTTCAAATTCCTTATGAGTATTCTAATATACTACCAGTAGGTTTAGAAAGTTTAAATGTTGGTTTTTAGTACAATCATTAAGAAAGTGGAATTATAGTGCATTAACAAAGTAAATATGTCATACATGTGTAGGTTTGTTCAGCTCAATGTTTCGAGATACTGATTTGGTACCATCAGATATAATAGCTGGCTGTGTGTTACTACGAGTCAAACAAAAACGTGAATCACGAGAACAGCGGCGACTTGAGCTGGTAGCTGAACAACGACTAAAGTATACATCTGGTAAATCATTTGATTGTTGCTTTTGAACTATACTAAAATAATTGTAGAATTAATTATAACATTTTAAGACTAGTTAAAATGAGATTTTAAGAACATTTATGCATAAGTCTTAAGTTTACTGCATGACACTGATCATAAATATTAAATTCTGTTAATGTAATTTTTATAGTTATTCGTTATTTTCATAGAATTTGTAGAGAACTGTAAACCTGTGATCCATGGGACTACATGTGACTGTGTTAGGATTTAATGTAGCCTACTGAATAAATAATGTATAATTAGTTAAATATTAATAATAGTAATAATTATCCCATTTGAATTTGGTGGAGGCCCTTGTTGATTCGTCACTGGAACATGGCAGTGAATCAGGTAGTGAAAAAGATTCTACTGCTGGCAGGTGGAAACTGGCCAATTCTAGTAATAGAGAGGTACAAGATTTAGAGAGACTGAGTAACCAAAAACCAACAAGAAGTCAATTGTGGGAAGTACAAAGAGTAGTTTGTACTTAATTGTTGAGACAAGAAAGCACGCCTCAATTGTGATCAAGTTTGATCCACCAGTACAAGCTGAGAAAGTTGAAAGGTTCGTGAAAAAGGCAATTAATATAAGCAGTATTAAGTGCACAGAACTAGTTACTAGACATGAGGGATACAGATCATGTGGGCAGACATCAGGATGAATATTTTGTCATTGCTACACATTTCTGACCCTAAAGTATGACCCCAGTGCACTGTGGTACTACAGTACTAAGGGAGCTTGATGCTTAAACAGATCCTTAAGGAAAGTCATGAAGGTGTTAACCAGGAGGAAGGTTCACATGGGATAAAAGCAGTGTAGCAATTAGATCAATGTGTCGTACCAAAATGTTAGAGGTTGGTTGACTACAGCTGATGAATTTTTTTGCCTCAATTTCTGGCATTCAAAATGATATTTTTGGTCTGACTGAGACAGCCTTTCGTAAACATCTCTGATAGAATTACTGCTGAGGTTGGTATGAAAACTGGCATTAGATCTGTAATAGCAGTCAGCACATGGCTTTAAAGCCATAGAAGAGAGGATTTAGAATATTCAGAGGAGTGTGTATGGGTTAAAATGTATATGAATGATGGTCTCAGTCTACTGGTGAGTAATAATTCCTTCAATCCAGACACTAAACCTGAAGACATGGACAGTATACCTTAATGCAACAGGGAATAAGCTAGAAATTGATCACAATTGCATCCTCTTGATTGGTTACATGAGTGTGGGTGACATGAATTAGGATGACCATTCTCTAAACTGTAGGGAACAGTTTTACTCTTTTACACTTTTACAGGAAGAAACATATGGCACTTGGATAATTGCGTGCTTGGATAATCTCAACTTAAGCCTGTAATAGTACATTCTATTTACCACATGTAAATCAGTAATAAAACTCATTGCTTACCTTCTCTGGGTTCCCATGGTCCTTCACACGAACTGGTGAACTATAAGCGTGACTTAGGTGTTATTTTATTAATGAACTCAACTCTCATTTCTTGTTAACTAATTCAGCTTTAATTAAACATTTTATTTATCCTTCTCATGAAACAATAATAGAACTTCATTTGATTATATTCTTCAGAAATCTAATTCAACAGATTTTAGCTTTGAGGCCGAGACCCATTTAACATAAACACAAAATTTAACATTTTTTTCTTATTAAATTATTAACTATCACTTAATAATTACTTAGATTAATTAAGGCGTCCCAGTAATTGCTCATACGTACACACTTTAATTCATTTTATTATCCCATTCAACAATTTATTTGTAAAGAGCTCTTTTATAAAATTTTATACGTATTTAAGGTGAGTTTAAAAGGTTACTTCCCTTCTGCTGTCATGAATACCCCATGTTGGAATTAGTTCATTTTGGTTGTTCACTGTTTTAGTCTGAAAGATGTTCTCATTTTTTAAATTTTGGTCACGTTCTCACTTTTTTAAGATCTCCTTGTTTTATGTCCGAAAAAGTTTCTGCAGGTTAAAATTTCTACGTCACTGAATTATAACTGCTTTCACATTTTGTCTGTATCACTTTATATTACACTCTAGACCATATTTTTTGAAAGTTTGACAGATTTTCGGCTCGCGAGCCTTTATGTCGAACCGCGCGGTTCTACAGCTACATCAAGACAGACGCTGTTCTCTGCGCACCAAGCACTAAGGAATTTATTCGAACGTGACATTATCGTGAGAACCCTGGCCGATGTGTGCGTGCGTGTGTGTGAACGTGCACCCTTGTTGACAACTTTACATTGTTGTACCTCACAGCGACAGTCTCGTGGCTATAGTTTGTTCACCACATATACTTGGTTGAAATAAAATTGAAAAGATTCAATGTACAAATCCTCATACGTTTGTACCGTTACAATACCCCCCCAATGAGAGGTTTTCTGCCGAAGCAGAAAAACTCTCATTGCTACCCTAAGAGGATCAGTGAGGATATGGCGCTAACAACCCCCTTTTTTCCTTAATACATCATGGGTAAACTACCCCCCTAGCTCGGCGACTATGGCTGCACCTGAACGATATCACTGGACTTCTCTGTTCGAGATCCCAACACCGTAAAGTCGGACAGGTACTCACCACAGTACCACCTAACCTTGTAACATTCCAAATAAAATCAACAACTAGCCTTATACCATACCAGATCCTCAACCGATATATCTCATCTTACATACATACTGGATTGCCTTTAGCAAGTACTGGGTGCGTACATATATTCATTACATATATTCATGACTAAATTACACACTACCTCCACATATTAATTATAAATGTAAAATTCACAAACATTTTATTTTTGCTTCTACACAAAATTCATTCTCATTTCTCAACTCTTGATTGTTTGCTTGACGTTACTATTTCAAATCAAAGTAAAGTATTTAAATTTTGTTCAAACAGTGAAATAAATCTAAGTCCACTATCAAAGATTTACATTGACATTAATTTACATCATCTCTTTCAATTAATTTAATCGTAATTTTCAAAATTCAAAGTCTTTATAAATTTATTTTTCCTTATAACTCCTCATGGTACTCCAAATAAAATAAACAACTTATCCCTAGCATCAATTCAAATATAACTACACTTGATTACAAAATATAACATAATATAAACATCATGAAACAGCTGACACCTTCTCTACCTATAGTGAACATTAAAAATTAAAATAAGATTCTTTACTGCAAAAAAAAAAAAAAAAAATTTAATTTCCAGAAATATCTATTTTGACAATTACTAAAAAAAACAAAATTATTTAATTGCATTAATTAACAAAAGAATCCATGAATCAATTACAAGAAACATCCTACATCTCTAACACCAGTCATCAGCTGATGTCTCATTCCCAGGTGAATGACCTTACTTTAGTCATACTAAATACAGTAGACTCTCAGCTATCCGACTCCCGCCTATTCGACCTCCGGCCTATCCGACCCGATACTTAAAAAAAAAAAAAAAAAATCGGAGTACAGTACATATGCAGTATTTCCAATCCGATTACTAGCGCCTTCAAACGTCATGTGAGCAATCCCGCCACGCGGGTGAAGGCGCTTACGCGTGAATCACCAGTTACCAATACAGTACGCCAATTGATTCATGTTGTGACAGGAAAGTTTCGTGTTCCTACTTGAGTGTGTAACAGGTGCATCAGTCAGTCTGTATCCAGAAGTCAGTCCGTGCGGTTCAATCGTTTGTGGATTGTTAATTTGTTATAAAGTGTGTATACAGTATTGTTGGTGGCTTTTATTTTTAAGTGAAATATGGGTGACAAACGAAAGAAAGTGGTAGTAACTTTGGAAGAAAAACTGCAAGCAATAAAAAGAATGGATTTTGGTGAGTCGGTAAACAAAATTGCACTGGAGTTAGGAGTTAGAAAAACTACTGTGGGTGATTGGCGAAGAAATCGCGCAGAGATTGAAAAATGGTGTTCTAAGCAAGCAAGTGGCAGTGGCGTGAAAGTTAGAAAAACTGTGCAAAAAGGAAAACATGTGGAAGTTGAAGAGGCTTTGTATCTGTGGTATGAAAATGTGAGGGGGAAAGGATTGACGGTTTCAGGCCCCTTGCTCCAAGAAAAAGCGATTCAGTTTAAAAAACAGATCGAAGGAGACGATGGTGAGTTTACTGCCAGTGACGGGTGGCTTGATCGCTGGAAGAAACGTTTTGGTGTTTGTCAGATGACGATTAGTGGTGAAGCATTGTCTGCTAATAAGGACGCTGTCCCTGATTTTAAAAAACACTTTTTGACCTGCTTGATAAGGAAGGTATTTCCGGAGAACAAGTGTACATCTGTGATGAGACGGGTTTGAATTACCGTATGTTGCCGTCTAAAACACTAGCGTCTAAACAGGAAAAGGCCACACCAGGGTTCAAGAAGAGCAAGGACCGCGTTACAGTTTTAGCTTGTAGTAACGCAACCGGAAACCACAAGTTGAGACTGACCTTGATTGGAAAATCTCGCAAGCCTAGGGCTTTTAAAAATCTTAAAGATTTAAGTTCTTTGCCCCTGCATTATACCCATCAAAAAAGGGCATGGATGAATGGAGAAATTTTCAAAAATTGGTTTGAACAGGAATTTGTGCCACAAGTTGAAAAACATTTAGCTGAAAACAATTTAACAAGGAAAGCAATCCTAGTTTTGGATAACGCTCCTTCACATCCAGCAAATGACCAATTAAAAGATGGAGACATAAAAGCTTTGTTCTTGTCTGCAAATGTTACATCTATATGTCAGCCAATGGATCAGGGAGTGCTCCAAGCTTTGAAAAAGAAATATCGACGTAGGCTACTAAGCTATATCATCGCGACAATTGATAATACAGAAGTTGCGACGGCACTACAGTCAGAAGACATGCTTGACGTCATCAGATGGGTGTCTGAGGCATGGGATGAAATTCCATCTTTAACACTTGTGCGATCGTGGAAAATTTTGCTGGATCATAGAGCCAGTGATAAGTGGGAAGAGGTAGAACAGCATTGTGATGTGGAAAATGCAACTGATAACACTGCGCTTGTATCGCTGTTAGAAAAAGTTCCCGGATGTGAGGAAGCTTCATTGGAAGACATCACTGAATGGTTGCCAAAGGACGAAATCGAAGAAATTGCAGACGAAGATATTGTAGCGATGGTATTAAATGAACAGCCAATTGAAGAGGAACAAGGTGATGAACCCTCCGATCGTACCCCACTCCGAAGGCCTGAAGGCGATCGAGACGGCAGTGGAATACATTGGCCAGCAAGAAGAAGCAACACCAGCAGACATCATATTGTTACAACGGTCTACTCGATCGTCGTAGGTACAGTGGAAACAAAATAAGTACAAGACACCAATTAAGTCACTAATCACACCTTTAATTGTTACAGTAAAACAGTTCGTAATTAACAACACAGTCTACAGTAAATCAAATGAAAATTGTACACACACAATAAAATGTCCACAAATATTAAAACTCAATTTTATTACAATTATACCGTCTGATTATAAAACGCAACACTTCAATAATAACTACTTGAACGTACACAGTAATAACTCGAACCGCTCTGGAAATATATCGCACTAATACTCTCGAACCGCACTATCAAATATCTTGCATTGAACTGAAAAACTAAGGCCGCTACCCGATGTATTTATAGTCACGCTCACACACCAGAAGCTTCCAAACTGCGTCTTATCTCTCGTGAACTACGTAAATACTACGCCCTTGACACAGTCCGAGCGCCCGAGCGAAGCCCGGCACAGTCGAGAAAATTCTTGCAAAATGCGTCTAGTAGCACGTACACCACACGCTTACATCGAGATCCTTCTGGCATATTCGATAAACGCGTACATTGTTCTGTGCTGTCGTAGCAATATGTTTACGTAAGTGGAAGGATATAGCGGCGAGGAAATTAATGCGAGGAAAGAAGCAGGTCTCAATTACAGACTTTTTCAAACCTTAGACAATGTAAGTTTCACTTGTTCTTTCATTATACAGTACGTAGTTTTAGGTTATTATAATTTGATTTATATTAACAACTAATTTGGTTGAAAGCTTTCGTATAAATTAAAACTCATAGTAAAACTCATTCAACTTATTGTTAACTACACATTTTGTTTCGTCCTTCAAATAAAGGTTTTGTGAAAGATACTGTAGTTGCGAATTCTTATTTCATTTCTTTCTAATTCATTTATTACTGTACGTCATTTATAAGGACAAACTGATATGACGTACGCATCCAAATAGCAACAAGTACATTCAACGCAATAGGGTGGCGGTCATTGACCTTACAGAGGCTGGTATGCCTACGGCTCCGGTGTATCCGACTTTTTTGCTATCCGACCCGGCCGACCGCCACATTAGGTCGGATAGTTGAGAGTCTACTGTACTACTAACACAAATACACAAAATTATGCAATGTGAAATACACAACAAATGTTTATAATTCCTACACTCTAACATAGTACCACATAATAAAACATAAACGTTCATAAATAATACAAATCTCATTCCATTTAAAATAAACATTTCATTTGCATCTGAATACAGTTACAAACATTTCAAATTTAAGTTTAGTTTCAAATTCTATTAACTCTTTAACTTCTTACACTTATTATTACATTTCAATTATGAACTTCTATTAAGTATTTTCATCATCAATTGGTTTGGGTGATTCTCCGTTATTCCCAATGATTTGATTTATTGCATGGGTATTTAGATATAACCTTACCCCCCTTCTTCCTTCTACCAAGCACTAACGGATTTACATAGGGTGACACCAATATCTCAATAACATTGACCTCCACTAATTCTCTAACTCCACTTAAATCATTCTCCTCTTATAATAAAATACCCGATACCCTCTTTGTACCTAGGATGTGTTTCCCTTACCTTATACTCATTCCCTTATTAGTTCCTGGCCCTTTCCCAGGTAACTCCGCCAAACCCCATTTAAAACTATTCACCTCCCGCCACAACGCCTGTCGTTGAGGACTCCTTACCACACCACCCTCACTACAAAATCTCACCACTACCTATTTACTCTCCATTTACATTACTCTCACTTTCTCTACATACATGCACTATCGCTACTGTGTCCCTACTATTGACCCATTTCTGTATTATTTTTATTTTCAAAATTCTTACTTTGTCTAACACCCATTTAAAATTGACTCTGACTGACTTAATGCCTTATTGAAATAATTATTATCACCCAAACTCCATCTTTTACAACACTTTACCTTAAGTTAATCATTGAAAATTACATTAGAAAATTCATAACTACCTCTGATTAACTTCATCATTTAATTTAAACCTTTGAAACTCATTTAAAATTTATTATGCGAACATTTTACTCTATTTCCATTGCATTGGATTGGTAAGTTCGTGACTGCCAAAAAATGTAACAATGTTTTATCGAGATGGAGTGGGAGACGGACAGACACCATACGTGAATTCACGTCCCCCTAATCTACCACTAAATTACATTACCTTACTTTTATTACTATCAACTACATTAATTGGTGCTTTTTATGGAAAATTTATCATTTGTGACTTTATTTTGCAAATGACACTGGTAAATAATATTTGAAAAATTGCCTCGCTTTATTTTAGTTTCAATACACTCTCTTAGGCAATTGTTGGTACGTGGTGTTGGGCTCATTTACGCACCTTGAGTGTAAAATATTTTTTCACGTACCTTAGGGGTCCCCCTCCCCGTTCAATAATACAGTTGAATTTCTAGTTGTTACCAATTTTGTGAAGCCGGACCATCGTTGCTTTCACCGCCCGAAGGAAGTTCCGCCAACCATGGTCCGCCTCCAAAGTGCCAAAACCCACGGTCAGGATTGGTAAGTTCGTGACCACCCAAAAATGGGGGAGAGTCCCTTCTGAAACATTTTAACACTCATATGACTCCACAACTAACACATTTTTACATTTATTCATTTACCATTTATTGTAAAGTTTAAATCTTATAAAAATAATTTAACTTCATTATCAAAATTTATCTGTACAACATTTATTTATTCATTAATCTCAAATTCTATAATTTAATCAATTATTTAAAACAAGTTATTTTAATTACCTTACTCCAAAACAATTACAATTCATTTATTACAACCTCTCATTATTTATTTAATCTGATAAAATATTATTATTATTATTTATTAAATCAATTTCTACTACATACACACATGGTTTACATAAAATACACTTTACAACACAAACACAATTAGCCTCACTACAAATTTATTTACAATTTTTTGTCATTATTTTTCTGTTTACCACTTCACATTTCATAATTTAGCCAAGTTATCACCATAAACTAAAATAATAAAATGTTCATTCACTGTTTCTAACCCCCATCATCATAAACTAGTCTTACTTTTATGTAACAATTATCATCTTTAACTACACTCCTTACATTATAATTATTATTGTAATGACCATTATCATTAATTATATCCGCATAGTCTTTGACATTATTGTCTCCCATTAATTCATAAGACCCGTCTACCTTGGTATTTTTGGTCCAGTAACACTTAGTATTTTTGGTCAACATCAGGTAAGTTATTTTATCGTATTCTTTTACTATATTCATAAAAATACAAGGTAAGTGTTCGTCATCTACAGTAGTATCACCAAAATAATCATCAATCCCTACTACACCCGGTAAGTATTTCATATCGTCTATTTTCTCCAATTCTAACCTCTCTATCAACTCTTTATAACTTCTATTTAACTTAAATACCTCTATCATTCTCTCTCTCTCATAATCACTTTCATCACAACACATGTCACCACACCACTGACATACTTCACTCCATTCAAAGGGCACAACAAACTTACTATACTTCTTGGCTCTTCCAAGAACACCACAAAAAATTAAGGGACTACTCGAAGACACCTCGTCTTCCACATAACTTCTGGAGGAAACTCTGTCCTCATACAACACTTGTGAAAACTCTGTTTCACCATATACTTGGGGAAAAACTGCCCTTTGCCCACCTAGCCTCTCTTCACACACTCTCCCAACCTCGTCAGCACTCGCTAACAATACTTCGTTACTAAATTCTACTTCAACAAAATCTTCCTTATCATTCTCAATATTAACCACCTTATTCTCTAGCACTACATCTTTAATTATATCATTGTTATTCTCACTTTTTACTTCAATATTAGATTCACTACCGTAATTACCACTTACCGTGTTATTCATTATTTCTTCACTATTTTTTGTCATATTACTACCACTGTTACTTACCTTCTTATTTACTATCTGGGTTACTTTACTTTTAATTTGTTCCTCTACTGACTCTATCACTTGTTCCTTAAATGTCATTAACCGTTTGTCAATCTCGTTCAGACGTTTATTCATATTAACTTCAAATTTAACATTTTGTGTATTTATTTCGTCAAAACAACTATTTATAACATCAAATTTGCTATTCTGTACATTGAAACTACTCTTTATTTCTTTAATTTCATTCTTTGAGCATCAAATTTAATATCATTAACATCGAAACGTTTATTGATAAGATTAAATAAGTCTTGCTAAACATTATGCCACTGATTTGTTATAATATTATTATATACTCCACCACCAAAATCAGTATTTTTTTTTTTTTTTTTTTTTTTTGAATAAGTCATTTATTGACCACTCTTTTTCTCTTATTTTAGTTGCTACGGGAGTGGAATTTGCTCCCGCCTCACTAATTATTATAGATTGTGTTAAATTATTCTCGTCTATTTGGCATGGAGTTGTCTCCATTCCTGAATCATTTATATCATCTGATTCGTTTACAATGCTTTCTTTTACTGTATTAGGGTCTAAATTCATTTCTACCTCCCCCGTGACAGTTACATCAATCATACTGACTTTATTTTCATTATTATCCATTTTTATCTTATTTATGAGATTTTCCTCTACACAAAAATCAATCTTAAATATATTCAGTATTATTCAATATAGTATAAGTATCACTTAATTATAACTTAACATCATTTATATGTAATTAGTAATAAAACTCATTGCTTACCTTCTCTGGGTTCCCAAGGTCCTTCACACGAACTGGTGAACTATAAGCGTGACTTAGGTGTTATTTTATTAATGAACTCAACTCTCATTTCTTGTTAACTAATTCAGCTTTAATTAAACATTTTACTTATCCTTCTCATGAAACAATAATAGAACTTCGTTTGATTATATTCTTCAGAACTCTAATTCAACAGATTTTAGCTTTGAGGCCGAGACCCATTCAACATAAACACAAAATTTAACATTTTTTTCTTATTAAATTATTAAGTATCACTTAATAATTACTTAGATTAAATCAAGGCAGCCCAGTAATTGCTCATACGTACACACTTTCATTCATTTTATTACCCCATTCAATTTATTTGTAAAGAGCTCTTTTTATAAAATTTTATACGTATTTAAGGTGAGTTTAAAAGGTTACTTCCCTTCTGCTGTCATGAATACACCATGTTGGAATTAGTTCATTTTGGTTGTTCACTGTTTTAGTCTGAAAGATGTTCTCATTTTTTAAATTTTGGTCATGTTCTCACTTTTTTAAGATCTCCTTGTTTTATGTCCGAAAAAGTTTCTGCGGGTTAAAATTTCTACGTCACTGAATTATAACTGCTTTCACATTTTGTTTATATCACTTTATATTACACTCTAGACCATATTTTTTGAAAGTTTGACAGATTTTCGGCTCGCGAGCCTTTATGTCGAACCGCGCGGTTCTACAGCTACATCAAGACAGACGCTGTTCTCTACGCACCAAGCGCTAAGGCATTTATTCGAACGTGACATTATCGTGAGAACCCTGGCCGATGTGTGCGCGCGTGTGTGTGAACACGCACCCTTGTTGACAACTTTACATTCCTGTACCTCACAGCGACAGTCTCGTGGCTATAGTTTGTTCACCACATATACTTGGTTGAAATAAAATTGAAAAGATTCAGTGTACAAATCCTCATAGGTTTGTACCGTTACAAGCCAATACATTTATCGTATCTCTGCAGGTGAGATCTGTTTTAAACTTGGTATTGGCAAATGTTGAGGTCGAGGTAAAAATGGAAACTGACTACCTTGTTCTCCCTGATATTTTTCATGACCCTCGTGGTTCGCATGCCATTATGGATGTAAGACAAGTGATATCTGTTCCACCAATGAGCAGGGGCGGATTTACGCACAGGCAGACTAGGCACTTGCCTGGGGCGGCAAATTTTGGGGAGCGGCAAAATTTGAGTTAAGAAATGATATTTTTAGATTCAAACAAATTTATAAGTATAAAATCCAGTTCAACTAAGCACACATGAATATAAAAATTATCTCCACTTAATTTTTAACTATAACGCAGTTATCGTTTTTCACCCAAAAGTAATACGGGCGAATGTTTATGTTTTCAACCGTTGAAATATTTGGCGTTGATCATCCGAGAGATTTTAGATGTTGGCAATCCAGATCAAATGGAGAAATGTAGATCTGTCAATGTAATACCGAATTGTAGGTTGGTTCCAGAAACCGAGGCAAGCTAATGTTTAAGGAATCGAGACATTCTAGTGAAACCGACAATAACTGCGATAGCAGTGAAGGTGAAAATACTGTTCACACAGTTCAGCCAGAGAGGTCCGTTGTGGAGGAACCTTCATTTTGGAAGAACGAAGACCCAGTTCACGTCAAAAATCATGATGAAATGTTATCAAATCAGGTAGGGAAGGTCTTAGATTCTGATCCTATTAATTGGCAAATGAACGAGAGCACACGCTAAAATGTAGCAAAGTTTGGATTTAAACAGAACACTAGTGCGGACTGTAAAACCAAAGAGGGAATATAATGATGCCCCCCCCCCAACAGAGATTTGTGGGAGGGGGCAAATTTATACTGCCTACGGGCGGCAAAATGTTAAATCCGCCCCTGCCAATGAGAAGCAAATTTTAAATTGTTGGAAAGGAGATTATCTTGAACTCTACAATGCAGTTAAAGCAGCTTATTGGAATAAGGTTTACAAGCCTATGATGTAGACTTAGCTGCTTACTATCCAGATGACACCTTGTCTACCATTATTACTAAGCATATATCAGTAAAGAAATTGAGTTACAAGACATACCTGGTTCCCCATAGAGATAATAAAATAAAGGAGTGCAGATATACAAAATTTAAGAAAACAGGTTAGTTCAGCATTATGAGAATTTTTCACTCAGAAAGAAAGTAAAGATGTTTCTCCAAATAGACAAAATGTAGAAGAGCAGTTTGTGTGAAGGAAGAGCTACTTGCACAGCCGACATGTACTTTAAAAACAGTAAAGCACCAATTATCTGTGTTAATTGGGAATTTACAAATGCATGGTTGTCAGAAAATACAGTTAATCATATCCTTCTGTGAGCCATTGTCGCTCCCTCAGTCAGCATAGTTGCATTTGCAATAATGTCAGAACTGTTCAACACATGTACACAAATCCCCCACATACTAGCACATGTAATTAATACATACTGAACGAACACAAAAAAAAAACAAAGGAGTACTGATATTGAACGAAAATATTTTTGCATATGAAAACAACTAGGCACTGCAAATAATTTAAAAAAACGTAAGCAGATAAAATATAATTTATTTTGATTAACGTAATGCATAATTGTATTAAACTAAGAATTTAAGTTCCCTATGCAAGAAAAAATATGTACAGTGAAACCTTGATATAACACTCTTCTGCGGACCGGCCAAAAAGCGCTTTATATGGAGTGTTGCTTTATATAAAAGTCCAAAGTTTAACTATTTAATTTGCCGGGACCTCGAAAAATGAGCGTTACATCAAGGGTCATGTTTTATTGCAAGGGTGTTATATCGAGGTTCCACTGTATACATTAAAACAAAACTTATATAAATCACAACAACACTGTAGAAAATTGTCACACCATAATACTCAATTTTTAAAACACTCTGTCATCTTCTGCTCGTAAAATTCTCTTTCTTTCTTGTGAATCCCTGACTGAAATTTGTGGAGTTGCAAAATGTACAATGTATTTGGCTGCTGCTCGAAATATGTTATCACGGTCTGTATGCAGTCCAGTGCGGTCCTACAGCTAACATGTTCTGGCACTAACTCATGACTGTCCTCTTCATCTTCCGCTTCCATCTCTCCATTTATTTCCTGTAAAATTTCTTCTCCAGTAAAAATTCGATAGCCATATCATTTTTGTCACTTTCAATCCACTCCTTAATATTATCATTGTCGACATTTCTGAAATGTGCTGTAGCAAATGCAGAAGAATTAATCACATCTCTGCAACACAAGTTTATGTATTTACAAAACCTTCAAAATCTTTGTCATCAGCACCATCACTTAGTAACTTATGCACGAATCAGCGAAGTCTGCTTCACTGTATCCCAAGCTTTTGATACTAAATAAATAGCTTCTTTTATGGTGATAGACTTCCAAAATGTAGTAAGATTAGCATCTTCTTCAACGAGCTTTTCCATCAAATAATAATAGTTTTTCAAAGCTGCAATTACACCCTGGTCTCTGTGGACTGACAAAGACTAGTACTATTAGGAGGTAAAACCATAACTTGTATGTTACCATCACCCGATATTAGATCTGATTCTAGTGGGTGGGAGGAAGCATTATCAATTAATAGAACTGCCTTATTTGGTAAATCTTTTGATGACAACTGTTCACTGCTAGCACAGGCTCTTTTGAGAACCATGTCTCTATCCATCCAAGCACCTTTTTGACAATAATAATGAACTGGCAATAAACATACATGAATTCCATGAAAACACCATGGATTTATGGATACTGGCAACATTAGCAGCGCACAGAATTGTCACTCTCTCTTTGCTGATTTTGTGTCCAGGAATGTTTTTTTCATTTTTGGTGGCTAGAAATATTGATAGTAGACAATGATGATTGAGATCAGATTTGTCAGCATTGTATATTTGTTCAGATTTCAACTGATTTTCACTCACAAAAGCTTGAAACTGTTTTCTAAATCCAGTCACCACCGCCAAATGTCCACTCAGTTTCACACATTGCACTGATAACTCGTGTTACCATGTCATTAAAATCCATATTAAAACCAAGTCCATCATTAAAAAATTTCGCCTTGTGAACAAGCATAGGCCCAGATATAGGATAGGCTCATCATAAGAACACCTCCTCGCTTTTGGCTCAATTTTAACTCTGAAAGAGTGTTTTATCTAGGACATCTAAACTAGCCTTTTTCATTGTGTTTTTTTTAGATAGCCTCGAGTCATTATTGCCTACACAGTTGTAACGGTACAATTCTGGTACCCTAATAATTTTGGGAAACTATGGTTCCAAAACATAATTATTGTATTTTATTTTATATTCCCTTTGGTGAGAATTTTCAACAACGCAATATTGAGTTAACAGGATTTGTGTCGAATTCAGTGGAAAATTACAAAAGTAGCAAAAAACTGTTTGTCACAATAACAAGTAAACAAGACCAACCCATGATTACATCAGACGAAAGCATGCAAGGCGCAGTATTATACAATTGTATTTAATGAGGCTGGGCAGTTCGAACAAAGAACCAGTGACGTAGTTTTGCCCCACCTCTGCAATGCTTAGTGGTGAAACATGGTCATTTTCATCGCGACCGTGAAGTGGGCCGGCGGATTCACGAAGTGTGATTAAATAAATTTTACACCACCAAAAGTTTATTAATAACAGTTATTTTTGAGTTAAACAGCGGAAGCGTGTAATCCACGATAGGACGCTACATATTTGGCAAAAGTGAGATCTAGATGGGACACTACATATTGGGGAGCGTGTGATCAATGATGATGAGACAGTCCAGATCCGAGAGTGTGTGATCAACGAAGAGACGTTTTTTCGATAACTCAAAAGTGACAGCTAAGTATAATTTGGCTGTAACCAAATTATATAAAATTTTAATATTCGAAAGTATACAAAGAATCTTTCTTAATATGACCAAAAGTAATCAAGTAACAAAATTAACTTAAATGAGCTCATAATAAATAATTGTACCAGAGAGAGAGAGAGAGAGAGAGAGAGAGAGAGAGAGAGAGAGAGAGAGAGAGAGAGAGAGAGAGAGAGAGAGAGAGGGAGTGAAAGAGTTGATAATAATATATATTAAAAAGTGCTGGGTTGTGCCACTGTAAATTTATATACATATATATGTTTAATATGTTTAACATTTTAATATCATAATATTATAATACATATTTATTTTGGAGGGCTTGTGAAATGTTTAAGGGGAAATTTAACGTGAAGTATTGAATTACGCCTAATGGCGGATAGTAGCGTGTTTGTTTTACACACAGTAGAGTCATTTTTATTTGTACGTAATTAACAATAAAAGGTAATTTCAATGGTAACAAACAGAAACACGAGTGAATTATTTCAGGTAATATATTCCTCGACTCTAGTTCATATAACACGAATTCTGACCTTAGGTAAGTACTGTATACATAATTTGTTTGTAACATGGCGCCCGGTAGTAAAATTACATCAGATTAAATATAACCTGTTAATTAATTATTGTAATTAAAGTCAATAATTACATATGGCTTTCGCGAACAGGGACTCTACATAAGACCTAATTTTATGTAGAGTATATATACTGGAGAAAAGGAATATTTACCTGAGATAATTGGGAAAGTACATAAACACGTGCTAAAGGTAGGGTTAAGTTACGTTATAGACCTATATGTGTTAGACATATAATAAGCAAAATGAATACTGGTGAAGGTGATAATGTAGACAAAACAGTTACGAGTGAGATGGACGTTAAATTGAACCCAATTAGTCAGATCAGTGAAACCAGAGACACTGAATTAAATCCAGTTCCATTAACACCCATCTCAACTCGAGACGAAAATAAAACAGATGATACAGCTGTCTTGATTATTCATCTCTTCTTTCACAGCACTACACTTAACTAAAAATGAACTTTTTTCATGTGAAAAACTTACTATTTTATCGGACGCGTTTCGGCTTAGTATCCGCCTTCTTCAGCTTTGGTAACAGACTGCCAGCATTTTGTAACGGTTGTGTGGAAGGTGAAGTGGGGGTGGTGTGTGGCGGAAGGGGATTGGCGCGGGGATTCAATTTATTGTTTGTTTTCTGTATAATTGTGTCAAAAAGTGTATGTGATTTATATTGTAATTGATCGTTGAGTATGTTGTTTGGTTGTGTTGTGTGGTGTTTATATATTTCATATTGTTCAGTTGTGTTGAGTTTTTGACCTTTGGGTATGTAATGTAGAATTTCAAGATTAGTGTCTATGTTGGTGTAACTGTGGTTTTCTGTGTGTATGTGTGTGGCAAATGCAGAGTGTATATTGTTGTTGGTTAAGGCTTTTAAGTGTTCAGAATAACGGGATGAAAAAGATCTTCCCGTCTGGCCTATGTAGAAACTATTGCAGTCATTACAATTTAATTTGTAAACACCTGTTTTGTTATATTTGTCTATGTCTGTGTTTGTATTACTGATGTGTTTTTTGATGGTATTGGTTGTTCTGAATGCTATTTTGTATTTGTGTTTTCTGAATGTATTGGCGATTTTGTGTGTGTATGAGTTGTGGTATGTGAGTGTGATGTACTTATTGTGTCGTGTGTTGATGGTATTTAGTGTTTTGTTGTTTTTGTTTTTGATGCGTTTGTGTAGTATGTTTATTAAATTGGGGTTATAACCGTTTTTTATTGCTATGTATTTTATTGTGTTGAGTTCGTCGGTGTAATCTTGTTTATTTAAGGGTATTTTAGTTAGTCTATGGAGCATATGGTTGAAGGCCGCATATTTATGTTGTGTTGGGTGGTTTGATGTGTTGTGTATAACCATGTCGGTTGTGGTTGGTTTCCTGTATATTTTGTACGTGTGTGTATTGTTAGTTTTGTTAATTGTTAGGTCTAGAAAATTTATACTATTGTTTTGTTCAGTTTCCAGTGTAAATTTTAATTTGTGGTGTATAGTGTTTATGTATTTGTGGAAGTTTTCAACTTGTCTTGTGTTGCCTTTGAATAAAAGTAATATATCATCTACATACCTGTGCCAGTATATAATTTTGTTAGTGTATTTGTTGTTGTTTATTATGTGGTTCTGTTCAATGTTGTGTATATATATTTCTGCTAGTATTCCTGATATGGGGGAGCCCATCGGGAGTCCTTCTGTTTGTGTGTATATTTTGTTATTGTATGTAAAGTAATTTTGTTCAGTTATTATTTTGGTAAGTGTGATGATTTCTTGTATGTGTGTTTCAGGTGTGTTGTTTTGTCTGAGTAGTTGTTCTAGTGTTTGTATGGTTTCTTTGATGGGGACATTAGTGTATAAATTGGTTATATCAAAAGATGCCAGAGTTGAGTTATGTGGGATGTGTATGTGTTCAGTTTTTCTGACTAGGTCAATGTTGTTTTTGATAGAGGTGCTGTTGCTGAGTTTTATGTTTTCTCTGATTATTTTGTCTAGTTGTTTTGCTATTTTGTGGGAGGGGGCCTGTGTGTTGTTTATTAATGGTCTGATTGGAATGTTAGGTTTATGTATTTTTGGTAATGCATTTAGTTTAGGGGGGTTAGGTTTTATTTGTTTAAGGTATTTGGCGTTTTCTGGTTTGATTATATGTTTGGTGTTGTTTATAAATTTATTAATCTGTTTATGAAATTTTAGTGTGGGGTCTTTATTTATTTCCGTTATATTATTTTCGTTGAAGAAACTTTCGATTTTAGTGTTTAATTGGTGTTTGTCCATTATGACGCTAATGTTACCTTTGTCGGCTTTTAGGATTGTTGTGTTGTGTTCGAGTAACTTGTGTTTTACACTATTGAGTGTTTTTATTTCATTGTTGTGTGTTTTTGGTTTTGTATGTGTGTTTTGAAGTTTTCTTTTTATGTCGTGACGTATCGTGTCTTGGTCGTTGAGGTGCGTGTTTTGTACAGCCGTTTCTGCGTCTATGATGATGTCGCGTATGTGTTTATTGTGATTTTTGATGTTAGTTGTATTGGTATTCAAATTATGTTTCAGTCCTTTGTTTAATAAATTCATTTCATCTTTTGTGAAATTAATGTGTGTTGTATTAACTACGCGTGCGTGGAATATGTGTGCCGGTTCAGGGATTGATTCAATTGTGTGTGTTGTAAGGTTAGTTATTTTTTTGTTATGTCGATGTTGTATTGTCAATTTGAGTTTTTCTATGTTGTCTTGTGTGTGTTGTATTACATTTTCAAGTTCTGTGTGGTGTAATATTCGTGTGAGTTTCATGTGTAAGTTATATGCCTGTCTGTTGAGTGTGTCTTTTTTATGGTATAAATAATTGATTATGTTGTTTAGGTTTATTTGTTCTAATTTCCGTTTGGTTTGTAGTGCTGTATGTGTGTTTTGTTTTATTGTAACTTGTGCGTGTGTTGGTATGATGTTGTGTTTTCGACAAGTTTTATTGAATGCTATGTGTAAGGAAGTTTTTGTTACTTGTTGCTTGGCGTTTCTGTACTTATTGATGAAATACGCTTTATCTGCGGTATTATAGTTGTCTTGATTATTCATCTCTTCTTTCACAGCACTACACTTAACTAAAAATGAACTTTTTTCATGTGAAAAACTTACTATTTTATCGGACGCGTTTCGGCTTAGTATCCGCCTTCTTCAGCTTTGGTAACAGACTGCCAGCATTTTGTAACGGTTGTGTGGAAGGTGAAGTGGGGGTGGTGTGTGGCGGAAGGGGATTGGCGCGGGGATTCAATTTATTGTTTGTTTTCTGTATAATTGTGTCAAAAAGTGTATGTGATTTATATTGTAATTGATCGTTGAGTATGTTGCGATAGTATATATGCTCCATAGACTAACTAAAATACCCTTAAATAAACAAGATTACACCGACGAACTCAACACAATAAAATACATAGCAATAAAAAACGGTTATAACCCCAATTTAATAAACATACTACACAAACGCATCAAAAACAAAAACAACAAAACACTAAATACCATCAACACACGACACAATAAGTACATCACACTCACATACCACAACTCATACACACACAAAATCGCCAATACATTCAGAAAACACAAATACAAAATAGCATTCAGAACAACCAATACCATCAAAAAACACATCAGTAATACAAACACAGACATAGACAAATATAACAAAACAGGTGTTTACAAATTAAATTGTAATGACTGCAATAGTTTCTACATAGGCCAGACGGGAAGATCTTTTTCATCCCGTTATTCTGAACACTTAAAAGCCTTAACCAACAACAATATACACTCTGCATTTGCCACACACATACACACAGAAAACCACAGTTACACCAACATAGACACTAATCTTGAAATTCTACATTACATACCCAAAGGTCAAAAACTCAACACAACTGAACAATATGAAATATATAAACACCACACAACACAACCAAACAACATACTCAACGATCAATTACAATATAAATCACATACACTTTTTGACACAATTATACAGAAAACAAACAATAAATTGAATCCCCGCGCCAATCCCCTTCCGCCACACACCACCCCCACTTCACCTTCCACACAACCGTTACAAAATGCTGGCAGTCTGTTACCAAAGCTGAAGAAGGCGGATACTAAGCCGAAACGCGTCCGATAAAATAGTAAGTTTTTCACATGAAAAAAGTTCATTTTTAGTTAAGTGTAGTGCTGTGAAAGAAGAGATGAATAATCAAGACAACTATAATACCGCAGATAAAGCGTATTTCATCAATAAGTACAGAAACGCCAAGCAACAAGTAACAAAAACTTCCTTACACATAGCATTCAATAAAACTTGTCGAAAACACAACATCATACCAACACACGCACAAGTTACAATAAAACAAAACACACATACAGCACTACAAACCAAACGGAAATTAGAACAAATAAACCTAAACAACATAATCAATTATTTATACCATAAAAAAGACACACTCAACAGACAGGCATATAACTTACACATGAAACTCACACGAATATTACACCACACAGAACTTGAAAATGTAATACAACACACACAAGACAACATAGAAAAACTCAAATTGACAATACAACATCGACATAACAAAAAAATAACTAACCTTACAACACACACAATTGAATCAATCCCTAAACCGGCACACATATTCCACGCACGCGTAGTTAATACAACACACATTAATTTCACAAAAGATGAAATGAATTTATTAAACAAAGGACTGAAACATAATTTGAATACCAATACAACTAACATCAAAAATCACAATAAACACATACGCGACATCATCATAGACGCAGAAACGGCTGTACAAAACACGCACCTCAACGACCAAGACACGATACGTCACGACATAAAAAGAAAACTTCAAAACACACATACAAAACCAAAAACACACAACAATGAAATAAAAACACTCAATAGTGTAAAACACAAGTTACTCGAACACAACACAACAATCCTAAAAGCCGACAAAGGTAACATTAGCGTCATAATGGACAAACACCAATTAAACACTAAAATCGAAAGTTTCTTCAACGAAAATAATATAACGGAAATAAATAAAGACCCCACACTAAAATTTCATAAACAGATTAATAAATTTATAAACAACACCAAACATATAATCAAACCAGAAAACGCCAAATACCTTAAACAAATAAAACCTAACCCCCCTAAACTAAATGCATTACCAAAAATACATAAACCTAACATTCCAATCAGACCATTAATAAACAACACACAGGCCCCCTCCCACAAAATAGCAAAACAACTAGACAAAATAATCAGAGAAAACATAAAACTCAGCAACAGCACCTCTATCAAAAACAACATTGACCTAGTCAGAAAAACTGAACACATACACATCCCACATAACTCAACTCTGGCATCTTTTGATATAACCAATTTATACACTAATGTCCCCATCAAAGAAACCATACAAACACTAGAACAACTACTCAGACAAAACAACACACCTGAAACACACATACAAGAAATCATCACACTTACCAAAATAATAACTGAACAAAATTACTTTACATACAATAACAAAATATACACACAAACAGAAGGACTCCCGATGGGCTCCCCCATATCAGGAATACTAGCAGAAATATATATACACAACATTGAACAGAACCACATAATAAACAACAACAAATACACTAACAAAATTATATACTGGCACAGGTATGTAGATGATATATTACTTTTATTCAAAGGCAACACAAGACAAGTTGAAAACTTCCACAAATACATAAACACTATACACCACAAATTAAAATTTACACTGGAAACTGAACAAAACAATAGTATAAATTTTCTAGACCTAACAATTAACAAAACTAACAATACACACACGTACAAAATATACAGGAAACCAACCACAACCGACATGGTTATACACAACACATCAAACCACCCAACACAACATAAATATGCGGCCTTCAACCATATGCTCCATAGACTAACTAAAATACCCTTAAATAAACAAGATTACACCGACGAACTCAACACAATAAAATACATAGCAATAAAAAACGGTTATAACCCCAATTTAATAAACATACTACACAAACGCATCAAAAACAAAAACAACAAAACACTAAATACCATCAACACACGACACAATAAGTACATCACACTCACATACCACAACTCATACACACACAAAATCGCCAATACATTCAGAAAACACAAATACAAAATAGCATTCAGAACAACCAATACCATCAAAAAACACATCAGTAATACAAACACAGACATAGACAAATATAACAAAACAGGTGTTTACAAATTAAATTGTAATGACTGCAATAGTTTCTACATAGGCCAGACGGGAAGATCTTTTTCATCCCGTTATTCTGAACACTTAAAAGCCTTAACCAACAACAATATACACTCTGCATTTGCCACACACATACACACAGAAAACCACAGTTACACCAACATAGACACTAATCTTGAAATTCTACATTACATACCCAAAGGTCAAAAACTCAACACAACTGAACAATATGAAATATATAAACACCACACAACACAACCAAACAACATACTCAACGATCAATTACAATATAAATCACATACACTTTTTGACACAATTATACAGAAAACAAACAATAAATTGAATCCCCGCGCCAATCCCCTTCCGCCACACACCACCCCCACTTCACCTTCCACACAACCGTTACAAAATGCTGGCAGTCTGTTACCAAAGCTGAAGAAGGCGGATACTAAGCCGAAACGCGTCCGATAAAATAGTAAGTTTTTCACATGAAAAAAGTTCATTTTTAGTTAAGATGATACAGCTGCAATGATGCAGTTACTATTAAATAAATTTGATGAAAAGTTTACTAACTGGAATGACAAATTTGATGAACAGAGTGTAAGATTTGATAATTTTGATAACAAATTTAACGAGCAGAAAAATGAAATCAGAAATAGTTTTGATATAAAGTTTGATGAATTAAAGACTGAAATTAAAAGACAAAATTTTAAGCTAGACAAAAGAATCGATGAAATGCATACGCATTTCGATAAAATGACAGAACAAACAGTAACGTTAGTAGTAGAGATATATTTGATATACCGAAGAGTAAAGTAGACGAGAATTACAAGAATAATAGTGGGGGTAGTAATGATTTGTATAATGAGTTTACAGGTAGTAACATTGATATAATTAAGAATATGGTATTAGAAAATGATGATGAGAATATTGGGAGTGATAATGAGATGTTTGTGTGTATGGAGTTAGAGAGAAAGTGTAGAGAAAGTATATTTGTAAAAGGGATGCAGGGGGTAGAATTTTCCTTTGATGTTGTAGTAGGGGGTGAAGAAAAGTCTTCACGTATTTTTAGCAAGGACGAGAGTTCCTTAGATTTATATTTGGGAGACGATAGGTCTACAAATAGAGTTCCCTGGTGTTTTTGTGTACCTCATAGGTGGTGCAGTAATTTTGAGTTAATGACCCCTGCATATTTGGAAAGAGAGAGTATAGCTTGGTGTTATGGTGAGAAATATATTGAGAGAGAGAGAAAGAGAGTAATAGAGATTGTAGACAGTACAGTTTAAGATAAATAGAAAGTATAGAGAATTTGTAGAAAGGTTAGGAGTAGAGGTGGTGGATAATTATAGTGAATACAAACCTTGTAGTGAAATTGAGATAACAATAATAGTAGATGATGATAACAATGATAACAATTACTTACCTTGGGAAGTAAAGGGTGTCGTAGTAGATAATTATAATGACTATATGACTTACATGATTATGACAGATAATACTGAGGTAGACAGAACCATACCCGATCGTGACATGGTATATGATAAATTAATATGGAATACTCCACCTATTAATACGAACGAGATAGTGGAAAAATATAAAAATGTAAACAAATATTATATTGATAATAAGAATAATATCATTTCTTTACTAAAAAATAAGTTGTATAGACCTAAGATTCGACTGTTATTCAATGATGGAGGATAGATTGTTTTATTGTGTATGAACATTTAATATATGTGAACAGTGATTTTGAAATGGACTGCATATGAACTGATTTTGATCAATGATAAAATGACAAGTTGGATTGTATATTTTTAATTGTATTAATGTCAATGTATTTGTGTATTTTTGATGTTGTGTATTACAGGTAAATTTTATGTACACCATATATGTAACAGTAAATTATAGTTTAATTGTTTTAATAATTAACAATTAACATGTTTTTGTTTTGACTAAACAAGTGAAAGTAATAATGAAAGTTTAATTAATTGAATTAAATAATTGAAAAGTAATCACTCAATTAATGTTGTACAAAAGAAAGTTTGTGTAGTGAAGTAAAATTATTAATTTGTAATGAAGAAAGTTTCTAATGAATAATAAATGATTAAGCATATATATTTGAATATTGAGATGTATTGTTGTTAGTAGGTGAGAGATGAATTTTCTAATGCAATTGTCAATGATCACAGAAATGTAAATGTTTAAAAGGGAATAGCGCCTGGGTGTAAATAAAGGCATGTGAGTTAGTTAATTAAAGTTAATGGGAGTTAGATAGATAAGAATTTTAAAGAAAATAGTACACAAAGAGGGTGTTAGATATTTTAGGGACACAGTAGTAGTGATTATATGTAGAGAGGTGAGTAAAGTAAAGGTTAAACATATATTTGTTGATGATGATATTTTGTAGTGGGGGTGAGGTGATAAGGAGTGACCAACGTATAGCGTTGTGGCAGGTAATAGCGTAGTTTAAGGGAGTGTTTGCCGATATTTTGGAAGGGCAAAAAATTATGAATGTATATAGCCAGGTAGGGAACCCACATCCGAATACAAAGACGAGCGGTGCCATAGGATTTAAAATGGAATTAGTGAAATGGTTTATAATTGAGAAATTGGTGTCATGTATTTGGTTGTTAGTTAGGAAGAAAGGTGAGTAAGATTATATGTTATATGTTAGCGCCTATATAGTAAGTCAAATCATAGTGAATACAGGAGTCACCCAGACTAATCAATGATAAAAATGTGAAAGGTTAGGTAGAAAATTCAGAGTAGAGATGTAATAAGAAATGAAATAATAATAATAATAATGTAATATGAATATTAATAATAAATTTGAAATTGTGAAGAATTAAATGGTAGTAAATGATAAATTAATAAAAGTCAAATAATTAAAAGTATTAATTAATTAAAAGTAATGTTTATAATTTGATACGCAAATTTAAAGAAATTTGAATCAAGCTTAAATGTGAATTGGTTATTTTAATGTATTAACCGTATTACTGTGTTAATATAATGATGAGTGTGTTATTATGTATTATGTAATATGTATTATGTATTAGTGTAAGAGAATGGCACTTCTTGTTGAGTTGAAGCAAACCCAGTGCTTCTTAACACAAACCAGCACATAGCTAAGGGGAAACAGATCAGTTAGGGATATAGCATTATACCAAGCCACTATTTTGATATTTTTGATTTGTTGTTTCAGTGTTTGGTGATGTTGTGACGGCGGTCCTGAGCTGGCCAGCGCGTCAGAGCAGGAGCGTTACGCGCCTGATTGGCCTTATGGTGTTGGGATCTCATAGGAGAAGTCCAGTAAGGTCAAGCAGGTACTGTCACCATCATTGGACCACGGGTGAGTTATTATATTCTTTTCATATAAATAGTAAGGGGGTTGTGGCGACGTATCCTAGCAGATCCCTTTAGGAAGTACGAATGTGTCAATGAAAGTCTTTATGCTTCGGCATAAAATCTTTCATTGAGGGGGTTTTGTAACAGTACAATTCTGGTACCCTAATAATTTTGGGAAACTATGGTTCCAAAACATAATTATTTTATTTTATTTTATATTCCCTGTGGTGAGAATTTTCAACAACGCGATATTGAGTTAACAGGATTTGTGTCGAATTCAGTGGAAAATTACAAAAGTAGCAAAAAACTGTTTGTCACAATAACAAGTAAACAAGACCAACCCATGATTACGTCAGACGAAAGCATGCAAGGCGCAGTATTATACAATTGTATTTAACTAGGCTGGGCAGTTCGAACAAAGAACCAGTGACGTAGTTTTGCCCCACCTCTGCAATGCTTAGTGGTGAAACATGGTCATTTTCATCGCAACCGTGAAGTGGGCCGGCGGATTCACGATGTGTGATTATTTAAATTTTACACCACCAAAAGTTTATTAATAACAGTTATTTTTGAGTTAAACATTGGAAGCGTGTAATCCACGATGGGACGCTACATATTTGGCAAAAGTGAGATCTAGATGGGACGCTACATATTCGGGAGCGTGTGATCAACGATGATGAGACAGTCCAGATCTGAGAGTGTGTGATCAACGAAGAGACGTTTTTTCGATAACTCAAAAGTGACAGCTAAGTATAATTTGGCTGTAACCAAATTATATAAAATTTTAATAATCGAAAGTATACAAAGAATCTTTCTTAATATGACCAAAAGTAATCAAGTAACAAAATTAACTTAAATGAGCTCATAATAAATAATTGTACCAGAGAGAGAGAGAGAGAGAGAGAGAGAGAGAGAGAGAGAGAGAGAGAGAGAGGGAGTGAAAGAGTTGATAATAATATATATTAAAAAGTGCTGGGTTGTGCCACTGTAAATTTATATACATATATATGTTTAATATGTTTAACATTTTAATATCATAATATTATAATACATATTTATTTTGGAGGGCTTGTGAAATGTTTAAGGGGAAATTTAACGTGAAGTATTGAATTACGCCTAATGGCGGATAGTAGCGTGTTTGTTTTACACACAGTAGAGTCATTTTTATTTGTACGTAATTAACAATAAAAGGTAATTTCAATGGTAACAAACAGAAACACGAGTGAATTATTTCAGGTAATATATTCCTCGACTCTAGTTCATATAACACGAATTCTGACCTTAGGTAAGTACTGTATACATAATTTGTTTGTAACATGGCGCCCGGTAGTAAAATTACATCAGATTAAATATAACCTGTTAATTAATTATTGTAATTAAAGTCAGTAATTACACAGTTATTAAGTTTTTTTTAATGCTTTTTTAACCCATTGAGGACATTAATTACACTGGTACGTGCAAAAAGACTCAGGCTGTGCTGGTTTTGGTGTGTTTACAGTGGCTGTGACTTTTATTCATCCTTTTCCTCATATAATACGTACTTGGGTACAGAATATTTTATAGTAACTATTTTCTGTAGAAAAAATATTAATTAAAATGATAATCTGTTTTTTTGGGTGATGAAATTGTATTCAATTTATTCCTCATCTTACAAAAAAATTTCTGATACACCAAACTTTCATAGTTAATCCACTTATATATTGGTCTAACTATGTGAAAAAATGAATACTCTGTAACAGAAGCAAAGATATTAAGATAAATATATCTACTATACATGTCAAAAAGTATGCTAATTTTGTACGTTTTGAAGGTCTAAATACACTTCATTAAACGTAGAAAGTGAACTGATGTACTCGCTTATTTTTAAATGTTAACAAGTATTACACTTTTGTAAAATATATTTTCAGTTATTTTTGTAAGTAATAAGTTGTATACATAATTTTATGCAATTAAATAAAAAAAAAAATATGAACTCTACAATTATTCCATATGCTTGAATCATCCATTTGAAAAACTTTTACATAACATCAGTTCACCATGTTTCAAACTAAGTGTTGTCACTAAGATCCATGAAAAGACACGAATATAATTACTGTTAGTTACTTTATTTCTAATTACTATTATAATACGTGAAAATTCCAAATTATAACCTAAAAGGTCGACACTGTCTATAGCGCAAAACGTAAACACTCACACAACACCAATTGTTAATGCAATTTTCAGAAATATGACACAATTATTTTAACATACAAACTTCTAAAACTACACTAAATAAACGCAGGAAGTTGTGTATTTACTAGTATCACTTATAAAATCAAAAACACAATGATAAAACAACATAAACATAACCAATCCAAACGGTGGTAGCAAAACATCAATATGGAGTTGTAACAGGACAGATCAGGAACGGGAATAAATTTTAATAATTGCAAATAAATTTTAAAGTAGTCAGTGTGCACCTTTGTGGAACCTCGTTTTAACCAGCCACACATGCAACATTATTACAAAACACCATGTCTGTGTTTTGTCTGGACCCGGCTAGACGAGTTACGTAACCGCCTACAGTTTGTGCAGTCCGTAAATCACGGAAAACACCAGTTTCAACAGACAGTAGAAAAATTATTTTCCCAGGCTGAGCGTCGGGACCTACCGGCCAATCAGAGAAGGCGACATCAAAAATACTTACGTTGGCGCGCAGCTGGGCCAACGCCTAACACCACAGTCATTGACTAACAGCGAAGTCATTAACCAACAGCAGAGTTGAATAGCAGTAGGCAAACAGAGCGGACATAAAACTAACCGTAGCCTCAGACGATTTTTTGGTAGACCAAAAAGTTCTAAGTAGGTCTACCGAAAGGTGAATTTAAACTGTATAACAGCAAACAGTTTATAATACCGCCAGAAAAATGTTCAGAAAGTGAATGCGGATAGTTCCGTGAAGAAGACAAAAATGATATCGTGCACCATAGTTTAAACCATGTGCTTCTAAAAACAAGGAGGAGATAAAGTTACAAGTTCATTTATTTTTGGCCAGAAGTGTGTCGGTAAAGAGAAGTGGTAATGAGCTCAATAAACGGGGTTTAAAAACAAAGTGTAAAAATAACGAGAGAGTGAGTGATATAATAAAGGGGGAGAAAGAAAACATTAAGGAGAGTACTGGTATGACTAAAAGTATTAGTGCTCCACGTTTGTGGCGGCAAATATAACTTAACTGGCTTTTGCACCACGTGGTTGGCGACAAATATAACTTACTCGTTACTAGCCCCACTTATTGGTGCGACAAATATAACTTAAGTGGAATTGTGCTCCATGTTTGGATGCGCCAAATATAACTTTAAAAGAGTTGCCCCATGTGTTCGGGCGCCAATTATAACTTAAACTCTCAATCAATCCGTTTATTTGGCGTTAAATTTGTAACTAATTAAGTTTATATTATTTGATGTAATAATATTTGTGTTTAAAATGTATAAGATGCTGGGCGCCAGAGATGTTATGTTATCTCAGGAGGTTTTTTGAATAAAAACTCTGCAGTTAAGATGCTAATAACTTTTAATTATTACTAATTTTTGTAAGACACATACAAAAATATATATATTCATTTCATCTGATTGTGAAACATATCTCAATCTATTACTTCAAGAACTAATAATTCAATCATAACTCTAAGCACGTAAGATACTGTCACCGGACAAAAGGCTTGCCGCATGACAACTGGCGCCAATCGTACACACTATCGTTTTTGGTGGCCCTAAAAAGGACCGAGTGGCGAGAAGGCTGATGTTGGTCGTGCCGCGCTGAGATGTTCGGCGGCTGCGCCCGCTGATCGTGGTGTACTGCAGTCCTCCTCTTCTTTCGGCACCGGTTGTAGAGTTGGCTGCCGGCCCAGTGAAATCCATCGCTGGCGCGGAACGGGAGTGCGAAGACGCAAGAACGGCGGCGGTTCTATTCTTCGGCTGTTCCTTCCGGCTGACTCCGCCCCGATGTCGTCCGAGAGAGGAGAGGAGATGAAGTGCGTTCGATGGCGTGGCGATGAAGAGTGCATAAAATTTTCTGCCGGCCCGGGTTTTATTAACTAACCGGCATCGCTGATTGGCTCGCTCCGAGCACGTAGTTGGTCACGTCTCGGCCACTGGTAACGGAGAGTAGATGTTCGCATATCGCTACCGTCACAATACATAAATCAAGACTTTGTTATTACTTGTTTATCTTACTATAATTGTTGCATTTATGAGTTTCAAACTAGAAAAACATATATATATATATATATATATATATATATATATATATATATATTCAGTGCCTTAATATTAACAAGATATTGACTTCTGACAACCATCAGATATGTTTAATACAACTCTGAATTTGTCAATCCTAATTTACATTAATTAAATTGAGCGTTTCTAAAGTCATAAAGGGTAGAATAATATTACTAGCATCCAACTGCTTGTCGGTTCTTTTAGAATGAAACGGGATGTTTAGGGATATAGACGAAACGACTACATAGAATATTAGTTAATACATAAGTACAATGAAACTGTTACTTGTGTTCAGGGTTATCCATTCCATCTGCCGACAATGCCTTGAGTGAACATGTATCACAATTTCACTTCGCACCATACTTTGCTTTAATAACATTCACAGTTACTTTCGTCGATTCTTTACACACATTGGAACTCCGATTAAATACTCCACTCGTCTTTCGTGCACAAGACAAAATATACTGTGTTCGTAATTACTTGAAGTTCACTGATTTAAATAAAACTGCTTCCTTACTTGCTGTACGCACTAATTAAATGATTCACTCGCAATGAAGATTCCTCTCATGCTTGTCTTTGCTGTACAAATAACGTCTGTCGCGTTCTTCGACTAACGCACTCAAATACTTCAAGACTTATTAAAGTATTTTGATAGTTTCTTTAATTCATAATGAGATTTTAATAGACACGAATAGTTTTTCTGTACACTCCGATATATTACTTTACATGATGGTTAATCAAGCTAATATACTTCAACACTTTAAAACTTATTAAAAGCGAAGTTAAAATATACTAAGAGCGTCTTTAACACATACTAAAAGAAAAGGAAGACTCCCTTAGGTGTACATGGGGTATTATTTATAGGGCTCACTATTTCTCTTTTCCCATCCGTTCTACTCAAATAATTCCGATAGGCTCATGACTGATTTCCTTGCCGGGAACTTCAAATTCGTCCATTCAAGAACCGTAAAAAACTCGTGCTCTAAAGTCACACTTCTTCTCATTGGTGTTTAGTCTGGGGTGCGCGAGTGTTCTGCCACGTGTTCAACTGCTACACCAAGCGACGCGACTTTCACCAGAGTTTCTCTTTTTTTATCGCCTGATCCATTGTTTTCCCAAGGTTGTCGTTCGTCGAAATCTAACGGGACTCAACAGTTTTATGATTTTTCGCGAACAGAGCATTTCCTTCTTTATGACTTTAGAAAGCTGTTTATTTTACAATGCGCTTTTATTCTGTTGCCGCCAGACTGTCGCCAACTTATTTACAATATTTCTGTGAGACGTTATTTTGCCTCAATCTTCTTATCAACACATTTAATTTGCTTAATAATAACTAAAAACATACATTACATGATTAATTACGTTAATTACATAATATAGGCTTACGTGATCTACATTCACGTTATATTAAGTCCCCCAAATTGATTTGATCATGATCGGTATTCGAATTCATGGCAAATCAATTTGTACGCCTCTGAAAGTGCTCAGTTTATTATTGACAAAGCTTGCTTACATCTGAGGTTGTTGCCTTTTCAGTACAATAATAGTGTGCAACCCTCGGCTTTTTGTGCACTTTCAGTTCTTGCGTGGGGAGAGCTTGCCCCCTCCCTCTCAAACTAGTTTGTTGGCAGCTGTTTACAATTCATTTTGTTGTTTACAACTGGCTTTACATACATCACATGGCTTACTATTATGTAACTTACTACACATTGGTTTAAGTTTATTTGCAATGTTTGTTATCAGTGTTAAGGAAATTTAAATTTATCAAACTTTTGAAATTCCTTTTCCCTTCTGACTGATCTTATTTACTATTTTACGGTTACTTGCGGTGGTACGGCTTCAACTGTCACACGTTGAAAATTCCACGAATCGATCCTGGTTTATTCACATCCGCCATTTCGTAAGTTGCATCTCCTTTTATTCCTTTTACAACGTACGGACCCTCAAACAGTTCACAGAATTTCACTGTGACTATTCAAAGCATCTGAAATTGGATTAGTCTTTATTAAAACTAAGTCTCCTTCCTTGAATTTCACCTTATCGACGCCTTCATTGTTTCTCTTTGCTCGACGTTCACCCTTTCTTTTTAATCGTTGGTATATTACCTCTCGGCAATCCTTAACGTCTTCCTTCATTAACTCTCGGTCCATATACACCTCCCATGCTCTTCTTGGCCTTCGACCCCATTGTGCCTGAAATGGTGTCATTTCAATCGTGTCGTGGTGACTCTCATTGATACATTTTTCAATTAATTTAATATATTTGGCCCATTTGGTTTGGTGTCCGTTAACCATCACTCTGAATGTTACCTAATTACCCTTTCAGCAAGATTGGTACACGGGTTATGGATGGCAGTGTACTTGGGTTGATTTCAAGTGCATTTAACTGTGTCACCCAAGTTTTACTTGTAAATTGTGCGCCATTATCCGTCAATATAGCTTTGGGTTTTCCAATTTCTTGGATGTAATTTTTTTAATTTATTAAGCGTAACAGCTGTAGTTGCTCTTTTCATCGGGTATAACTTCACATACTTGGTGAAATTATCGACGATCACCAGACTATACCTCACACCACTGGTAGACGATATCAAAGGACCGTAATAATCCATGCTAATGAGTTCACCTCTCTCCTTTGGCAGAACTGGTTTGGTCTGTCCCATGCATTTCTTGAAATGGTCTTTAAATTTTTGACAGGTATCACATGTCTTAATTAACCTCTTAAGGTATTTGTAGAGATGGTCGCCTGTAAAATGTTCCTTAAAGATGCCATAGCTTCTCCTCACACCGCATTGTCCATACATTACGTGAATCTCCTTTAATAACGCCTGCCCAATTTCTTGTGTTACTACCAGTTTCCACCTTTCGTTCTCCTTATGATATAATTTATTATTATATACTTGGTATATCTTACTGAGTTTGTCATTTTTATTGTTGTGTAACCGGTCGATGATATTATTTAGTTTAATGTTGTTCATTTGGTGTAGTGTAATGTTTTTCAACTGATGTTTTAATTGTTTACCCAGTTTGATGTCAATTGGGTAAATTTCAGTCTCCTCATCTCCATCTGGTATTATATTTTCTAGTACATCTTGAGGGTTTCGACTAAGTATATCCGCTACGATATTGTCACTACCTTTACAAAGTACTATCTCAAAATCATACTCCTGGATAGCCAGTATCCATCGTGTAATTCGGGAACAGTTTAACTGACATTTTTGAATAAATGTTAGTGCCTTGTCAATTGAGGTTCTCTCTTTTGAGGTTGTCCAACAACGTGCGTAAGTGTTCCAGGTGTTCTTCAATGTGATAATGGTCAATAGTCGACCTAACACGTAAGTTCTAAATTTTTTCAAGCAATGGACTACGCTGAGCAGTTCTACTTCCGTAGTAAAATAATTTAATTCGGCACCTCTAAGCACACGACTGGTGAATGCAACGACCCCTATTTGCTCGTCTTCATCTATTTGATAACGCTGACCCCCAATCGCATATTTACTTGCGTCAGTCTGCAGGTAAAATATTTTATTTGGGTCAGGATGTCGTAGCATTACTGTGTCCACGAGTAGTCTCTTGACCTCCTTAAAATTATTTTCTAACTCTTCTGTCCATTTAAACTTTATGCCTTTTTTTAGTAACTGTAGCAGTGGTCTTGTTTTTTCTGCATATTGTAACGTAACGCGGGTATTAGCAAAAGTATCGTTTATTTGTTAAGCTTTCCTAATTAAGCCCCACGTTAGTACGTCATTTTGTAACGTGTGTTATCTCTGATCGTTACTTATTAATTCTTTTTGCGAATGTTCAAAACGGTTAAATTTTATGTTTACCGAAATAAAAAAAAACTGAAATCGAGTGTGTGTGATTTGGGAGAGTTCAATGAAGTTGTTTGACCGTAGTTAGAAGAGAGAGGACCAAGGATATTATCCCCGGAGTATACAGTTACTTAATTTAAATATTCGCCGCTCATGAGACCAGCTGATTTTGACGTCTGCCTCCAAATTTTAGGTTAAATAAACACCAATTGTCGGTGATACTTTCCTGGCGGTTCGTCCTCTTCTTGGTTTCCTGAAACTATGTAACAACTACCCTCTACAAGAAATAATACACATTTTATTATTTATAACAAAATATTCAGGGTATTTATTTATTGAATACACTGATTTTTCTCTTCTCCCAATACAAAAAAATATGATAATCGATTTTTCCTGTCCACACCACATTGGTTTGATCTCATTAGGTAAACATTGAAATTATAACAAATTATTTTTTTATCCTTGATTAAACATTAAACAATAAAGAATTCATTTATTAATTTCCCCAGGGTTAAGGGTAAGTTTTTTGTGTTATGAGACGGTCAGAAATGAATAATAAAATACTACGCTTTACAAGAAAAAAAAAAATTATATTTGTTTTTTCCGTAGTATGTAGTTCCGGGTTTATCCGCTAGAGTACAGGTTATGTCTTTATTATAAACACAAAATCAGTTACTGAATACTGAAACTGCACAAAGATTCGTTATGAGGATTTCTTGGTTAACAATTATTAATAAAGGTTCAAATTTTAGATGGCATTACACTTTTTCCAAACAAACGTTTTCCAATCGTTTTAACAATTAAAATATATCTTGTTAGTTGGTTACTGTTAGTAACCAATAATTTTTATATCATTTTTTATTGGTGCATCTATATACTTTTGAGTACATAGGCTGTTTTTAATTATTATAAATTTATTTCTTATTTATAGAAAAATAATCCTTTTTAACTTTTGTTTATTATCCAATTTAATTTATATAAGGTTTTTCCTTCTATTTCCTCTTAACTTTATACATAGGTCTTTAATATTTTTATTTCCTTTAATTGTATTTATTTATTATTTATTAATTTCTTATAGTATCCTTATACTAAACTATTTTCTTCTGTCATTTTACTCATACAGTATTATTTTATATATTGAATCCTGTGTTATCTTATATTCAAACACAATTATTATATTAAATATAAAATTAGACCTAGGTACAAAATCTTTGTGGCCTACACAATACAAATTACATAAAATTCAAACAAATACAGAATTGGTCAGTAGCAATATAGTCTACTGTTATACTTAATTGTTTCTCCATCTACAGCATAAGTCTGTGAGATGCTCCTTTTAAAACCACTTACTTTCTCACTGTGTACACTATAACTCACTTTGTATCCTTTATATCACTTAATTATAGTTTATAGTGTTTTGTGATACAAAGTAATCTAGAGCTATGTATATTATACCCATTTCTGACCTTTATAGTGGGGTGATTACGTTATCATTTTTGGGACTGGGTTATGTAACGTTACATAAAGCCCCCCCCCCACTAGAACAGATTTATTTTCGTTTTGCTTGTTTCAAAATAAATTGTTGACTTCTTCAATCTCCATATTCTTGTTTATATCTTCATAATATCTTCCTTTCTAATTGTTTATACACCTGTTATTCGGTTAATGGTAATAAGCTGGATTTTATATTCAACTCTCTCTCTCTCTCTTGGAGGCATATTCGTTAATGATTTATTTCTCTGAGTAGTGGTCTTCCACATTTTACTTGATAAGGGCTGGTCACACTAATAATAAAAAACTTGTTTTAACACTTATTTTTCTATTTACTTCTATAAATTTGCTTTCTCAATTAAGCTTCTGTCTGCTATCTTCCTTCTATTTTCTACATTCATACTTCTGGAATCTAATATCACTCTTTTCAGCTATTTTATAATTATCCCTTAAATATTCAATTTCCCTAACATTTTTCCCTATCCTGTGCGGTGGTTCAGTTCGGGTGGCCACTTTTGGGTCCATAACTCCGCTGTCCATCCTTACACCTTCTGAGACCAGGGGAACATCATCCCTGCTCAGGAAAATTATTGCCGGAACATTTCTACGGTCAATTCATTATAATAAGAAACTTATAAGTAGTCGATTAGCAACTAATACTAAACACTTTTGGGATTCTTCATACTGTTGCTGTTTACATTTAATTATATATTTCCTTTTCTTCTTGATTCCTTCTTCTTTTCCATTAACTAATAGCATATAACATTATGGATAGGCATTATTTTAAAATCCTTTTGACTTTCCTTCTTGTGACATATTTTCTCCGTATCATTTCTTCTTATATCATCTACAATTCCGAGAAATTCTAAATTATTGTTGTATTAATTATTATCCTCCTTCAGCTTCATTGTAGTCATTAAATTATTCGTTATTCTTCTTATTTGAGCACATTACCATCAATTGTTTTTATTTATTTATTTATTCTTCTGTTCGTTACCATCAAAATATTATTTTTTCTATCATTCCATTTTAAATCAGTTCTTTATAAATATTATTTAATCATCTGTTCTCTTTTTCTTGGTGGTTTGTTGTTTGTTAAATCAAATGGTTGCACAATATCTTAAATCATATTATTTCTGAATAAATTAAGTAAGTTGTCCTTATGTACTTTTTGAATTTTGGGGTTTTTATTTTTATTAAATCATATTTCTCAATATTTCATTTAAAATTAGTTTAACCGTTTTCGGTATCATTCACAACACGGATTGATCCACTCTTATATTTTTCCCGTGGATTCTGTTTATTAAACTTGTCAATAAAATTCACTATTGGATTGCCCCATTGTGGATCACTACCATACATTTCAATATTATCGTATGTATATAGTCTCTCATCTTTATTACTGGGACCAGGATTAGACCCTTGGGTTTTCCCACGGTCAACTCGTTTGTCCACCTTTCTTTGTTGCTGTTCATCTTGTCTCCTCGAATCCCTCTCATCAGCCATTATATAATTTACTTGGGCTTGATTAGTTCCCTGATTGTCACTTGGTGGATCTCCCCAGGGTATGTCCCTATTTCTATCCCCACTTCTGGACCTCCTATATTCATCATGATCATTCCATTGTTGTCTGTTGTAGTTGTTTCTTTCATCTCGTCTATCATAATTTTGTCTCTGGTTAAAATACGGACATTTTCCTCGGTAACGATTACTGTAATAATTGTTGTTGGCACTGACATGATTTACTCTTGGTCGATTATCTCTAGGTGGTTCATTTTTCCGCTCCTCTGTATTCCCTGACCTCCATCTACTCCTCCTGTAATATGATTCTTGCTCATAATTCTCTAGTAGCGTTTCCATACCTCCAATGGTTTTTATTTGTCCGCTTAATCGAGCACTTATAATCTTTTCCTCGAAGTGATACGCAATTTTGGTCACCAAACACTCTTCAGGGATCTTTGGGTCTAAATATTTCGCCACACACGCCTTCCCCAAAAAATAAGCAGTAGGTGTCTGTCCTATATTGCGGTCATACCTACCATGACAGATATCGTCTCTAATAATGTTTTGCACTGACTCCGACCAGTACTTAAGTTTGAACATTGTTTTAAAATTCCCATAATCACACACCTCGTTCCTGATTACAGTCCACCAATTATCGTTAATGTTTTTGAAAGATTCATCTAATATCCCTTTGATCATGTTCCATCGGTTCTCCTTTGACCTATTCAAAATTTCATCTACTCTCCCTAAAAATTCGAGTGGGTTTCTTCGATAATCCCGAAAGTTTACACTTTTACTATTATCTTGGATAGCATGTTGAATGTTGCATGTAGATCTGGAACCCATTCTATCTACATCCCCTTGTAAGTTTGTTTGTAGTTGTTGTAAACCGTCTAATTTTTCTACCTGGCTTTGGAACTAATTCTTGACATTCTCTACTGTTTCGTTAAAATCTGTGAATTTACAGTTTAGACTGCTTTTTATACTATCTAACTGGTCATTGTTTTCTTGGCGTATGGCCATTATACGAACTTGATTACTTTGTTCCTCTCGGTCCATTCGGGCATCTATTCCTGTTTTAATTTGTTCCATCTTCTCTTCAGTTTTATCTAATCTTTGATTGGTTTCTATTATTTTCTTTTCTGCCTCTTCCTTATATTCATCTACTCTTTGGCTAAGTGTATTACTGACCAGTTCAATTTTACTCTCAAGTTTTCCCTCAACTCCTTATTGAAATTCTCCATTTTACCGTATGTAAAACTGGGTTAAAGACTGGGTTATGTAATGTTACAATATTAGCTTGTGAATTTATTGTAAAAATTAGTAAGGCCAAGAAATCCCTTTAGTTGTTTTGGATTCTTTGGTCTAGGAAAATCCATAATAGCGGAGATTTTTTCTGTGGAAGCGCTGATACCTTTTGTAGACAGCTCATATCCCAGGTAACTAATTCTGTCTCGATAGAATTTGGATTTCTTTAAGTTCACTGTGAGGTTCTCTCTTTTGAGGTTGTCCAACAACATGCGTAAGTGTTCCAGGTGTTCTTCAATGTTTTCTGATACATATAAACAATCGTCTACATATAATATGGTGAATCTTTTTACTTCTTCTGTCAAAACTTTATCCAATCCGCGGGTTAAACTTGCTAAACTTGTCTTTAGCCCGAATGGTGTTACAGTGTACTTGTAGCATTTGCATCTGTAGAGAAAGCCAGTGTAGTCCCGGGAGTCTTCAGCAAGTGGGACCTGCCAGAAGCTGCTGGTGAGATCAATACTACTCATGACTTTCACTTTTCCGCAGCTCGCCAACACTTGATTTTAGTTATTGAATATTAGTTAATACATAAGTACAATGAAACTGTTACTTGTGTTCAGGATTATCCATTCCATCTGCCGACAATGCCTTGAGTGAACATATATCACAATTTCACTTCGCACCATACTTTGCTTTAATTCCATTCACAATTACTTTCGTCGATTCTGTACACACATTGGACCTCCGATTAAATACTCCACTCGACTTTCGCGCACAAGACAAAATATACTGTGTTCGTAATTACAGTAAACCCTCGATTTAATGGACTAATTGGGGCTGAGGAGTGTCCGTAAAATCGAAAGTACGTTAAATCGCAAATTTTGTTTTTTGAGGATATATTTAAATCAAATAGGCCTCTAACACTTGAAATTTTAATACTATTAATATCATGCAAATACCGTATTGTTCCAAATACAAGCCGCACTTTTTCTCCTAAAAACATGGTCGCTAATTTGACCTGTGTCTTGCATTCGCACTCTAACGAAATTCGAAGTTATACCTGACTTCTGTCGGGACTAATGCTTTTGGTATCTATGAGTTGTTTACTGCCTAAGCAACAGCAGTTTGCCTGGCTGTAGTTAACTCTGGCATTATGATTTATGACTACAACCGAATGTTTTAACAGCAAACTGGAGAAAGAATGGGAAGATAAAGTGTAAGTGCGTGCGCACATGTGCGTGTTCGCACCCTTCTGTAGGCAGCAAGACAAAGGATGAGTAGAGGGGTGTGAGTAACATGTTTCTAAATAACGGGTAAACGACCAGTGTGGTTTTCTATTGTAACAGCGACAACATCGCTTATCTGTACTTTGTTTTCATTCAGCGTTTTTGTAGTGCGTTTGTGGTATGAGTGATATTGTGGAGACTAAAGGCACGCAGTCAAATCAAATTAAACGTAACCCGTACGATGCGAATTATAAATTAATTGTGATACAAAATGTAGAAAAAACATACAATCGCGAAGCCGCAAAGAAATTCGATATTGATGAATCCTGTATTCGACAATGGAGAAAACAGAAGGAACGACTTTTAAATGCAAATACTGCGTGACGAGCATTCGCGGGACCTCAAGTTGGGCGTTTTGTAGCAGTAGAGTCCAGCGTCTGTTAATACATACGGCTTTTAAGAAGGCAAGGACTCCCTGACACTAGACATGTTTTAAAATTAAAAGCTTTAGAAATCACAGAAGAATTAAAAGTTTCCGGTTTCAAAGCCAGCTTCGGGTGTAAAAGACGAATGATGCGGTGAAATGGATTTGCGCTTAAATGACGTACATCATTCGCGCTAAAACTACCGAGTGACTACGAAGAAAAACTTCTACAGTATCAGCGGTTTGTCATTCATTTACGCAAGAAGCATAATTATTCACTTGAACACATGGGAAATGCCGATGAAACGCCCGTATTTTTTATTTACGTATATTTACTGTGGACCAAAAGAGAACCAAATCTGTAACAGTAAAGATTACGGGAAATGAAAAGTTACGTGCCACTGTAATGCTTGCTGTATTAGCTGATGGAAAAATATTTCACAGTGAAATAAGATGCATATCAGTGTATATTGTTCAGTGTTAGTCGTCGTGATGTCTTCCACTGAACATGTGCGACGCCTGCGTCAACGACAACGCAAAGACAGGGATCGTGAAGAATTAAATGAATTCTTGATGAATACTCCGTTCTCATCAAATACAATTGAAGATGAGAAAATTTGCGTGTTTCAAAACAAGAAACAAGAAGAAAAGAAACGAAAGAATGCTCCGATAGCCAAGCAATATCGCCAGAACATGAGAGTCTGCAGTTTATGCACATTATACGTTTCAAAAGCCTAAAAACATCATTTTTTTTTTTAACGGACAAATTCTGTCCATTAAATCCGAAGTCCGTTAAACCGAGGTCCGTTAAATCGAGGGTTTACTGTACTTCAAGTTCACTGATTTAAATAAAACTGCTTCTTACTTGCTGTACGTACTAATTAAATGATTCACTCGCGATGAAGATTCCTCTCATGCTTGTCTTTGCTGTACAAATAACGACTGTTGTGTTCTTCGACTAACACACACTCAATTACTTCAAGACTTATTAAAGTATTTTGATAGTTTCTTTAATTCATAATGAGATTTTAATAGACACGAATAGTTTTTTTGTACACTCCGATATATTACTTTACAGGATGGTTAATCAAGCTAATATACTTTAACACTTTCAAACTTATTAAAAGCGAAGTTAAAATATACTAAGAGAGTCTTTAACACATACTAAGAGAAAAAGAAGACTCCCTTAGCTGTACACGGGGTATTATTTATAGGGCTTACTATTTCTCTTTTCCCACCCGTTCTACTCAAATAATTCCAATAGGCTCATGACTGATTTCCTTGCTGGGAACTTCAAATTCATCCATTCAAGAACCATAAAAAACTCGCACTCTAAAGTTACGCTTCTTTTCATTGGTGTTTAGTCTGGGGTGCGCGGGTGTTCTGCCACGTGTTTAACTGCTACACCAAGCGACGCGACTTTCACCAGAGTTTCTCTTTTTTTATCGCCTGATCCATTGTTTTCCCAAGGTTGTCGTTCATCAAAATCTAACGGAACTCAACAGTTTTATGATTTTTCGCGAACAAAGCATTTCCTTCTTTATGACTTTAGAAAGCTGTTTATTGTACAGTGCGCTTTTATTCTGTTGCCGCCAGACTGTCGCCAACTTATTTACAATATTTCTGTGAGACGTTATTTTGCCTCAGTCTTCTTATCAACACATTTAATTTGCTTAATAATAATTAAAAACATACATTAAATGATTAATTACGTTAATTACATAATATAGGCTTACGTGATCTACATTCACGTTATACTGGTTCGTATAATATATATAGAATTTACATATTTTGATATTGTAACCTTATTAATAAAATTATAGAAAAAGTAAAGAAGGAAAAGAAAGAAGTCAAATTTTATGGTAAATAAAATAGTATTTGAATTATCATGAATAAGTGTTAGAGAGTAGTTATTACGACCGTCCAACATAACCTGTCCTGTATGGAATATCTCGCCTAAACGAACCTGGTAAGTAAGTAAAGTAAAAAAGGCGAAAATGTATTAAGGTTTCTATATTTGTCCTTTTGTTTAAAAATATTGGTGGCAACCTATAAGTAATTTTGGAATCTTCTGTTTTCATAAGTCAGGGTAAAGGGTAATAAGCGCTAGTACGTAAAAAGATTGCACAAGGTAAGGAAAAGTCATGTGGGGGGTAAAAGTAATAAAAACATTACGGAGTACTGCAATTTCAATATCATGTCAATGTTAAAAAAAAGAAAATACCAGTATCTGATTGTTGAATTGTAAAGTATAAATGTTTGTTTTATATCTGACAAGTTGGGATCCCTTAGAATAATTCCTGTAAAACCAGCTGCAATTTTAAATGTCATCTGATATATCAGACATCAGTCCTCAAACTGTTAATTCACATACTGTTTGTACCTGTTTGTTAAATTCATTCACCAGTTTTGAAGCACTTTCGCCTTTTTCAAAATGTTTAATGATGTCTTAATTTTTATTGTATTGATAGCACTACGCATTTCCGGTTTGCACTCCTTTTTAAAAGTTTTTACTCTGTATTGAAAATAAAGAGGTTCAATACAAACAGAAATGAAAAACAGTACTTCACACAACAGCAAAAAACCATATAATACTGTATGGATACGAAACTGCAAGGTGACTCAACTGCTGTACTGTATTTTAGTAAGCAAACATGTATGATCATTGACCTCAAGGGAAGCATGGAATTCCTATATCTGAAAACATACAGACTACTATTATGCATGATAAAGGAAAAAGGTAAAAAAACATTCCTTTGTTACAAGTCAGTCTAACATGCAGAAACTGCAGGCTACTTCAAATGTCTGCTGTGGACAGCCAGGCACAAATACAAAACTATTTTTTGCAGTTGTAAATATTACAAATGCATGGTTAAGCCACACACACGGATAATTGCTGCTTTACCGCATGTTAAACCTTCTTGAAGTATTCTAATGGTTTACATCCTCCAAAAGTCAAAAACAAAGTAGTGTCAGATGCAGAAGATCTTTGTAAGGAGTTCAGCAAATATTTCCAGTCTGTATATCAGCTGAATGTTATCAGCAGAAATAATTTAGATAATAATAAAGAAGATTGCACTACTGACAGTATAGGCATCCCAGCGATAACAGAAGGAGAAATATTAAGAGCCACTGTGACGCATAGCGCTCCTTCTGCAATTGGTACTGTTGCATTCACTTTACTTTTTTTTTTTAATTGCTGAATCAATTATCCCAATTCAGCCTGGTATAGAATTTTAGCCCATTTCTGCTCCTTTTTCCTGAATATTGAAATTTTTCTTTCATGTTAACAATTCCTAAGAAGATGACTTTCATGACATTAGAATTATAGACTGTGTTGAGTTGCTTAGTCTTTTGAAAAATTATTCAGGATTAACTTTATAATGCACTGAACAAAATTTTTTTGATTAACGCTAATATGGTTTCGTATAACCAGAAGATCCACAGTCACAAGCCTAAATGACATTATGTGTTTTGTAGTTTCTGAGATGGAGAAAAGAATTAATTTATTTGATTCTAGGAACTCTTCTGATATGATGCCTCATGATATTCTGCTAAGAAAACCCTGTTATTGTGGTATTGCGATCTATTTTATCATGGACAGAATCTGACCTCATCAACAGTCCCTTCCATGTTAAAGTAACCAAGGAAATTTCCAGGCAGTTTAAAGCTATCTCTGGTGTTGTGAAGGGCTCAAACTTGGAGCCACTATTGTTCATCTTGTTTACCAGTGATATTTGAAAAGGAATTCATTTGAAGATCTTAGTGTTTGCTTATGATTTGAAAATTTATACAAAACTGTGAAATTACAAGGATTTTGTTGACCTGAAAAAGTCTAAACTCAAGGAAAACCTAAAATCAGGTTCAGGTTGCAAATTGCATGCTCCTGAACCGAGACAAGATAGTGTTCCTGGAAGTCAGTGTTAGTCAAATATGACTATCATATTGCTAGTAAGAGTATACACCAAGTAAATTCAGTTTGTATTTGGGTGTAAGCTTTGAGAAGAAATAACTAACTTTTTACTAGCCACACGGATATAACTTCTAAAGCAAGGAGGAAGTTAGGGCCATCGCGTACAGTGCTCACCAGAATACAAAAGTAAAAGGAGGTATGTGCCTGGTTGCATCAATATGATAAATGATTCAAAGGAATGGTTCAGTTCATATAGAAAAATCTTCTATTCCCAGCTTCGTGGAAAATGCATAAAAATAGATCAGTAGTAGTAAGTTTTGCAGCATTTATCTGGCAAAGAACATGCCATTGTGGCTTCACGTTCCAGTTTAAAACAAGTGGTTTTAGGTGAACAGGACTCTTCCCCTCCTCATATTCCGAATCTACAGAATGTATGTATTTTTTTTTATTTATGCAGATACTGCTCTGTGTAAACAATTGACTCTTTAGAAAATGTAAAGTACACAAACTTAGATCCATAAGATGAGTCTACTTCAAGAAAATGGTATTTTCCGAAAGGCTATATAGGAATATTAGAAAATACCAGAGCTGTAGGTTAAAATAAGAAAATATAGGTAAGCACTGATGAAACTATGGACTCATCAGGAATAAAAGTGGGAAATGTAGGTATCAATGTGCTTAAAAATGAGGAAATAGTTTCTGAATGTTAATTTTTTTCTGATTTGTATAAAATGTTAGCATCAATCACATTAGAGTTACTATGATGCTTAATGAAAAAGTGCATTTGTTGTTGCCAAATGTTGTTAAATACAATAATGTATTGCTTTGTCTTATCAATATAGGATCAAATACGATAAAACAGCAGAGGCACTCTGTGGCATCTATCCAAATGTAATACACATCTCATGCCTTGTGCATTTTCCACACATAGTGTATGAGACTATCTGATCATTGTATCCACTTAGTATAGATTGGTGTCAAATGGATAGAAAGTGTTTCTTAATCCCAGTCATTGATCTCTTCCAGAAACAAAACCCTAACACCCATTGTTACTCACTGGAGGACCCAGCTGTTAGTAGTGGTATCACAAATACTTTTGTATTTTGTGGTATACAAATACTTTTGTATCACAAATACAATACAAATAATTCTGATAGTATTAAGTCAATTCTAGACGAATTAGACAAAGACGGTGCTCCATTTTATAGAGCTTCGTCAAAATTTGTTAAAAGACAGTAGTATAAGAAATGAATTGGCTTATATATCTGCTAATTTCAGTTTCTTGTGCATTGATTAAATAAAAACTTGAAAACCCAACAAAACTCCACAAAATCTGTTATAGAAATATAAATTTAAATTTGTGTTTGCAAAAATTTAGGATTTGAAATTATAAGCAAAGGTATCCAAGTTCTATAAACTCAGCAAGTTGACATTGAAAGTTGAATTAAATGATGTTTATGCCATCATTATATGACTTCATGTGACGTAGAACAGTCCTCTAACCCAGTATCAGACTTTGTTTTATGATAATTTGCAAATTGGGGATGGGGGGAGTTTGCAAATTATTTTTAATTATTAAAAATTATAAAATTATTAAAAAATTATTATTTTTAGTTATTAAAAATAAATTGGAAATAGCATTTATTATGCACTGTAACCCTGATGAATTTTCAACAAGGAACTGCCAAGCCATACTTGTTGAGTGCTTATAAACATTTACACTGTTAAAACTTGTTTGGTTATGTAACTGAAAGAAAATGCTTTAAAATTTTTAACACATAATAAATTCTATTTTTGTAAAAATCTGTCCCCTATTATTAATGTCCAAGGCTAAGTTCCAATAGTGTTTTGCCCTGTATAAATATGAAATCATGTTTAAAAAATTTCTTAGAGTGATTGGTATTTAAATATAAGTTCTTTAAAACGTTTTTGTACATTTATCATTATACAAAATTTATTCATGAATCTGAGTAAATCAGTAATGTGCAGCTAGCACAATTAATGGCTTTCCCAAATATCTGTTAGACTAGATAAGACAAAAAAAGAAAGCAGTTATTAACAAAAATAGAAGCAAATAAGCAAAATTGGTAACAAAATAGAAAAGTATCTTGTACCAAAATATAAGAGTTAAAGGATTGCTATATCTTCATTTATATTCAGGCTAAGTGGCATGAAGGGTTTGCTATTTCTACAGAAACGGCATATTTGAAGTCTCTACATATGTAATGATTATGTACAAAAGATCTTCAAATATTCAATACAGACTTTAAAGTAGAACAAGGTTTATTGCATCATTTCATGGATCGGCGTGGTGTATCTGTTAGAAAACTAACCACTGTTTTCTGTTTTTATCATCAGTCATTTACCTAAAAGAAGAAATTAATAGCTTTTGAAAACAACTTAATTTGTTTTATAAAGGAAAATAATTTTGCAGTAGGACAAATACGTAACACTGATCAGATGATCAGGCACCTTTTCAAACTGCTCACAGAATATAGAGCGAATGTTGGAGGTGAAACTATAATGGTCAGGCTTCAGCCTGCTGCCATATTTGGTTCCACCATTGCGAGGCAGGAAATGGCAACATTGCACATGCATTGTTGTCTAGTTCAGAGCCTCAGATCAAATTCCCATTAGTAAGAGTTTTTTGTGTCCAGTGAGGAGTGTTAGTTTTAACAGTAGGTCTAATATACAGTGTTAGTGGCATTATTTGCATGCTGTCTAAGTTGTTTTTAATTGAATTGCGAATTCAGAAAGTAGTTTATGAGTGATGAACTTGATCTATGGGAGAATACTTCCTCTCCTACACCAGATTGCTCTAGCGACTTACCAACCATTCCAATGTCTCATTGATTGACTGGGTTGACTCAACAAATGAAGAAAACTGAGTACCACTGACAAAGTAAATAAATTAATCATAATGTGTACAGCTTTTTAAAACAACTTGTAAATAATAATGGAGGAGTGTTATCCTCCATATGCACGTTAAAATCCATCAGCACTATAAGGAATGGGCACTGAAGGTCCGAATATGTGGAACTTCTAAAAGGAACTTCTCAAAACTGCAAAAGATATGTCTGAAGCATGTGGAGAGAGTCTATGAATGCATGTGTAAAGAGGAAAAATTTTCTAACATGGGAGAATACTTCCTCTCCTACACCAGATTGCTCTAGCGACTTACCAACCATTCCAATGTCTCATTGATTGACTGGGTTGACTCAACAAATGAAGAAAACTAAGTACCACTGACAAAGTAAATAAATTAATCATAATGTGTACAGCTTTTTAAAACAACTTGTAAATAATAATGGAGGAGTGTTATCCTCCATATGTACGTTAAAATCCATCAGCACTACAAGGAATGGGCACTGAAGGTCCGAATATGTGGAACTTCTAAAAGGAACTTCTCAAAACTGCAAAAGATATGTCTGAAGCATGTGGAGAGAGTCTATGAATGCATGTGTAAAGAGGAAAAACCTCCCACATTTATTTCTCCAAGGAAAAACATAAAAATTCAAACATCAGTTACAAAACTTAATGATTTTGAAAGACATTTTTAGAAGAACAGTTCATGAGTTGTACAATAATGGTAAGTTTTTATGGTTCAGATAGGTCTGTCAGGAGAATTCTGAATAATATTGGTTTTAAATATAAAAGATAAAATGATGGAAGAACATTCTTATTGGAATAACAAGACATAGTTGCCACCATAATCAAATTCCTCAGATAAATGATAGTTGCCTTCATATATCAGGAGACACTCCATCCACCCGCTGTCCCCACCATGTTACTACTGCTCAATACATAAGACTACCAGTGGCACTGCAAGTGACAAATATTAACTCAAAAATCTTTGTTTCTTTCTTAGCCTATTTACCTCTATATTCCGAGACACCACCTCTCTCTAGAAGTAATTATAAGCAACACACAACTTATAAAATACATGACTTCTTATTAAAGTGCAAACTCGACACAACACCAAGTCACACAGACATGGAAAGCGCATAGTTCTCAGGGAAGTCGGCAATACAGCCGCGAATTTTTATTTAAACTTAACAAACGACCCACCACCGAAAAGGAAAACTTAAAATTCTTCTGCTACCACCGGTAATCAGCCAGGTGGTCGGGCCAGCAGTGATGGTGGAGCCAACTGCCTACGTCACCGTTGCGGGTATTGAACCCTTAGGCCCAACGGTAGGCCTCGGCCACTCACCGGTACAACCAGCGGGCCCAGGTCTGATGGTCGACCTGATAACAGTTCCGGTTCGTGACCTCCAGCGGGAGGCCACGAATCCGACCCCCGAGATCCACTTAGCACAACCCTCATTCGAGGGTCTGAGCCTGCCGACCCGCTACGGCGGGTGGGTTCGGGAGAATTAGGGGGAGCCGCTACGGCTGCTCCCCCATTCGGCAAGCCTTGGTCGTCAGCCGTCCGACCCGGGACCGAGCGCCCCAGAGCGCCCAACCCGGCGACGTTGCCCAGCCCGCACCAGCGTGGAGGTGACCATAGGCACATCCTGGCAGTCCCAGATATATGGAAGGACAAGTCCAACCAGGGACGTACTCAGGTTTGCGGCGTCCTGGTAGCCACAGGACGGCGGGTACAACGGGAGTAAAAGGAATCTCTCAGCATCAGGGATAACACCCGTCATACGCATTGAGGCCCCCCAGTGAGCCAGGTGGATAAAAGTAGCACCCGACAACCAGAGAAGAGGCCTCAATAAGTGGTCAATAGACTACGCGCAGTGAGAGATTCATGACTATATCGACAGCTCTGATAGAATGCAACAAGAAACAGTTACACTCAGAAAATTAGCCGCAGAATCAGTCGTGCAGTACCGACTAGAGTCATAGTTACTCCCGCCGTTTACCCGCGCTATGATGAGGCATGGGTTACATAAAACCACTCTGTGAAGTATATTTGGCAAACATCCAATCAAAGCAGAGGCCTTAAAGCTCCTATTGGAAAAGGAACAACGTTGATCATACTGCATGTCGGTTCAGCAAAAACTGGTTTTATTCCTGAGAGCAAACTTGTTTACAGGTGTGGCAGAAAAATATTTCTACAGATTATCACGGAAATGAATACCACTGTATTCAAAACTTGGTTTTTAAATAGTTTTTTAAATGTTTAGAAGGGTCCATTGTTGTTATGGATAACGCTAAGTATCATTCAGTCGCCCTTAACAAATCTCCCACTTCAGCTTCCAGCAAGAGTGAGATAGAAGCTTCATTAAAGAAAAGAATATAAAATAGTCTCCATCTGAAACATAGCCTGAGCTTTTTGCCAAAGTTCAACCCCATAAGAAAGTGACTATTATAACATCGCCAAATTCAGATCATATTTGATAACTATAAGTATGTAAGAAATGATTGTAAGTATGTAAGTCGATCATATTTGATAACTATAAGTATGTAAGAAATGCTAAAAAGTAATATATTCTAATAAATAAATAATGAAGAGAATAAGGAGATAAAATGTAATTAAGAAAGAAGGAGGAAGAATTATAAACTAAAAGTGATTATTAAAGAAACTCACAGACTAGACTGACAGACAAACGACTTTGACCCAACCCCAGAGATTGGCCAGATAAGAACCAAAATAAAAGGAAACAAGATGAGAAGTGAAGGAGAAGAAAAATGAAAATAAAAATGGAACAAACCAACTATAAAGGAAATAAAATGAAACAAGGTGATAAAACACAGACAAGTAGTAGAGAATAGAGAGAAGGGAGTAATGATACAATCAAATATCGTAAAGGAAACGAAACCGGTAAAGAACCAATATAAAAGATAAATATTAGTATTGAATAAGTGACAAATGTAATTAATAATTAATAAAACCCGATAAATAAAAATACACTAACCCAAGAATTAGAAGTATATGTAAGTAAGAAATAGAGAAAGACATGAACTTAGTAAGTATAAATAATATGTGTAAAGAAAGAGAGATATATTGAGATAGTGAGAAATAAACTGAAAATAACTAAGTGACAAAGAAAAGTAATGATAGGGATTACCCATTAATAAACACTTAAATAAAAAGAAGTGCCCATAGTGAAAGTGAAAAAACCCTAAAGTAAAATGATAGAGAAAAAACACTAAATAAATTATAATAAACACAAGATAATTTAAAAGTGAAGGTGATGAGTAAATAAAAATATTGTCGATGATAGCAATAGGAAAAATAGTGAAAGCTAAGATAAACACTTAGTAAAAATAACAAACACTAAAGGTTTAATAGTGAACAATATTAATATTTAAGAAAGTTGTTAAGAATAGTATTTAAAATAAACAATTAATTAAGAAGTAATGAACACTGAAGAGTGATGTTAACTGTATTGATTAGAAAAGAATCTTATTGTAAAGTTTAAAAGTATATAATAGTATTTAAAAGTGAGAATCCTATGAAAGAGTAAACAGATAGTGTTACCATGGAGTGAAGGGAAAGATTATTTATAAAATAAGAAGTTTAAAACAATCAATAAACACCCATGTTATAAGGGATAATTATTGAAGTAAGTTCAAAAGAGGTGAGGTTGTTTATCACCCAAAAAATAAAATAAAATGTAATGAATTGTACATCAATATTACCTACTAATTGTTAAATAAGCAAATTTATGAATGGGATATGGCTGGGGTAATTATACCAACCATAGACCTAAATGTTGTATTTTATATGATAAAAAATAGTAAATAATAGCCATATTGTTGACATTGGCGGATTAAATAAGTAAGAAAGTAAAGCAATATATGACTTAGAAAACGAGAAAACCAGTTAGTAAATAATTAGCAATACATGATGTATAAAATAGTAGTAACATACAAATAACACAAAAACAGAAACAAAACACATCAATAGATAACAAAACCAGTTATAAGAACAAAAAAAAAAAGCATTAGGCTAAAATGAGATGTAATGTATATGAAATAAGTAAAAATCAGTAATGGCTACTTAGGCTTAAGAAATGCCTAACTGTCAAACACCAACAAATACAAATTGTATGAAAATAACAAAGTAATTAACAAATCCAAGGCGAATAATCAACCAAGGATAAATTGTAAATCTTATTAAAAGCAAAATATTAGAATAAGGACTTAAATCAAAAGAGAAATGTAATTAGGAAATATTAAAATAATTGTAAAATTATAAAACATGAAATAACCCAATCTTGTGGGATACCAAAATAATCTTTGGAAGAAAATACAAATAACAGTGATAATAATTAATACTTAGGAAGGAAGATAACGGAATGAAAGCAATCAGAAGATATACAAGGATTTTGAAAAGAATTCAGATTTTGATAACAATGGATTTATAGCCAGATTAACCAATCAGATTTAATTAGTAACCATGGCAACTGCCGTTAGGGACGGAATTACCATTGAATATCGTTACTCGTAAAGCGACGCTCTTGGAGAACAGAAGACAAATTTTGAACAACCAAATATTTAATTTAAAATGTTATAAAAGTAAACCAAATTACCACAAATGAACGAGAAGGAAGCAGATGATGACTGAAACCATTTAACTGATGTCGAAGACCATTTAAATCCAAAAGAAATGAATACATTGCTCCGAGTAAATTGAAAAAGATGCCAGAAGCCCAAACAATTGAAATTTGAATACGATTGCAGCTCAAGTCCTTTTTACCAGGCCAACTGCATACACCCAGTCTACTAAGGTGTTAAGTATCATTTAAATTACCCAAATTTCCGAAAAAACGCACTTTAAGTATTTCTCACTGTACTATGAACTATCACTAAACTGAATTTATTCTCTTTCAAAGATTAAATAAAAAACTAAGACACTGAAAATTGGTCAACTTATAAAATTAACCTGTTGTTAGTTTACGAACTTTTTAAACACTTTTACTACACTCCAAAAAACAAATTATAGCTACACGTTATATTATTTAAGTAGAAATAATGTAAGGTTGTGTATTTTTATTATTGTAATTGCATCTAATCCTTTTATCGTAATCTCAAGAATCCAAACGATCGAACGAAAATATTTTGTATACTACTCCGACAGACGCCATTATGGTGTATCTGTTACGTTCAGAATCGATTCGTCAAAACCCAGAGAAAATTGTCTTAGATTAATTGCCGGTGCAAAATAATATAAAAAACCAAATATAACCTGTGTCACTGAATAAGTAATAACCGTTAACTAATAAACCAATACTGTGTGTAACCAGCGTGTTTTATTTTCATTAGGAAAGTGTATTATAAATGTTGTACATTGTAGCGAACAGCTATGAATTGACGGCAAGCGCTCAAGCTGTAAACACAGCAAACTGCTGGCTTGATTGTCAAAATCGATAAGTGGCGGGAACAAGTTTGAATTCTCCCCACCGCCTGAGCTGACTCGCCGATAATACTAAATTTTTTAATTGTTTAAAATAAACAATTTGGCGCCACCCAGGATTTATACACCCCTAGTGAACCTCAGGTAAGGACTTCGATACCTGGTTATTCGTACGTTGGCGACGGACTCAATCAGCATAAGTTATGTTACCGAGCGACGACGGATTGGTAAGCCACAATACACCAATTACACTCTGACACTTTTACACTCTTGCAGAAATCAGAAAAAAGAGGGTTGTTACACTATGTATGAGATGGATGTGCTTCTAATGAGAGGTGGCATGAAGTAATCCGCCTGCTTCCCTATCACTGCCAGTCAGTCCTATTGAACTGGTCTGGACACAAGTGAAAGGGTAAAAAAATAATACTTTTAAAATTGCAGATGGTGAGTGGTTAGTCAATGAGGAGTTAGCTAACATTACAAAAGGTCAATGGAAAATTGTGTTGAACATGAAGAAAAACTCCAACATGAAGATTTTGGAAAGGAAGTGGTTTGAGAGTATGCCATCAAACCCATCATTATTAGTCTTAATGAAGACACAAACACTTCTTAAGAAGAAGAAGAAGAAGAAGAATCCAGTGATGACGATTAGAGTTATTTAAGTTATAATCGACATCTGACCCAGTGTCATAATTTTTCAGTAACTGATAATATTTAGTTTTAAAATAGTATTACAATATCTTTAAAACAAAGATTTTGCTAGGTTTATATGGGCAATAAAAACAGAATATAGAAGATTATAGATGGTTTATGGATATAACAAATGTGTAAATAGTTACAGTATGGTAATTCTTGTTCAGTTTCAAGTACTTTTTAACATATACAATGATTGTTGGTTTTCTGTATTTAGTTGTTTATTTTATTAAATATCCTTATTTTTTACGAGACATTTAGTAGTAAATTTTCCAATAAAAGTGAAGTAGAATTAAATCAAACAAAAATTAAGATTGTATAATACTTTACATACAAACAATATTGTTATGATGGTCTACTCGATCGTCATAGGTACAGTGGAAACAAAATAAGTACAAGACACCTATTAAGTCACTAATAACACCTTTAATTTTTACAGTTAAACAGTTCATAATTAACAACAGTCTCTACAACAAATCAAATGAAAATTGTTCACACACAGTAACATGTCCACTAAAATTAAACACAATTGTATTACAATTATATCGTACGATTATAAAACACCACTCTTAACTAATAACCACTTGAACGCGCACAGTAATATCGCCACTATAACTCTCGAACCGCACTGTCAATATATCGCTCTAATACTGAACTGAACGTCGTTGAGTACTGGTATTTATACCGCCCCAAATTACTAGATTATTCCATAATGCGTGATAGCGCCAGTATAGTTACGACGTAATTACCTGCGGCCTTGACACAGTCCGTGCGCCCGAGCGAAGTCTGGCACAGTCTAGAAAATGCTTCAACAAGCACGTATGCCACACACGTTACATTCTGGATCACTCTGGAACATTCGATAAACACGTAGATTGTTCTGTGATGTCGTAACACTGCCCCCTCCTTAAGCCTGTTCATCCCGAACTGGCAAACCGTCTCTGAAGTAGTACTTAGCCAGGCGATCTAGGTGGACGACCTTGAACTTTCTCTGCCCTTCCTGTTGAATCCGATAAACAACACCGTTGATTCTTTTTTTCACAGTGTAGGGTCCTTCCCAGTTAGACTGAGGCTTAGGTGATCGACCACGACAGCGCTTTGGGTTGAACAACCAGACCTGATCTCCTTCTTGGAAACCCACAATATTGCTGCGAATGTCATATCGAGTTTTCATTTTATCACTGGCAATCTTCAGTCGTCCTCTTACCAAGCGATTCATCTCTCGCAGTTGGTTTTCTAATTGCGAGGAATAGTTCTGTGGCTCTTGGGACTGAGTCTCAGGTGATCCGAACATGAAGTCCCCAGGAAGACAAATTCTCCTTCCCAACAACCAGTTTTGCTGGAGTCATGCCGGTTGTGTCGTGTACTGATGATCTATACGCCATAAGGAATAGTGGTATATGTTGGTCCCAGTCTGTTTGGTTCTCATCAACAACCTTCGAAAGATGCTGCTCAAGTGTCCTATTGAATCTCTCAACCATCCCGTCCGACTGAGGATGCAGAGGCATCTTTCGAATTCCGAGTAGACGGCATAATTCTTTAAACACTCCTGATTCGAAATTTCTCCCTTGATCCGTATGGATTTCCATAGGGGCTCTATAACGGCAACAGAAGTTGTGAACTAACTGCTTTGCCACAGTGGTAACCTCCTGATTTGGAATTGCATAGGCTTCCACCCACTTAGTAAAGTAGTCACCTACAACCATGATGTACCAGTTTCCATCGTCAGTAACTGGGAATGGTCCAGCAATGTCTATGGCAATTCTCTCGAAAGGCAGTCCAACGTTATACTGTCTCATTTTTCCCCGGCTTCTAGTTTATGGGCCCTTGCTTGCAGCACATATTTCACACATCCGAACCCATTTCTCTACGTTGTGGCGAAGATGAAGCCAATAGAATTGCTTCCGTATTTTGTCAAGGGTTTTGTTAACGTCAAGATGGCCTCCAGATGTTCCATCATGCATCTCCTTCAAAATAGACTGCACTTTACTTCGGGGAACTATCAACTGCATGACCAAGTCTCGTCCATATGGACTTTCCCAAGCCCCTTTCATCAATCCGTTTTCTAAGATGAGAGATTCCCATTGTGCCCAGTAGCCTTTCAGCACATCGGAACCATGGCAGATATCTTGCCAATCCAGGCGGCGACCTTTCTCTTTTGCTGTCAAGATCAGTCCGATCTCATCATCAGTCATCTGTTCTTGTCGACAGTCTTGTGTTGTCCAGCCGTCTGCCAGGAAATCTACCGTGATGGCTTGAACATGTTCGCTTGAGTTTTGTTCCTCTTTTGTGGCACTGTCGGCAGTCTTCCGGGCACGGTCTTCGTGATAAGCCATCTGCATTACCATGTAGTACGCCGATGTTGTACGTTGAAGTTGTACTCTTGCAGACGTTCGAGCCACCTTGCCAACTGTCCTTTCGGATTTTTAAATCTGAGGAACCATGCAAGCGCGGCATGGTCGGTACATAGTGAAAACTCTCTCCCATAGAGGTATTTATGGAAGTGCTCCAAAGCTCTGACAGTTGCCAACAACTCTCTCCTTGTAACACAATAATTTCTCTCTGGTTTAGAAAGGGTCTTGCTGTAATATGCTATTACTCGTTCTTCACCGTTCTGCACTTGAGACAAAACTGCTCCTAGTCCAGTATTGCATGCGTCTGTGTCTACGATGTACTTCCCTTCGGAAGCTGGAAAAGCGAGAATTAGCTGCAAACATAATGCAATCTTCAAAGTCCTCAATGCTTGGTCACACTCTCTCGACCACTGGAAGTTTCGTTTATTTTCCGTTAGCTCATGTAGTGGTTTAGCAATAGTAGCGAAGCCATTCACAAAACGTCAGTAATATGAGCATAACCCCAGGAAACTCTGAACTTCGTGTTTACTTTTTGGAACGGGCCAGTCTCTTACGGTGTCTACTTTATTAGGATCCACGCTAACACCCGATGCCGAAACCAGATGGCCCAGATACTGTACTTCCTTCTGGAATAGAGAACACTTCTTCGGGCTCAGCTTCAATTGGGCACCGTGAATTCTAGTTAGAACTTCCTTAAGGTTTTCCAAATGGTCTTCGAAAGTCTTCCCGATCACTATGACATCGTCTAAGTAAACAAGGCGAGTTTTCCACGTCAGGCCTCGGAGTACCAGGTCCATCAATCTCTCAAATGTTGCCGGTGCATTACAGAGTCCAAATGGCATGACGTTAAATTGGAATAAGCCACTTGGGGTTGAGAAAGCGGTCTTTTCCTTGTCTTTTTGATGAAGACCCACTTGCCAGTATCCACTCTTCAGGTCCAATGTGGAAAACCACTGTGCTCCGGACGTGTCGAGTGTATCGTCAGCGCAAGGTAATGGATAGCAGTCTTTCTTTGTAACGTCATTTAACCTCCGGTAGTCTACGCAGAAACGCAATCCACCATCCTTCTTCGCTACCAGCACTACACGAGAAGACCAAGGACTTGACGAAGGTTCGATTACTCCCTCTGTCAACATGTCCTGCACTAACCGAGATATTTCCTCTTGTTTAGATAATGGAGGCCTTAGAGGAGGTTGGCGTATCGGTGTTGTGTCCCCGGTATTGATGCGATGTTGCACAAGGAGGTTCATCCCAGTGACTGTCCGCGAACTGCAAAACAATCTTTGAATTCGTGTAAAAACTGTCCGAGTTCTTTTACCTCACCACTTGTGAGGTCGTTAGAACATCTGTTCAATAATTCTTGCAGTTCCTCTGGTAATTTGGAATTATCCGAAGTACTGGATCTTCGTTGCGTTATTCCGGCTACCCAGGCCACAGGAGTCAGTTTGCCTAGGAGCGTATTGCTTTGTAATATGATAGCTTGATCCAAAATATTCACCACTCAATAGGTACATTTCCGGTTTTGTCAGGTTTTACTAAACTTCTGGCAAGTAGTATGCCCGGTGTGCTGACTACCTGGGGTTCGAATATAGAGCACTGGTTGCCCCTAGTATCTACCTCGGTTCTAACCATGATCTTTTCAGAGTTTGGCGGAACAGTTACGGCCACTTGGTTTATGACGTCCATCGATTTTTCTGCTGTCGTCATTGTTGATAGTATTACCTCTTCACCTCCGATTCTCAAGACATTGTTTTTGAAGTCTACTATAAATCCGTACGCGTTCATAACGTCCACACGAAGAATTGCTTCATCCACAATGTCTGGAACAAGTACTTGACAATTAAACTCAAGTCGACCGAGGCGTAGATGTATCTCCACTTTTCCATACACTTTTGCAGGCCGTCCAGTAGCTGTTTGGCCGTCCAAGCACCAGATTGGCTTGAGATCTTTCACCACGTCAGGGCGCACAATGGAAACTGTTGCGCCTGTGTCAACTGTAATCGAGGTTGGCCTTTCTTGAACAAATCCAGTAACTACCAAGCTCCCGCTGTTTTTCTGAAGTGTAGAAATTGTGTATTGTCTAGGGGCTTTGTTCCTCCAGTTAGTCAGCACACGCCCCGTTGTACCGACTATTGCTCGTTTCCCTGCTGCTGAATTCTAACCCGACAATCTTGTTGTAGATGTCCAGGTTTCCCACATTTATAACACTTCGGTCTTCCATCCTTTCTTATTTTATTCTGTGGCGCCAACCGTCGATTCTCTGTTCCTTGTTCTTCTTCCTCCATCGTCTGTGCCATCGCGATCTTTTAGCATGCGCACTTTATGACTTGTCCAACCAGACGCTGATTTGGCGGCCTCAAATTGCAAAGCATGTACCAGGGCATCCGCACTGTTCTGGTGTCTTGCCATTCGTAACACTTGCTGTAGTTCGTTATCTCGGACACCGGCAGTAAATGTCTGCATCGCAAAACTCGTTCGAAAATCTTCTGTCCACTGTTTCCACAGTTAACCGTTTTATCCCAGTTCTGACACCACTGTTACGATGGTCTGCTCAATCGTCGTAGGTACAGTGGAAACAAAATAAGTACAAGACACCAATTAAGTCACTAATCACACCTTTAATTTTTACAGTTAAACAGTTCATAATTAACAACACAGTCTCTACAACAAATCAAATGAAAATTGTTCACACACAGTAAAATGTCCACTAAAATTAAACACAATTGTATTACAATTATACCGTCCGATTATAAAACACCACTCTTAACTAATAACCACTTGAACGCGCTCAATAATATCGCTACTATAACTCTCGAACCGCACTGTCAGTATATCGCACTAATACTGAACTGAACGTCATTGAGTACTGGTATTTATACCGCCTCAAATTACTAGATTATTCCATAATGCGCGATAGCGCCAGTATAGTTACGATGTACAGTAGAAGCCCGATATAGCGCGGTCCGATATACCGTGGATTCAGATATAACGCGGTGAAGAGTATGTCGCCCGTTATTAGCGAAAATTCTTACTTGTTGAGAGTGAGTAAATTATGAATTGTTTATCGTGACTTCCGTAGCCACAACATTGGAATGCGTTGCGTTTATTGTAAACAAAGGCTTGTTGTTGGAAACGGCGTTGTAAACAACAGCCACAATTGCCAGTTCAAGTGTACCTGTAGACATAAACAATTGCCCGAGCTATTTACAGTCTCTACGTTTCTAAGAATTCATGCCAAGGCAAGCAGCCAACTAAATCCCTTCTCTCCCTCATATTACAGTACAGTATAAGATCATACTCTGATATTATCTTACCAAAGTGTATAGTCTTTGTCATAAATTCGCATAGTGTAGAGTTTTGTGATGTCGCAGAAAAGAAAAGCATATTCTGTGAGTGATAAACTCAAAATAATTGATCGTGTGAAGAACGGAGAGTCAAAGGCAAGTTTATCACGTGAGTGTGGCATCCCAGAAGGAACAATTAGAGGGTGGATGGAGGAAGAAGATAAACTTAAAAGTTTTGTGAACACAGTTGAAAGTGAAGTGGGGTTGCAAAGAAAAAAGACTAAAGTAGGTAAGGATAGTGAACTAGATGAGTGTCTGTACAGGTGGTTTTTAATAAAACGAAGTGAAGGTGTGCCACTATCAGGACCAGTTATTAGAGCTCAAGCTGTGAAATTCCATAGTGATTTACATGGCAACAGTGACTTTAATGCATCTGATGGGTGGTTTTCGCGATGGAAATCTCGTCATGGTATAAGCCAGATAAGCATTGAAGGGGAAGCACGATCATGTGACAGTGAAGCTGCAGCACTTTTTCCTCAGGCATTAAACAAAGTAATGATCGATAACGATTTAAATGACCATCAAGTGTATAACTGTGATGAAACTGCTCTGTATTTTCGAATGCTTCCTACCAGAACTCTGGGTGTGAATAATTCAATAAATAAATTTGGATTAAAAATAAATAAGGATAGAGTTACCCTCCTGTTTGCCACAAATAAATCAGGCAGCCACAAAGTTAAACCTCTCTGTATAGGGAAAAGCCGAAATCCTAGATGCTTCAACATGTTAACATGACGTCATTACCCATCACATATCGTAATACAAAAAATGTTTGGATGACAAGTGATATTTTCGGTAAATGGTTCCATGAAGAATTTGTTCCATCTGTGAGAAGCCACCTGCAGTCACTCAACCTCGAAGAAAAAGCTGTACTGACCCTTGACCACTGTCCAACACTTCCACCTGCTGATATGCTACAGTCAAGAGATGGGAAAATCGGAGTCATGTTCTTGCCGAAAAACACTACAGCACTGATCCAGCCATTAGATCAAGGCATCATAAAAGCATTTAAAGCGCATTACCGCTGTGAACTTCTGAGTGCTATAGTGAATTCTGATGAGGAAATGGAAATTTACCTTAAGTCAGTAAACCTGAAAACAGTTGCGTATTCAATAGGTCTTGCATTGGAAAGTATTAGTACAGCTACGATTCAGAATTGATGGAAGAAATGTTCCTTTGAACAAAACATCGCCGATGGAAATTGCTCTGTTGCCGGATTCACTAATAGTGATGTACAGTCTGCGAGTAGTGCTCTGCATTGCAACTTCACTCTAGATGACTTGAATGACTGGGCAGAAGTTGACAACGGTGAGCCTGTTACAGAATGTATAGGAGATAAAGATATCATCGATGCAGTCCGAAATGCAAATTGCGAAGAAAAAGAAGACGATGACGATGATGGAAATGAAAATGGGGTGGAAGTGAAAGAAGTTATTCCAAATGTTAGTGAAGTGATAATACACATAAACAAAGTAATTTTGTGGATGGAGAGGCAAAGTGAATCTAATAATGTTCATCTGCTGCACCTCGCGTTTATAAAACAATACGCGGAAAAGAAACGCTGTGCATTATCCCGTCAAACAACAATTACAGACTTTTTTAAGACCAACAATTAGGCCTACAGTAGGTCGAGTGAGCACTGTATAAATAGTGTATTTTATATTCCATTGGATTAAAATAGATTAAAATACGTATTGGATTAAAATACAGTTTTCTTATTTTTTATTTCTACATTTGGTGACATAATTTACGTACAGTATATAGTAGTGCACTATATTGTAGCCTTTTTCCCAGTCCTCCCTCCCCATCATTTGTCACTGTACAGGTCACCTTCCGATATACCGCGGTTACGCCTATAACGCGGGGGAAAGTATGTCACCCGACAACCGCGCTATATCAGGCTTCTACTGTAATTACTTGCGGCTTTGACACAGTCCGTGCGCCCGAGTGAAGTCTGGCACAGTCTAGAAAATGCGTCAACAAGCACGTACGCCACACACGTTACATTCCGGATCATTCTGGAACATTCAATAAACACGTAGATTGTTCTGTGATGTCGTAACAATATCATTTCAGTACCTGAGTCTTACGTGTGTAACAGTTATACAGCATTTTACTGAAGTATTCCTTTGACTGCTTGTACAGCCTAAAGTTGGCATTGTTTAAAAAAGTGTTTCAAGTAAAAGAAATGGACAAATTTATCTACAACTTTCCCGCTGATGAAATGTGCCTCCCCTTAGTAATAAAAAATTTCTTGCTTACTACTTTTTTATGTTTTAGTAACTGAAACTTTATAGATAAATCTATTTAAAATTATAAACAAGGATTTATTAAAGTTATCATATACACCATGAGAAAGGTAATTTAATAGGTTTTAATCTGATAACAACAAACATTCAAATAAAACTAATAACTACTACCATATGAGAAAAGAACAAATCCGGGCTTTGAGAAGCACCAGCATCTGTCTTCTCCAAGCCCATAGTTTACATGCTCACAGTTTGGCAACAGTGCATTTTAAGCCAGCCACCAGTAAGCCTGACCAGCATAATAGTTATGTAGTTCAAAAAAACTGTAATGTACTATCATGATTGTAGTGCTTACAGCTGTTTATGATATTACATGTAAAACATTGCTTTCTACATTTTTAGGCTTTACACAAATTAAAATCGTTTTAATTTATTTGTTCTTCTTTGCATATTATTTTCTCTTGTACACAAGGGCATTTAATTAATATGAGAACATGTTTTGTTGTAATTTTTTATTAATGGAAGACTTGTGGTACCTAAACAACTTTGCTTTTATTTTTTTCATAACTGACAGTCCAACTAAGAAAATCGTGAAATATTGTTTCTCTCAAAAACCTACAATTATCATGTACAAAGGTTTGTTATACTCTTTTAGTATAACAGTGAATATTACTGTAATGAATGTAATGTTTGTAATCGATTTAGAATTTAGTAAAGCATATCTTAACTATGTGATACAAAATTCCATGGCATTTTATGGCTCTGAGTTATATAAGAATAGAAAGTTGAGATTGAGGTCCAGTATTTTAAAAACTGAAGCAAGTACCAACAAAATAGAAACTGGCCTGTTAATTATTAATAACACTAAATGCAATTATGTAATGTGCAGATGCCAGAGAAGTATTTGCAAATATGCCAAAGTGGATGGACTTAGAAAAAGCACGCCATTTCATGAGAATGTCAATGGCTTGTTATGGTTGTCCCTTCATCTTGTACCAGTACTGCATCACAGGGTTTTTCAAACTGCTTGCTCACCTTACATGCTGTGCTTGTTTTCGGTAAGTGCTTTATTATACAGTTTGTATGACTATGAATTTTATAGTTTACATGAAAACAACATGCATGTCTTTCACCAGGGAAGTGTTAAAACAGCTATGCCTAATTTCCAATTGAAATAGAGTTGTAGATGATTTTATTGATATGTGCAAATACATTTAGTATACATGGGCTATGTTTTCATATTTCCCCCTGGTAGAGCCTATTTGAACTGTAGTAGTCTTTTTACATGCATTTATTTCTTTTTGTAATATTTCTGTTCATCTAATTTATTTTGATATTTTTAACTTCTTTACTGTTGTCCTTTTTTTTAGAAGCTGTAGATTAGCTGAAATTGTCCATTTCCCTTTGACAAAATTACAAATACTATCTCAATTACTCTCAACATTCACTACTAATAATTTTATCAAGTTTAATAATAAATTTCATTTTGAAAATAATAAATTAGCTGTAGGCAATCTCTTGTTTTCTCATGTGGTTGAGACATGTGTAGCTCTCTTAAAAAACAAACTATTCTGCTTTATTTCTTGAAGTGTAAGCAGTATATATTCACAAAAATTTGATATTTTTATAATATTTTATTTAGTGGCATAAATCAACTGATTCTAGTCCACCCTACCATAAAAATTCACTCTTGAAGTTGTGGAAAAGAAAACTATAAATATTCTCAATATTTTGCTTAATTGTTTGAATTAGTTGTTGTGTTCTAAGGCATTGTTGAGTTATACTGCAAAACAGATGCCTTAGAACTAGCCTCCATTACACTAGCTGAAGTCCATGTCTCGCAAAATGACTGCCTTCTCAAGTTTAGTTGCACTGTCAAATTACGATTTTCTCGGACATTAAATACTGTAAGAAAGCAATAGTCATGTAAACATACTATAATATAGATTATAGGAAACTTCTCTCAGTAAAAAAGAACAAAGCTTTATAAAGTATATGAATAAAGCATTTGTTAAAGGTGCATTAGTCAGTGTTTTTGACATTTTCACTTTTTGACAGATTTCAAATATTTGTATGTAGATCTACATTCTGTGTTAAAATGACATCAGTCTCTCAACTAGTAAGCCCACAGCACGAGGTTGAATATTCTGAAATTTGTTAAAAAGGCTTCAGTCACTGACTGACGTCCTTTTAACAAATTATGTTGGCAGCACTGCTATTGTGGGCCAGGTGTTTGGCCAAAACTGTGTTTTGTTTTACTTCTAGGTTATATTGTTTACAGCTTTGTTTTTATAAAACATTTGTGAGAATTTACAGTTTTAATAATGATTGAAAGTGATAACAGTGAAGTTAATAATACCCCCCAAAAAAGAAAAATTACAGATCCGAGTGCATACAAGAGAAACATAATAAAAAAAAGCAATTTTAAAAGGTGAACCGTACGTGAACCATAAAGGAAATGAAGTTCCTGCCAAAAACCCATTGTTTTCTTGTGGGTAAGTAGAAGGCCTTTTTTATTAATTTTTATCTCTTCCTCAAAACTAATGGTGTTTTCTATGACCGTAATTTAAAAACTTAATAAATCACTTTGATGTAGTAACCTACAGCAAAGTTTTTTTCTAAGTAGGCCTAGCCTATAAGAATACCTGTTTGTTTATTTTTATTATTAAAAGGTCATTTTAACATAGGCCTAATTAGATTTTTTTTTTAGATGTTCGAGAGATTGCTTGGGGAAGATTGGAAAAGATAATGTGAATGATGTCTTTGCCAAGTTCCACTATATCAGTACCAAAAATGAACAAGATTTGTACCTTTATGGACTCACTGATGTGGAACAAGTAAATAAACGACGACCACGAAAAGAAAATCCAAGAACCAATAGTGGTTCGTTTAAGTACAACTTGCTACTGGGATCTTCACGTCAAAATGTATGTATGAAAGCTTTTTTATGTGCTTTTGGTGTAACGCCTAGAAGGCTGAGACAAATCCGACAGCTCAACAGGTCGGTGTAACGCCTGAAGACAAAAGAGGAAAGGGAATTTCTTTTAGCTTATCGGATGAAACAAAAAGCCTAGTTAGAGAGCACATAGGCTCTTTTCCTGTGAAAGAGTCACATTATTCAGGAGAAAAAAAACTTTATCTTAATGCTGATTTAAATGTAAAAATTATATACAGTCTCTTTCATGATAAGTACCCCGACACAAAAGTTAGCTACAGTTTGTACTATAATTTTTTTATAGAAAACCTCAACCTACGGCTTGGTCGCCCGCAGGTAGACACCTGTTGCACCTGTGAGGAACTCAAGCTAAAAATTAAGTCACCTCATTTACATGATGCCGCAAAATGCACTGCGGTAGCTGAACGTTTTGTACATAAACGTAAGAGCAAGAAATTCTACTCGGCCTCTGAAGATGGTAAAAAAGAACAAGATGTTCTTACTGTTTCATTTGACTTTATGCAGAATATTTCATTACCCAAGGTCCCAGTGCAAGAACTTTTTTATTTACGCCAGCTGGCCGTTAATGTATTTTGCATTACCAACATCAAAAACAAAACTAGCTCTATCTACCTTTATCATGAAGGAGAGGCAAGCAAAAGCCCTAATGAAGTGTGCTCTTTTGTTTATGACAACTTAAAATAGGTTCCAGAAAATATTAAAGAGATCCGTATTTTTTCGGATAATTGTGCTGGACAAAATAAGAACCATGCTTTAACTCGATTTTTGTTGTTCTTAACTGATAGCAAAAGGTTGTAACGGGACATTTTGGCCTACCTGGGGTAATATAAAAAATCAGTGTATTTTGATAAGAAATAATATTGGTAATTTGGGAAATAAAATTTTGTGATATAATTTTGGGAGACATAACGTAAATTGATCATATGGTAAATTTTATTGGGACAAAATTAGAAAAGTGATTGTAAAATATTATTCATGAATTATAACAACGTAGTAGACAAACGGGCGAAATTGTGTCAAGGTCAACATACAGACGCAAGAAAACAATTATATACGTATTATGTAACATCAAGGCAGACGATATTACGTCAGTGCATACGTCACGCTGCTATGCAGGGAGTGTCAGCCAAACCTTATATTGGCGTAGTGATACAACATTTAGAACAATGAAAGTTGATGAGTTAACTGCCGCGGCCACTTTACAAAATAGTGCCGTTCGTCTCAGCCCAGTTGAATTCTGCATATAGTGCCGGCCGGCTGCTAAAAACCCGAGTTCTAGAACGTAAAATCGCGGGCGCCCGCAGTTCAATAAAATGTGATATAGAATCGAAATTTATACATAAATAACGTAAATGAACAGTTTTCTTTATATAATAACAGTTTCGGAGATGTAAAACGAGTTAACAGTTAAAATAAAAATGTGTGCGTGGAGCGATGTGACGTCTTCTGGACTCAAATTCAGCTAAGTAACATACAAGAGTAAATAAAAAACAAAACTTTCAATTAGGAAAATATTCAAAAATTTCAATATTCAAATTTAAATATTTTCACAATTAATGGAGAGCTCTTAAAATCCTGGGGTAGATGTGTGTGTGTGTGTGTGTGTGTGCGTGTGTGCGTGTGTGCGCGTGTGTGTGTGTGTGTGTGTGTGTGTGTGTGTGTGTGTGTGTGTGTGTGTGTGTGTGTGTGTGTGTGTGTGTGTGTGTGTGTGTGTGTGTGTGTGCAAGCGCTGGTTTCCGTTGTGTTAGTTAAGTTATTAAGTATTAAGCGAATTATTTTGTATTTATATTTCATGTTTTATTTTGACTATTGCTGAACAAATTATATTCACATTAAACAAATGATCCATTTTATATCTATATTTTACTTGGAATACTATTGAAACAAAATGTAAGAAAGGGAGAAGGAAGATTTTATGTGTAATGTTGGTGTTAAAGGGAATGTATAAAGTTTTATTTGATTGGAAAAAGATAAATTTTATGTAATAAACTAAAATTAATTTGCATACTAGAAAATGATTAATTATTCCAAGCAACCATCTTGTTTTCCACTCGTCCAATTAGAAATCCTGGATAAGGTAGGTAAAACAATTTAAGTTGGCAACATGACAACATAGCGGCACTAGCCGTAAGTGTACAACATAAACAAAGCCTATTTATAAATTAAGAAGTAAAGTGATATAAGTTTATGAGTTAACAAGGTTTGCAAAGATTCAACATTTCTACCCTGTCAGAGGACATAGTTATTTGCCTTGCGACCGAGACTTTGGGCTTATTAAAAGGTTGCTCCGTAGAACTGACAGGATATTCAGCTTACATGAGATAACTGAACTCATAATAAAATGCAGCAAACCTGGAAAATTTATTGTGAAGGAGGTTCAGGCTTCTGAGATTTCGGACTTCAAAGGTTGGTGGAAGGCATTCTATAAAAACACATCAGTTTCTGAAGAAACTAAAAAGAAACCCAAAGATGAGAAAGTTAAATTTGTGGATTTCAAGCTTGTATCACTTTGTCTTTGAATCAAAATTGAAAGGTTACATAAAGGCCTATACAACCATCAACGGCCTGAACTGCCAAACTTTTTTTATGTCTTCAACCAAACAACTTGGTGACTCCTCCAAGCAACCCGGCCTACCCCGAGGGTAAAGTTGGAATTAAATTAGGGAAAATAACCGACATTGGAAAAGTCATTCAATATGTCCCTCATGAGCACCAGGAATTTTATAGTATGATTTTAGAGTGGCCAGTTCATAGTGATAATGGCTCGGCCAACAATGACGATTAAGAACTTTATTGAAACTTTAATGAAACGTGTTATTCTTATGATCAAGCCATTAATATATCATGTGTACTACATTTTGTAACTTTTAATAATAAACTGTCTTATTAATAAGCCTAAAAAAAGTTTTATTCCATGAAATCTTTGTAATTTGTTAAAAGGGCATCACTCACAACTTTTAAAAAATGTATAGCTTAAAATGTTTTCACTTAAAAAAATCAAATTGCACATGAATGTATTTCTGAATAACTTATTTTTACGAGAAAAATAAAAAAGTATATATATATTGCGTATAGATACGGCCATAAACAATTTTTTCTTGTTTTCCGAAAGTTTGGTTGTGTTGACTGATGCCTTTTTAACAAATGCCGATTCATATACTCTCAACAAATAAAAACTCAGAAAAAGAAACAAGCTAGATAAGAAATTAAAAATAGTAGTTTTTAGTTTTTAAAAAATAATGGCGTATCGTAGTTCTTTTCTTTAAAAATCTAACGAATTTGTTAAAAGTAGCTAACCAAGTCTACTTTGATGCCTATAAGACATAGTTGTAGAAACCAGTCTGTTAAAGATATGCCTAGGATTTTGTTGAGAGGGATACAGAAATATGTACCTCGCAAAAGACATTGATGTGTGGTATGACTGATAGCACTAGTTCCATCTCCTTTATCATGCAGGGAGTTTGCATGTAAGCAGGTTGTTAACTTTTTCCACTACAGTTCACTGTGTGAGCTGATTGAGAGTAGAGTAGAAATCATATGTTTACAAGCCTGGCAAAGTTTACTGAGCTTTTTTGTTGCATGCCATTATACAACGTGTAAACCAGCACCGAAATGTTTGAAGGTCATAGACAAACTGCAAACCAGCGCCATCAGTGTTGCCTAGTCAGATTTTCCTAGCATAAGTCCATCACGTTGATATGTGTCAACAAATAGTTTTTTTTGTTATAGTTTACACTTTTTAATAATACTAAATGGACTGAAATCGTTATTAATTTATTATACTTTTGTGTATGCTTATGGTCTGTGCTGTTTTTTGTAGTTACCGGTACTGGATTTTTGTGTGTCATAATTAGTGCATAGATCGTATTGCGTGTTACGAGCAAGGATTATGTTGTAAATATAGATGTAAGTCAGCCTGGACCCCAACACCTGTTAAAAAACAGAGTACGAGAATAATGAAAACGTAAGGAGTTAATAGAAAAAAAAAACAAAGTAAACCTCTGACATTCGAAAACAGAGTAAGAGAATAATTTATAAAATTTTTTTTTAAAGTTATACAACATAGTAGAGCCTGGTGTGTTTTTAATCAAGAAAGATCTGAATAAGTAGTAATAACTACCAAATGAAGCTTGTGGTTATGGTAGAACAGCAGTACAAAAGACGTGTGGAGAAGCATAAACATGTAAATATTTCCATTCCCCCTAAAAATAAAAAAAATAAAAAGGACTGTGAAGTAACACAGTAGTCCGACTTCAATATAGATGTAATACGACGTTTAGTTATGGAACTTTTTGAGAAGGGTGAATATCCAACAACGGAAAAAATTGACAGAAAATGATAGAGCACTTTCTTCTGGCAGTGTTACATCAGGTAGGTGTATTTGAAAAAATACAGGGTTTCGTTTTTAAAAAAAAAAGAACGATGGATGAATACATTTGCTTAAAAGATTTGATATAGCTTAAGCAAGAGTAGCGTTTTTGTATAAAATGCACAGAATTAAAGAAAATGGTGAGAGACCCCGAATTTTTTATTTGGATGAAAGTTGGATTTCTCAAAATCATTTTTCCAGTTTCATTTGCAGTCATTCTACAGTGGGAGGCATTTAAAGGTGCCTCCTGGAAAGGGAGTCACTCGATATTTAGGACTAGGCAGAAGGCCTAGAAGAAGCATAAAGGGTGCTGGGTCCAGTGAGACGGGAACTGCAATTAAACTCGGTATTAACCAACAAGATAACAACCCTTTATTATTTCTTAATTTCCATAATTCATATATATATATATATATATATATATATATATATTGTAACTGAATCTTTGTGTGGGGTGTATTTAATTGTAGAATTCGTGTTATTCTGCCACACGTTGGATGCGTCACTTTGTAACTGAATCTGTACTGGGTGTTTAAAATTTTTAGTTAGTGTTATTCTGTAAGTCGTTCTATCTTCGTATAGTATATGTGTGAGTGTCGAGGGTTTGTTAACTCGCTCGTTGGGTTAGTGGTTTAGTATGTGTGTATGATTGAAGTTATTAATAATTTCAATAAATTCTGTCACTGTTATTTGCGTGTAGCAAGTCGAATTGTACCTTCTCTTACCATTTACGGGTAAACCATATCTCTCACCGTTTGGTTTGAATATTGCCGCCTCGCCACCTGATTGGCGCACGCCTTTCTGCAGTGTCGACTTGGCTAACGTCTTGTTTTGAGGTTTTCACTTCAATAAATTTTTATTTATTATCTTAATTTACTCGAACCAAACATACAGTGTTGCAGAATAAGAATATTTATTAACACTTTGATAGGTTTCAATTATTTAGTAGAACATTAATTTTATTTTTAGCACCGGCTATTACAGTTGCTCAGTTGGCATGCTCAGTTCCAATGTTTTGTATACACACCGTCTTGACGGTTATCGTAGGTTTACAATTAAAATGGTTTTACTCAGGGGTGATAATAAGTCCTTTTGGCTACAGAAATATTTGACTACGGCTAGTGATATTACCAATACCTTCAGTTCTAAATCAGAATAGTGATCAGTGAAGTGAAAATTGTGGTTTATTATTGTTGATAGAAAAATTTGGAATTCGTTTAATGGGATTATTGTTTATACTCATCAATTTTCGATGGAGCTTCTGCGATGCCGTCTTCTTCTTCCGGATGGATTCAGTCGTCTCCTATTCTTCGGAATCTCATTAATCTCGTCCAGACGGTTTTTCCGGTAAACTTCGGCCTCGTACTCATTCTGCGATCGTCCGTCTTCTTGAATGGAAGTAGGTCCTTGTGATCTTCCTTCGGGATTACTCGTCATCTATTCTTCCAGACGTCTTCTTGATTTCCTCGGGTAATTATGGGTTGTGAACAAATTTAATAAATAATATATTATCCAGGATTCCCTGGGCTGCTATCATAATCTTCCTTTCCTTTGATTTTAGTTAAAATTCACTTATTTGGAATTAAATTTTGGGGTGAGAGCTACTCAATCCGCCCTCGGCGTCGGTCAATAATGGACTATCGAAAATCTAACGGTTTTTTGGTAATAAATTTCGGTTGCTATGGTTACCTAATAAATTATGCTAATTCTCATTGGTCATTAATTTAAGTCATTGTTATGTTTTAACGTCTTATTTTAGTTTAATTTTACAAAATATCTTCAAATGAAGATTTCTATCTTATATTAATAGCTAGGTTTATTACATGAATACCATTGTTCATAATTTTTTATAAGGGTCATTTTGATATCCCTCATGGTCACTTTTGAGTAGCTAATTACATTTTTGTTATTTTTCATATTTATATTTTACATATATTTTATTCAAAATAGGCTGTTATTCATACCTTTTGGTATTAGGAATACTCACTTAATTTGTTTAAACATTTGGTACACTCTGCTTCGATATTGGACTATTATTTGTTCTCAAATTTACTAAATTCTTATTTAACAGTTAGGCCTAGAGCCTAGATTTTACTATACTACTATCTAACATTTCTTAGTAGCTTCTTACCTTTATATTTGGCATTTTTAACACAATTTTTTAACAAAACAAGCAATAAACATTGGTGTTCCTTACTCCACCTCTTATTATAGTAATACACATTTTCTTTACAGATTCAAGCCTGAAATAACTTCTACCTTTCTGCTCCCTTCTACTATCTGGTTCAATTAACAATTCATTACATTATATTGGTTCTTTTTAAAACAGTAACAACATCTGTAACGTTTTTTTTTTTTACCACGTTACAAATCCAGGGAACCCATCTTAATTGACACCTGCCAATTACATGGGCTGCCTACGTTGGAACGAACTGTTATTAAACTCAAAATAATTGAACAAATTACTTAAGCTAATTATTAGGAAACAAGGGAAGGTATTTCACTGATTTATGCACTCATTTTCATGTGTAATAAGATGACTTCTCTTTATTAACAACTGATATGAAAAGATCCCATGACATAATTAATTAGATTAAAATATTTGAATGGTTTTCAGAAAAACTGGGGATCAAACTGATTATGTATTCTTTTACCTCGGATCCGAGTTTACTTTAAGTATATCTATAGCAAAGACTTCTGAGTATTTTGTGTTCATCTAGATGCTTGCAAGACTTCTTTTACCATTTGAAGAATGGTATTATTAACTAAAGTGATTATAATTTACATTTACATATAATGCGTTACAACGTATGATATTGAATATTACAGTAAACTCTTAGTTGTCTCATTTAAATTTTAAAGAAAATTATAGTCTTTGAAAAGTCTCTTTTCTCTGTAAGTTATGTCTCAAATATAATTAACTCTCGATAGGCAAGCTATCGAGTCACCTTTACAATAGGTCGTGGTAACCTCGTCCTGGGGTGTCTCTCTTGGGAATTCTTGAGGTCGGCGTCGTCATCTGAGTCGTGTCTTCGGCAATTACTAGATAGGAGGTTCACTGCGGAGATTGAAGTTTCTCTAGTTTAGTTGGTGTAGATCCACGTAGGTCCTCGTCAGCGTCTTATGCCTCGTATACGTCCACATGTGAAGTTTATGCAGGTCACATCTTCTTGTGTAAAGTTGTACTTGAATTTACCTCTTGAGGGGAGACGTCATCTTGCTTACTACCTGTTAGTTTTTTTGTTTTAACTTATTACATTTTTCTTTTTAACACAACTTTATACAATTCACACATTACACTCGCTCGCCACGTTTAGCAGTGGTAGCTAACATTTAAAATTAAATTTAAACAGTGCATTTTGGTGGAGCTCTCGCTCGTAGTTCTATACGCTCTGACGGCAGCATTGTGACTCTCTACTCGATTCGACTGGCACATTACAACGGAGAGGGGCAAGTACTCCGCGATAATATAGTTCCTATTTTTATTTAAATTGACATTCTTATTACAAAAAAACAATACATTAATTCTACATATATAATTTAAGTGAATTATTTTAACTACTCTTGTGCCTTCAAATTACTAATTACAAAGATTATGATTTTTATATCTTCCTAAGTTACAGACGACTCGCTATGCACGTTGTGTCCGGAATTAACAGGTCACCGCATGATGACTAGCAAAGGGTTAATTGTGATATTAATAACTTTTTACAATTCGAATTTTTTATTAATGCTTTAGTTAGATTTTCCATTTACATCTCGTACTTATTCTGAGTTAGGACAGGGGCTTTAGGTTTAATAGTGCGATTTAAAAATACTTAATTGCTAGTAAATTAATTTTTTATTTATTTAAAATTCTATATTCCATTAAATCGTCACATACTCCACCGCTTAAATTCCACATTACGGAGGTTTTGTGAGCCTAACGCAAAATTGGGGACTTGGAGTATGCTTGGTGTCAGTGTGTGTAATTTCTCTCACGTAGTTATTGGCAAGCATTATACCCATTTGTTTCTTCTCCACAACACAATATACTTTTATATTTTCTTATAAACTACCTTTTTTTTTCTTTTACATACTATTCACACTTAATGTCTACATTTTAAAACACAAAACTCTTTCTTATGTCTACTACTTAAATCTACTACCGGTTTTTTCTTTGGGTTTTTTATTACTCTCTTCTTAGAGTAATTTTCTAAATATTTTGCTATTTAGAATTCAGTTTAGTTCTCATTGAGTACTCATTTACTTATCTTTAGCTGAACTGGATCTCAGGTTGATCAGGCCTCATTTCCAAATTCTACGATTAACACTTAGCAAGGTTACTGAGGTATAATATACTTCACTACCTAGTATTACCTTTTCTATTTTTGGCTATACTATTTCTTCTTTTCTCCTTATACAATTTTATCTGTGAAATATGTGTTCTCCGCACATATTTTCGAGTCGCAGGTTCGCACAGGGCTACTGTAACTGGAGTTAAGTACTTCTGGATTTGGTAAGGGCCACACCATCAGTATGATCGTTTAGAGGTGGTCTTATCAATTGCACTACTAGTCGGGTGAGTCTTGTACATTACTAAGTCACCTACTTGGTACCTAACTGAATTGTTATGAATACTTTTCTCGTGGTATTTTTCTGGATTTCTCTAAGTTTGCTCTTAAATTAGAGCGGGCTTTATTCCATATTTGCTTAATCTGCTTATCCTTTATTTGCGGAGGTAGCAGGTCGTGTATTTTCCATTTAGTGGACAAGGGGTGGTTTAGTTTGTATTTATACAGTAACTCAAACGGGGTCGACTTGTGACCTTCGTGATAAGCTGCATTAAAGGCGTATTGGATCCAGGATAGGTTTTGGTCCCAAGACGTATGATCGTTCGCATGGTAGGCGATTAATGCAGATTTGAGGTTTCGTAGATACCTTTCAGCAATATTGCCTTGCGGTCGATACTCCGTAGTGGTTATATGGTCTATTCCTAACTTGAAACACATATTCTTAAATTCTTTCGCTTTAAACTGTGGTCCATTATCTGACACTATACGTACAGGTGTACCGTAGTCTTTAAATAATCTTTCCTGTAATATTTTTACAGTAGTCGACGCTAATGCTCGTCGCATGGGATACATCCAAACAAATTTGGTGAACGAATCTACACAGATGAGTAACATGGTATTACCTGATTTCGATCGTGGATAAGGACCTGAAAAGTCTAGGTAAAGTTTAGAAAAAGGGGTCTTAGGGATTTCTGAAATCAGTTGGCTTACCTGATTATTTCTGGCCGGTTTACTGAGAGCATATAATTTACATTTCTTTACGAAACTGGCTATTTTGCTGTTCATATTGTTCCAATGATATTCCTTTCGAACACGATGTATTGTTTTATTGATTCCCATGTGGGCTCCAATGGTAGATGTATGGAAGTACTCCATCAGCATGGGCTTAATCACATCAGGGGCGATTATTCTTAGTTCCTTTCCGTTTCTTATTTTATGGCATAGTACACTTTTACTCAATACATATTTCTCGGATTTAATACCTTGCGCAAGTTGTTCTATAATAGGTTTCAGTAAGGGGTCTTGTTGTTGATACAAGGCAATGTTTGTAAAGGCAAGGGGGAACTCAGTAATTACGGCGTTAGCAAGTGCTGTTTCCGGATTCTCCTTGCTTCCGGGAGTATTAGTGGGCGACTGGAACATACGGGACAGGGTATCAGCGACTACGTTTTGTGTACCTTTAATATGCTGTACTCTGAATTTGTAGCAGTTTAACCTCAATACCCATCTTCCAATACGTCCTAACTGTTTAGGGTGATTCAGTAACCAAGATATAGCTTGATTATCAGTTTCCAAAAGGAATTCTTTATGTTCTAGGAAGGGTTTAAATTTCTCAAATGCAAAAACAATGGCTAAACATTCCAATTCGTATGCGGAATATTTTCTTTCTTGGTCGCTCATGGTTCGCGATGCATAACTAATAGGTAGTCTACTGTTTTCTATCTCTTGATATATGACTGCACCTAATGCTACACTGGAACTGTTGGTCTGCACTATGAAAGGTTTCGTAAAATCGGCTAGTTGCAAAACTGGGGGAGATATGATACTTTCTTTGAGTTGTTCAAACGCATTTTGATGTTGTGCGCTCCATTCAAACTTCGCTCCCTTCTTTCTTAAGGAATTTAGGGGTGCTGCTATTTCGGCAAGATGGGCAATATACTTGTGGAAATAATTTACCATTCCCAAAAATCGGGCTATACCTTTTGCATCTCGTGGGGGTGAAAATTCTCTAATAGCACGGGTACGTTCGGGGTCAATGCTTACTTTTCCATTCGCTTTCACGATGTGACCTAAGAATGAAAACTGTGGAACGGCAAAATTTACCTTTTTTGGGTTAACAGTTAATCCTGCTTTTTGTAACCGAGATAACACTTCACGTAGGTGTTTAAGATGTTGTTCCATTGATTCGCTATATATAACGATGTCGTCCAAATAGTAATACACATATTTAAATTTAATATCGTGAAATATCCTTTCTAATAGTCTACTACATACGGAACTTCCTTGAGATATTCCAAAGGGTACTCTAGTAAATTGGTACAAGTTAAAAGGAACGGCAAACGTGGTTAGACGTTTTGATTCTTCCGAAAGGGGTATTTGGTGAAAAGCTTGATTCAGATCCACTACAGTAAAGACTTTCGCTTTCGTGAAGTAATGGAAAGCACTATGGATGTCTGGAAGAGGAATAGATTCAAATTCTATTCTTTTGTTTAATTGGCGGTAGTCCACAACTAGTCTGTGCTTATCGTGACCTTTCGGTACTAAAAAGGAGGGAGATGAATATGGGGACGTATAGGGTTCAATTACTCCGTGCTCCAACAACTTGTTGATATGGTTTCTCATCACTTCCATCTTGGGAGGCGACAACTTGTACGGAGGTAGGCGTATTACTTTCTGATCGCTCAGTTTAATTTTATATTCTATTAGTTTAGTGAGTCCTAGCTTAGGTGTAAGAACTGAGGAAAATTCTTTTATTAATTTCTGTATTCTCATTCTATCTCTACTTTCTAGATGAGATAAATCAGACTCTTGGTGTAATACGTGTGCAGTAGATGAACTAGTTTTTTCCTGTTTGTCATTATTACAATCAAATCTATATTTCCGTGTACAGTCGAATCGAAAATAATATTTTTGCTCGTAGATGTCAAGAATCATTCCCGTTTTACTAATAAAGTCTGCTCCCAGTATTAATTCGGGTCCTAATTCATTACATACTAACATAGTAAAAACCCAGGTTAGGTTCTTGATTTTAACTTTAACGGTAATGCTCAGTTTTATTATTATATTTCGTTTATTGGCGGTAGCACACTTTATATTCACTGCTTGACTCCGTTTTACTAGATGGTGTTTCAATAATTTGTCTGCTAACTCTCGACTGATTAAGGTTCTGCTAGATCCCGAATCAATTAATGCGATAGTGGAGGTAACACCTAGGTCTACTTGGATTAAGGGTAATAGACTTTTAGTCCAGTTACATTTATTTATCGCGTTACATTTTTCAAGAAACTTTCTCACATAGGGATCTACTTCTTTAGAATTTCTTTTCCTTCCACTTTCGTTATATAATAACTTTTTTTTTTATACGTTTCTTTAGGTTCACCAGATTTCGAGTTGCTGCGGAAGACACAGGATTTCGGGTCTCCCTGCCTTACATGTTTTTTGGATCGGAGTGTTTACGTTCCAATTGCTTACTCTTACAGTCCTTTCTTATGTGTCCATATTTGCTGCAATTATAACAGATGGGCTTATTACGAGGAGGGTACCTGGTTTCCGTTTTAGATGGTGTTACATTTAACTTACCAGAACTGTGCACATTGTGAGGTCTATTGAATACTTGCCTTTCATGCAGGGTTGTTACACCGGGCTCTAAGGCTCGCAATTCATTTCTATTTGTTTCTGCTGATTTCATCATATGTCTATTTTGATCGGAGTACCATACATTTGACGAATGGATACTGCATTGTTCTAGATCTGCTATGGTGTTCGCTCTATTTATCAAAGCTAAACGAGATCTTTCCTCTGGTGACAGTCCTACTAAAATGGTGTCGACCATCTGTGTCTCATTCCAATCTACACGTAGTAGTCGAGATGACTCCCTGATATCGAAGATGTAATGAGCTAATCTCTCGTGATTTCCTTGTACTCGTAGTACGGTCTTTCTTTTAAGTTCTTCATAAATTCCGGTTGGAATAAAGTACTTTATTATTGAGCTATGTAGGTCTTCTACTGGAAGTGTAGACCTTAATGCTTCTATCACACGATTCTTTAACGGGGGTTTACATTTCGGTAGCAGAACTTGCAAAATTTGCCAATCATTCAGCTGCTGTAGATCTTTTATCTGCAGGAGATATTTAATGAAATTTAGTAGTTTGGAGACATTTAATCCTTCGGTGTAAGGGATTTCAGTTAAAAGTTTCTCCACAGGATGAGTGATTTTTCCATATAGGTCTGTGTTAAGGTTTAAGGTGGGCATCCCTTTAGGAGAACGATATGATGCATTCGGGGTGGTCAATTCGTGCGTTCCGGGGCAAATCTGGAAACGATTGGGAGGAGGGGCTTTTAAATCTCTATCAGGATATTGCTCGTGAGTAGCTTGCATTTGCGATACGGCGGGTGAGTCGTGATCAGTGTTAGGCGGAGGTAAATCAGTAGTAGGGGATTGAACTGGGGAGATGTGTAATTTCTTCAAGGACTTCTCTATTTCATCCATTCGGAACGAGTCGGATCTTCTTCTTAACTCATTAATAATAGTGGGTAAGCGACGTAAAGCTTCGTCAGCAAAGTTTTGCACTTCTGGAGGTATTTCCGTAAGATTAGGCCAGATCAACAAATTTTTCATTCGCCGGGTTAAATGCTCTATTCTCTGGGTAGTCCGCAAAATTATTGCCGGAGATTTCTCGTCTTGGAGGGTTTGAGACAATAAGGTTAGCTCACTATACGTGGCATTACAAATTTCTCTCTCGCTCTCATAATCGAATCCGCTTAGGTTGCTTAATTGCGCGGGTGTATCAAATCCACTTTCGCGTATTGATCTACGCAATTCCGCGACTGTTACATTCGCATAGGGTAGTCCACGCAAAAGAGCTTCGTAAGACAGCTCATCCTTTAATAGTAAATCCGGATTAAATTGGGCCATTTTTATCTTATTTCTAACACATTAAAACGTACTTAAAATTGATTTTACAACACTACACACTAACTACATAGACAAGGTGCATTCTTGGGTAAATCATTTGCATAATTCAGAAGAGAATAATTTCTCTTCTAAGGGAGAGACAGAAATTCCACACACACATATTTCAATGTTAAATCACCGATCAGCTGTTTGCTGGAATGTAGGTCACCCTCTTTTATTTAGTACACAAAGGCAGAGTAAGTGTATGCGTGGGAACGCGGGGGTTACGCACACGTATTGTTCTCTACACAATGCCACAGACTAACTTCCTTGACCGGTTTTAACTGGAGAAGCCAGCTCGGACGCATGGGGTGAATCTCATTCAACAAAGCACGCTTTACAAGTTACAAGTGTATTACGGTTAGAACAGTCTGAGTTTAGTAATTAATTCTCGTACTTTCCCCAATTAAATTATTTATTATTTTTTAGTAACAAATTTAAGTTACGAAATTCTTTCCACGTAATTAACCGGGTCTACTTTACACAGGGATAATTTTTTTTTTTTTTTTTTTTTTACCGTGACGACAGACATACACTGATATACTATGCAGGCATATTCAAGAAACTACAGGTCTTGGATTGTCACAATATAAACCTGTTAAAGACTGAACAGATCAGCAAGTACTACAATTCATGTACATACTTGCATTTGGCTTCATACAATGATATTTCAAGTTATACTGACTATCATTTACGTATCTTAAAATAAATTCATTTTATGAAAATTAATGTTACATTAAATACAGTGACTGAGTGCATATATCAAATAACTGAATGCCATGAGTTATCTAATTTACTCCGTAACAATTACTTTAATTAGCAGCGTGACGTATCTTTGTTAATGTCATGATGCTTACAACCTTTTTTATTAATAAGCAGAGTGGCGCAATTTTGTAACTTTTTTTTTTTACCACGTTACAAATCCAGGGAACCCATCTTAATTGACACCTGCCAATTACATGGGCTGCCTACGTTGTAACGAACTGTTATTAAACTCAAAATAATTGAACAAATTACTTAAGCTAATTATTAGGAAACAAGGGAAGGTATTTCACTGATTTATGCACTCATTTTCATGTGTAATAAGATGACTTCTCTTTATTAACAACTGATATGAAAAGATCCCATGACATAATTAATTAGATTAAAATATTTGAATGGTTTTCAGAAAAACTGGGGATCAAACTGAATATATATTCTTTTACCTCGGATCCGAGTTTACTTTAAGTATATCTATAGCAAAGACTTCTGAGTATTTTGTGTTCATCTAGATGCTTGCAAGACTTCTTTTACCATTTGAAGAATGGTATTATTAACTAAAGTGATTATAATTTACATTTACATATAATGCGTTACAACGTATGATATTGAATATTACAGTAAACTCTTAGTTGGTCTCATTTAAATTTTAAAGAAAATTATAGTCTTTGAAAAGTCTCTTTTCTCTGTAAGTTATGTCTCAAATATAATTAACTCTCGATAGGCAAGCTATCGAGTCACCTTTACAATAGGTCGTGGTAACCTCGTCCTGGGGTGTCTCTCTTGGGAATTCTTGAAGTCGGCGTCGTCATCTGAGTCGTGTCTTCGGCAATTACTAGATAGGAGGTTCACTGCGGAGATTGAAGTTTCTCTAGTTTAAGTTAGTGTAGATCCACGTAGGTCCTCGTCAGCGTCTTATGCCTCGTATACATCCACATGTGAAGTTTATGTAGGTCACATCTTCATGTGTAAAGTTGTACTTGAATTTACCTCTTGAGGGGAGACATCATCTTGCTTACTACTTGTTAGTTTTTTGTTTTAACTTATTACATTTTTCTTTTTAACACAACTTTATACAATTCACACATTACACTCGCTCGCCACGTTTAGCAGTGGTAGCTAACATTTAAAATTAAATTTAAACAGTGCATTTTGGTGGAGCTCTCGCTCGTAGTTCTATACGCTCTGACGGCAGCATTGTGACTCTCTACTCGATTCGACTGGCACATTACAACGGAGAGGGGCAAGTACTCCGCGATAATATAGTTCCTATTTTTATTTAAATTGACATTCTTATTACAAAAAAACAATACATTAATTCTACATATATAATTTAAGTGAATTATTTTAACTACTCTTGTGCCTTCAAATTACTAATTACAAAGATTATGATTTTTATATCTTCCTAAGTTACAGACGACTCGCTATGCACGTTGTGTCCGGAATTAACAGGTCACCGCATGATGACTAGCAAAGGGTTAATTGTGATATTAATAACTTTTTACAATTCGAATTTTTTATTAATGCTTTAGTTAGATTTTCCATTTACATCTCGTACTTATTCTGTGTTAGGACAGGGGCTTTAGGTTTAATAGTGCGATTTAAAAATACTTAATTGCTAGTAAATTAATTTTTTATTTATTTAAAATTCTATATTCCATTAAATCGTCACATACTCCACCGCTTAAATTCCACATTACGGAGGTTTTGTGAGCCTAACGCAAAATTGGGGACTTGGAGTATGCTTGGTGTCAGTGTGTGTAATTTCTCTCACGTAGTTATTGGCAAGCATTATACCCATTTGTTTCTTCTCCACAACACAATATACTTTTATATTTTCTTATAAACTACCTTTTTTTTTCTTTTACATACTATTCACACTTAATGTCTACATTTTAAAACACAAAACTCTTTCTTATGTCTACTACTTAAATCTACTACCGGTTTTTTCTTTGGGTTTTTTATTACTCTCTTCTTAGAGTAATTTTCTAAATATTTTGCTATTTAGAATTCAGTTTAGTTCTCATTGAGTACTCATTTACTTATCTTTAGCTGAACTGGATCTCAGGTTGATCAGGCCTCATTTCCAAATTCTACGATTAACACTTAGCAAGGTTACTGAGGTATAATATACTTCACTACCTAGTATTACCTTTTCTATTTTTGGCTATACTATTTCTTCTTTTCTCCTTATACAATTTTATCTGCGAAATATGTGTTCTCCGCACATATTTTCGAGTCGCAGGTTCGCACAGGGCTACTGTAACTGGAGTTAAGTACTTCTGGATTTGGTAAGGGCCACACCATCAGTATGATCGTTTAGAGGTGGTCTTATCAATTGCACTACTAGTCGGGTGAGTCTTGTACATTACTAAGTCACCTACTTGGTACCTAACTGAATTGTTATGAATACTTTTCTCGTGGTATTTTTCTGGATTTCTCTAAGTTTGCTCTTAAATTAGAGCGGGCTTTATTCCATATTTGCTTAATCTGCTTATCCTTTATTTGCGGAGGTAGCAGGTCGTGTATTTTCCATTTAGTGGACAAGGGGTGGTTTAGTTTGTATTTATACAGTAACTCAAACGGGGTCGACTTGTGACCTTCGTGATAAGCTGCATTAAAGGCGTATTGGATCCAGGATAGGTTTTGGTCCCAAGACGTATGATCGTTCGCATGGTAGGCGATTAATGCAGATTTGAGGTTTCGTAGATACCTTTCAGCAATATTGCCTTGCGGTCGATACTCCGTAGTGGTTATATGGTCTATTCCTAACTTGAAACACATATTCTTAAATTCTTTCGCTTTAAACTGTGGTCCATTATCTGACACTATACGTACAGGTGTACCGTAGTCTTTAAATAATCTTTCCTGTAATATTTTTACAGTAGTCGACGCTAATGCTCGTCGCATGGGATACATCCAAACAAATTTGGTGAACGAATCTACACAGATGAGTAACATGGTATTACCTGATTTCGATCGTGGATAAGGACCTGAAAAGTCTAGGTAAAGTTTAGAAAAAGGGGTCTTAGGGATTTCTGAAATCAGTTGGCTTACCTGATTATTTCTGGCCGGTTTACTGAGAGCATATAATTTACATTTCTTTACGAAACTGGCTATTTTGCTGTTCATATTGTTCCAATGATATTCCTTTCGAACACGATGTATTGTTTTATTGATTCCCATGTGGGCTCCAATGGTAGATGTATGGAAGTACTCCATCAGCATGGGCTTAATCACATCAGGGGCGATTATTCTTAGTTCCTTTCCGTTTCTTATTTTATGGCATAGTACACTTTTACTCAATACATATTTCTCGGATTTAATACCTTGCGCAAGTTGTTCTATAATAGGTTTCAGTAAGGGGTCTTGTTGTTGATACAAGGCAATGTTTGTAAAGGCAAGGGGGAACTCAGTAATTACGGCGTTAGCAAGTGCTGTTTCCGGATTCTCCTTGCTTCCGGGAGTATTAGTGGGCGACTGGAACATACGGGACAGGGTATCAGCGACTACGTTTTGTGTACCTTTAATATGCTGTACTCTGAATTTGTAGCAGTTTAACCTCAATACCCATCTTCCAATACGTCCTAACTGTTTAGGGTGATTCAGTAACCAAGATATAGCTTGATTATCAGTTTCCAAAAGGAATTCTTTATGTTCTAGGAAGGGTTTAAATTTCTCAAATGCAAAAACAATGGCTAAACATTCCAATTCGTATGCGGAATATTTTCTTTCTTGGTCGCTCATGGTTCGCGATGCATAACTAATAGGTAGTCTACTGTTTTCTATCTCTTGATATATGACTGCACCTAATGCTACACTGGAACTGTCGGTCTGCACTATGAAAGGTTTCGTAAAATCGGCTAGTTGCAAAACTGGGGGAGATATGATACTTTCTTTGAGTTGTTCAAACGCATTTTGATGTTGTGCGCTCCATTCAAACTTCGCTCCCTTCTTTCTTAAGGAATTTAGGGGTGCTGCTATTTCGGCAAGATGGGGAATATACTTGTGGAAATAATTTACCATTCCCAAAAATCGGGCTATACCTTTTGCATCTCGTGGGGGTGAAAATTCTCTAATAGCGCGGGTATGTTCGGGGTCAATGCTTACTTTTCCATTCGCTTTCACGATGTGACCTAAGAATGAAAACTGTGGAACGGCAAAATTTACCTTTTTTGGGTTAACAGTTAATCCTGCTTTTTGTAACCGAGATAACACTTCATGTAGGTGTTTAAGATGTTGTTCCATTGATTCGCTATATATAACGATGTCGTCCAAATAGTGATACACATATTTAAATTTAATATCGTGAAATATCCTTTCTAATAGTCTACTACATACGGAACTTCCTTGAGATATTCCAAAGGGTACTCTAGTAAATTGGTACAAGTTAAAAGGAATGGCAAACGTGGTTAGACGTTTTGATTCTTCCGAAAGGGGTATTTGGTGAAAAGCTTGATTCAGATCCACTACAGTAAAGACTTTCGCTTTCGTGAAGTAATGGAAAGCACTATGGATGTCTGGAAGAGGAATAGATTCAAATTCTATTCTTTTGTTTAATTGGCGGTAGTCCACAACTAGTCTGTGCTTATCGTGACCTTTCGGTACTAAAAAGGAGGGAGATGAATATGTTGACGTATAGGGTTCAATTACTCCTTGCTCCAACAACTTGTTGATATGGTTTCTCATCACTTCCATCTTGGGAGGCGACAACTTGTACGGAGGTAGGCGTATTACTTTCTGATCGCTCAGTTTAATTTTATATTCTATTAGTTTAGTGAGTCCTAGCTTAGGTGTAAGAACTGAGGAAAATTCTTTTATTAATTTCTGTATTCTCATTCTATCTCTACTTTCTAGATGAGATAAATCAGACTCTTGGTGTAATACGTGTGCAGTAGATGAACTAGTTTTTTCCTGTTTGTCATTATTACAATCAAATCTATATTTCCGTGTACGGTCGAATCGAAAATAATATTTTTGCTCGTAGATGTCAAGAATCATTCCCGTTTTACTAATAAAGTCTGCTCCCAGTATTAATTCGGGTCCTAATTCATTACATACTAACATAGTAAAAACCCAGGTTAGGTTCTTGATTTTAACTTTAACGGTAATGCTCAGTTTTATTATTATATTTCGTTTATTGGCGGTAGCACACTTTATATTCACTGCTTGACTCCGTTTTACTAGATGGTGTTTCAATAATTTGTCTGCTAACTCTCGACTGATTAAGGTTCTGCTAGATCCCGAATCAATTAATGCGATAGTGGAGGTAACACCTAGGTCTACTTGGATTAAGGGTAATAGACTTTTAGTCCAGTTACATTTATTTATCGCGTTACATTTTTCAAGAAACTTTCTCACATAGGGATCTACTTCTTTAGAATTTCTTTTCCTTCCACTTTCGTTATATAATAACTTTTTTTTTTATACGTTTCTTTAGGTTCACCAGATTTCGAGTTGCTGCGGAAGACACAGGATTTCGGGTCTCCCTGCCTTACATGTTTTTTGGATCGGAGTGTTTACGTTCCAATTGCTTACTCTTACAGTCCTTTCTTATGTGTCCATATTTGCCGCAATTATAACAGATGGGCTTATTACGAGGAGGGTACCTGGTTTCCGTTTTAGATGGTGTTACATTTAACTTACCAGAACTGTGCACATTGTGAGGTCTATTGAATACTTGCCTTTCATGCAGGGTTGTTACACCGGGCTCTAAGGCTCGCAATTCATTTCTATTTGTTTCTGCTGATTTCATCATATGTCTATTTTGATCGGAGTACCATACATTTGACGAATGGATACTGCATTGTTCTAGATCTGCTATGGTGTTCGGTCTGTTTATCAAAGCTAAACGAGATCTTTCCTCTGGTGACAGTCCTACTAAAATGGTGTCGACCATCTGTGTCTCATTCCAATCTACACGTAGTAGTCGAGATGACTCCCTGATATCGAAGATGTAATGAGCTAATCTCTCGTGATTTCCTTGTACTCTTAGTACGGTCTTTCTTTTAAGTTCTTCATAAATTCCGGTTGGAATAAAGTACTTTATTATTGAGCTATGTAGGTCTTCTACTGGAAGTGTAGACCTTAATGCTTCTATCACACGATTCTTTAACGGGGGTTTACATTTCGGTAGCAGAACTTGCAAAATTTGCCAATCATTCAGCTGCTGTAGATCTTTTATCTGCAGGAGATATTTAATGAAATTTAGTAGTTTGGAGACATTTAATCCTTCGGTGTAAGGGATTTCAGTTAAAAGTTTCTCCACAGGATGAGTGATTTTTCCATATAGGTCTGCGTTAAGGTTTAAGGTGGGCATCCCTTTAGGAGAACGATATGATGCATTCGGGGTGGTCAATTCGTGCGTTCCGGGGCAAATCTGGAAACGATTGGGAGGAGGGGCTTTTAAATCTCTATCAGGATATTGCTCGTGAGTAGCTTGCATTTGCGATACGGCGGGTGAGTCGTGATCAGTGTTAGGCGGAGGTAAATCAGTAGTAGGGGATTGAACTGGGGAGATGTGTAATTTCTTCAAGGACTTCTCTATTTCATCCATTCGGAACGAGTCGGATCTTCTTCTTAACTCATTAATAATAGTGGGTAAGCGACGTAAAGCTTCGTCAGCAAAGTTTTGCACTTCTGGAGGTATTTCCGTAAGATTAGGCCAGATCAACAAATTTTTCATTCGCCGGGTTAAATGCTCTATTCTCTGGGTAGTCCGCAAAATTATTGCCGGAGATTTCTCGTCTTGGAGGGTTTGAGACAATAAGGTTAGCTCACTATACTTGGCATTACAAATTTCTCTCTCGCTCTCATAATCGAATCCGCTTAGGTTGCTTAATTGCGCGGGTGTATCAAATCCACTTTCGCGTATTGATCTACGCAATTCCGCGACTGTTACATTCGCATAGGGTAGTCCACGCAAAAGAGCTTCGTAAGACAGCTCATCCTTTAATAGTAAATCCGGATTAAATTGGGCCATTTTTATCTTATTTCTAACACATTAAAACGTACTTAAAATTGATTTTACAACACTACACACTAACTACATAGACAAGGTGCATTCTTGGGTAAATCATTTGCATAATTCAGAAGAGAATAATTTCTCTTCTAAGGGAGAGACAGAAATTCCACACACACATATTTCAATGTTAAATCACCGATCAGCTGTTTGCTGGAATGTAGGTCACCCTCTTTTATTTAGTACACAAAGGCAGGGTAAGTGTATGCGTGGGAACGCGGGGGTTACGCACACGTATTGTTCTCTACACAATGCCACAGACTAACTTCCTTGACCGGTTTTAACTGGAGAAGCCAGCTCGGACGCATGGGGTGAATCTCATTCAACAAAGCACGCTTTACAAGTTACAAGTGTATTACGGTTAGAACAGTCTGAGTTTAGTAATTAATTCTCGTACTTTCCCCAATTAAATTATTTATTATTTTTTAGTAACAAATTTAAGTTACGAAATTCTTTCCACGTAATTAACCGGGTCTACTTTACACAGGGATAATTTTTTTTTTTTTTTTTTTTTTACCGTGATGACAGACATACACTGATATACTATGCAGGCATATTCAAGAAACTACAGGTCTTGGATTGTCACAATATAAACCTGTTAAAGACTGAACAGATCAGCAAGTACTACAATTCATGTACATACTTGCATTTGGCTTCATACAATGATATTTCAAGTTATACTGACTATCATTTACGTATCTTAAAATAAATTCATTTTATGAAAATTAATGTTACATTAAATACAGTGACTGAGTGCATATATCAAATAACTGAATGCCGTGAGTTATCTAATTTACTCCGTAACAATTACTTTAATTAGCAGCGTGACGTATCTTTGTTAATGTCATGATGCTTACAACCTTTTTTATTAATAAGCAGAGTGGCGCAATTTTGTAACTTTTTTTTTTTACCACGTTACAAATCCAGGGAACCCATCTTAATTGACACCTGCCAATTACATGGGCTGCCTACGTTGTAACGAACTGTTATTAAACTCAAAATAATTGAACAAATTACTTAAGCTAATTATTAGGAAACAAGGGAAGGTATTTCACTGATTTATGCACTCATTTTCATGTGTAATAAGATGACTTCTCTTTATTAACAACTGATATGAAAAGATCCCATGACATAATTAATTAGATTAAAATATTTGAATGGTTTTCAGAAAAACTGGGGATCAAACTGAATATATATTCTTTTACCTCGGATCCGAGTTTACTTTAAGTATATCTATAGCAAAGACTTCTGAGTATTTTGTGTTCATCTAGATGCTTGCAAGACTTCTTTTACCATTTGAAGAATGGTATTATTAACTAAAGTGATTATAATTTACATTTACATATAATGCGTTACAACGTATGATATTGAATATTACAGTAAACTCTTAGTTGGTCTCATTTAAATTTTAAAGAAAATTATAGTCTTTGAAAAGTCTCTTTTCTCTGTAAGTTATGTCTCAAATATAATTAACTCTCGATAGGCAAGCTATCGAGTCACCTTTACAATAGGTCGTGGTAACCTCGTCCTGGGGTGTCTCTCTTGGGAATTCTTGAAGTCGGCGTCGTCATCTGAGTCGTGTCTTCGGCAATTACTAGATAGGAGGTTCACTGCGGAGATTGAAGTTTCTCTAGTTTAAGTTAGTGTAGATCCACGTAGGTCCTCGTCAGCGTCTTATGCCTCGTATACATCCACATGTGAAGTTTATGTAGGTCACATGTTCATGTGTAAAGTTGTACTTGAATTTACCTCTTGAGGGGAGACGTCATCTTGCTTACTACTTGTTAGTTTTTTGTTTTAACTTATTACATTTTTTTTTTAACACAACTTTATACAATTCACACATTACACTCGCTCGCCACGTTTAGCAGTGGTAGCTAACATTTAAAATTAAATTTAAACAGTGCATTTTGGTGGAGCTCTCGCTCGTAGTTCTATACGCTCTGACGGCAGCATTGTGACTCTCTACTCGATTCGACTGGCACATTACAACGGAGAGGGGCAAGTACTCCGCGATAATATAGTTCCTATTTTTATTTAAATTGACATTCTTATTACAAAAAAACAATACATTAATTCTACATATATAATTTAAGTGAATTATTTTAACTACTCTTGTGCCTTCAAATTACTAATTACAAAGATTATGATTTTTATATCTTCCTAAGTTACAGACGACTCGCTATGCACGTTGTGTCCGGAATTAACAGGTCACCGCATGATGACTAGCAAAGGGTTAATTGTGATATTAATAACTTTTTACAATTCGAATTTTTTATTAATGCTTTAGTTAGATTTTCCATTTACATCTCGTACTTATTCTGAGTTAGGACAGGGGCTTTAGGTTTAATAGTGCGATTTAAAAATACTTAATTGCTAGTAAATTAATTTTTTATTTATTTAAAATTCTATATTCCATTAAATCGTCACATACTCCACCGCTTAAATTCCACATTACGGAGGTTTTGTGAGCCTAACGCAAAATTGGGGACTTGGAGTATGCTTGGTGTCAGTGTGTGTAATTTCTCTCACGTAGTTATTGGCAAGCATTATACCCATTTGTTTCTTCTCCACAACACAATATACTTTTATATTTTCTTATAAACTACCTTTTTTTTTCTTTTACATACTATTCACACTTAATGTCTACATTTTAAAACACAAAACTCTTTCTTATGTCTACTACTTAAATCTACTACCGGTTTTTTCTTTGGGTTTTTTATTACTCTCTTCTTAGAGTAATTTTCTAAATATTTTGCTATTTAGAATTCAGTTTAGTTCTCATTGAGTACTCATTTACTTATCTTTAGCTGAACTGGATCTCAGGTTGATCAGGCCTCATTTCCAAATTCTACGATTAACACTTAGCAAGGTTACTGAGGTATAATATACTTCACTACCTAGTATTACCTTTTCTATTTTTGGCTATACTATTTCTTCTTTTCTCCTTATACAATTTTATCTGTGAAATATGTGTTCTCCGCACATATTTTCGAGTCGCAGGTTCGCACAGGGCTACTGTAACTGGAGTTAAGTACTTCTGGATTTGGTAAGGGCCACACCATCAGTATGATCGTTTAGAGGTGGTCTTATCAATTGCACTACTAGTCGGGTGAGTCTTGTACATTACTAAGTCACCTACTTGGTACCTAACTGAATTGTTATGAATACTTTTCTCGTGGTATTTTTCTGGATTTCTCTAAGTTTGCTCTTAAATTAGAGCGGGCTTTATTCCATATTTGCTTAATCTGCTTATCCTTTATTTGCGGAGGTAGCAGGTCGTGTATTTTCCATTTAGTGGACAAGGGGTGGTTTAGTTTGTATTTATACAGTAACTCAAACGGGGTCGACTTGTGACCTTCGTGGTAAGCTGCATTAAAGGCGTATTGGATCCAGGATAGGTTTTGGTCCCAAGACGTATGATCGTTCGCATGGTAGGCGATTAATGCAGATTTGAGGTTTCGTAGATACCTTTCAGCAATATTGCCTTGCGGTCGATACTCCGTAGTGGTTATATGGTCTATTCCTAACTTGAAACACATATTCTTAAATTCTTTCGCTTTAAACTGTGGTCCATTATCTGACACTATACGTACAGGTGTACCGTAGTCTTTAAATAATCTTTCCTGTAATATTTTTACAGTAGTCGATGCTAATGCTCGTCGCATGGGATACATCCAAACAAATTTGGTGAACGAATCTACACAGATGAGTAACATGGTATTACCTGATTTCGATCGTGGATAAGGACCTGAAAAGTCTAGGTAAAGTTTAGAAAAAGGGGTCTTAGGGATTTCTGAAATCAGTTGGCTTACCTGATTATTTCTGGCCGGTTTACTGAGAGCATATAATTTACATTTCTTTACGAAACTGGCTATTTCGCTGTTCATATTGTTCCAATGATATTCCTTTCGAACACGATGTATTGTTTTATTGATTCCCTTGTGGGCTCCAATGGTAGATGTATGGAAGTACTCCATCAGCATGGGCTTAATCACATCAGGGGCGATTATTCTTAGTTCCTTTCCGTTTCTTATTTTATGGCATAGTACACTTTTACTCAATACATATTTCTCGGATTTAATACCTTGCGCAAGTTGTTCTATAATAGGTTTCAGTAAGGGGTCTTGTTGTTGATACAAGGCAATGTTTGTAAAGGCAAGGGGGAACTCAGTAATTACGGCGTTAGCAAGTGCTGTTTCCGGATTCTCCTTGCTTCCGGGAGTATTAGTGGGCGACTGGAACATACGGGACAGGGTATCAGCGACTACGTTTTGTGTACCTTTAATATGCTGTACTCTGAATTTGTAGCAGTTTAACCTCAATACCCATCTTCCAATACGTCCTAACTGTTTAGGGTGATTCAGTAACCAAGATATAGCTTGATTATCAGTTTCCAAAAGGAATTCTTTATGTTCTAGGAAGGGTTTAAATTTCTCAAATGCAAAAACAATGGCTAAACATTCCAATTCGTATGCGGAATATTTTCTTTCTTGGTCGCTCATGGTTCGCGATGCATAACTAATAGGTAGTCTACTGTTTTCTATCTCTTGATATATGACTGCACCTAATGCTACACTGGAACTGTCGGTCTGCACTATGAAAGGTTTCGTAAAATCGGCTAGTTGCAAAACTGGGGGAGATATGATACTTTCTTTGAGTTGTTCAAACGCATTTTGATGTTGTGCGCTCCATTCAAACTTCGCTCCCTTCTTTCTTAAGGAATTTAGGGGTGCTGCTATTTCGGCAAGATGGGGAATATACTTGTGGAAATAATTTACCATTCCCAAAAATCGGGCTATACCTTTTGCATCTCGTGGGGGTGAAAATTCTCTAATAGCGCGGGTATGTTCGGGGTCAATGCTTACTTTTCCATTCGCTTTCACGATGTGACCTAAGAATGAAAACTGTGGAACGGCAAAATTTACCTTTTTTGGGTTAACAGTTAATCCTGCTTTTTGTAACCGAGATAACACTTCACGTAGGTGTTTAAGATGTTGTTCCATTGATTCGCTATATATAACGATGTCGTCCAAATAGTGATACACATATTTAAATTTAATATCGTGAAATATCCTTTCTAATAGTCTACTACATACGGAACTTCCTTGAGATATTCCAAAGGGTACTCTAGTAAATTGGTACAAGTTAAAAGGAAAGGCAAACGTGGTTAGACGTTTTGATTCTTCCGAAAGGGGTATTTGGTGAAAAGCTTGATTCAGATCCACTACAGTAAAAACTTTCGCTTTCGTGAAGTAATGGAAAGCACTATGGATGTCTGGAAGAGGAATAGATTCAAATTCTATTCTTTTGTTTAATTGGCGGTAGTCCACAACTAGTCTGTGCTTATCGTGACCTTTCGGTACTAAAAAGGAGGGAGATGAATATGGGGACGTATAGGGTTCAATTACTCCTTGCTCCAACAACTTGTTGATATGGTTTCTCATCACTTCCATCTTGGGAGGCGACAACTTGTACGGAGGTAGGCGTATTACTTTCTGATCGCTCAGTTTAATTTTATATTCTATTAGTTTAGTGAGTCCTAGCTTAGGTGTAAGAACTGAGGAAAATTCTTTTATTAATTTCTGTATTCTCATTCTATCTCTACTTTCTAGATGAGATAAATCAGACTCTTGGTGTAATACGTGTGCAGTAGATGAACTAGTTTTTTCCTGTTTGTCATTATTACAATCAAATCTATATTTCCGTGTACGGTCGAATCGAAAATAATATTTTTGCTCGTAGATGTCAAGAATCATTCCCGTTTTACTAATAAAGTCTGCTCCCAGTATTAATTCGGGTCCTAATTCATTACATACTAACATAGTAAAAACCCAGGTTAGGTTCTTGATTTTAACTTTAACGGTAATGCTCAGTTTTATTATTATATTTCGTTTATTGGCGGTAGCACACTTTATATTCACTGCTTGACTCCGTTTTACTAGATGGTGTTTCAATAATTTGTCTGCTAACTCTCGACTGATTAAGGTTCTGCTAGATCCCGAATCAATTAATGCGATAGTGGAGGTAACACCTAGGTCTACTTGGATTAAGGGTAATAGACTTTTAGTCCAGTTACATTTATTTATCGCGTTACATTTTTCAAGAAACTTTCTCACATAGGGATCTACTTCTTTAGAATTTCTTTTCCTTCCACTTTCGTTATATAATAACTTTTTTTTTATACGTTTCTTTAGGTTCACCAGATTTCGAGTTGCTGCGGAAGACACAGGATTTCGGGTCTCCCTGCCTTACATGTTTTTTGGATCGGAGTGTTTACGTTCCAATTGCTTACTCTTACAGTCCTTTCTTATGTGTCCATATTTGCCGCAATTATAACAGATGGGCTTATTACGAGGAGGGTACCTGGTTTCCGTTTTAGATGGTGTTACATTTAACTTACCAGAACTGTGCACATTGTGAGGTCTATTGAATACTTGCCTTTCATGCAGGGTTGTTACACCGGGCTCTAAGGCTCGCAATTCATTTCTATTTGTTTCTGCTGATTTCATCATATGTCTATTTTGATCGGAGTACCATACATTTGACGAATGGATACTGCATTGTTCTAGATCTGCTATGGTGTTCGGTCTGTTTATCAAAGCTAAACGAGATCTTTCCTCTGGTGACAGTCCTACTAAAATGGTGTCGACCATCTGTGTCTCATTCCAATCTACACGTAGTAGTCGAGATGACTCCCTGATATCGAAGATGTAATGAGCTAATCTCTCGTGATTTCCTTGTACTCTTAGTACGGTCTTTCTTTTAAGTTCTTCATAAATTCCGGTTGGAATAAAGTACTTTATTATTGAGCTATGTAGGTCTTCTACTGGAAGTGTAGACCTTAATGCTTCTATCACACGATTCTTTAACGGGGGTTTACATTTCGGTAGCAGAACTTGCAAAATTTGCCAATCATTCAGCTGCTGTAGATCTTTTATCTGCAGGAGATATTTAATGAAATTTAGTAGTTTGGAGACATTTAATCCTTCGGTGTAAGGGATTTCAGTTAAAAGTTTCTCCACAGGATGAGTGATTTTTCCATATAGGTCTGCGTTAAGGTTTAAGGTGGGCATCCCTTTAGGAGAACGATATGATGCATTCGGGGTGGTCAATTCGTGCGTTCCGGGGCAAATCTGGAAACGATTGGGAGGAGGGGCTTTTAAATCTCTATCAGGATATTGCTCGTGAGTAGCTTGCATTTGCGATACGGCGGGTGAGTCGTGATCAGTGTTAGGCGGAGGTAAATCAGTAGTAGGGGATTGAACTGGGGAGATGTGTAATTTCTTCAAGGACTTCTCTATTTCATCCATTCGGAACGAGTCGGATCTTCTTCTTAACTCATTAATAATAGTGGGTAAGCGACGTAAAGCTTCGTCAGCAAAGTTTTGCACTTCTGGAGGTATTTCCGTAAGATTAGGCCAGATCAACAAATTTTTCATTTGCCGGGTTAAATGCTCTATTCTCTGGGTAGTCCGCAAAATTATTGCCGGAGATTTCTCGTCTTGGAGGGTTTGAGACAATAAGGTTAGCTCACTATACTTGGCATTACAAATTTCTCTCTCGCTCTCATAATCGAATCCGCTTAGGTTGCTTAATTGCGCGGGTGTATCAAATCCACTTTCGCGTATTGATCTACGCAATTCCGCGACTGTTACATTCGCATAGGGTAGTCCACGCAAAAGAGCTTCGTAAGACAGCTCATCCTTTAATAGTAAATCCGGATTAAATTGGGCCATTTTTATCTTATTTCTAACACATTAAAACGTACTTAAAATTGATTTTACAACACTACACACTAACTACATAGACAAGGTGCATTCTTGGGTAAATCATTTGCATAATTCAGAAGAGAATAATTTCTCTTCTAAGGGAGAGACAGAAATTCCACACACACATATTTCAATGTTAAATCACCGATCAGCTGTTTGCTGGAATGTAGGTCACCCTCTTTTATTTAGTACACAAAGGCAGGGTAAGTGTATGCGTGGGAACGCGGGGGTTACGCACACGTATTGTTCTCTACACAATGCCACAGACTAACTTCCTTGACCGGTTTTAACTGGAGAAGCCAGCTCGGACGCATGGGGTGAATCTCATTCAACAAAGCACGCTTTACAAGTTACAAGTGTATTACGGTTAGAACAGTCTGAGTTTAGTAATTAATTCTCGTACTTTCCCCAATTAAATTATTTATTATTTTTTAGTAACAAATTTAAGTTACGAAATTCTTTCCACGTAATTAACCGGGTCTACTTTACACAGGGATAATTTTTTTTTTTTTTTTTTTTTACCGTGATGACAGACATACACTGATATACTATGCAGGCATATTCAAGAAACTACAGGTCTTGGATTGTCACAATATAAACCTGTTAAAGACTGAACAGATCAGCAAGTACTACAATTCATGTACATACTTGCATTTGGCTTCATACAATGATATTTCAAGTTATACTGACTATCATTTACGTATCTTAAAATAAATTCATTTTATGAAAATTAATGTTACATTAAATACAGTGACTGAGTGCATATATCAAATAACTGAATGCCGTGAGTTATCTAATTTACTCCGTAACAATTACTTTAATTAGCAGCGTGACGTATCTTTGTTAATGTCATGATGCTTACAACCTTTTTTATTAATAAGCAGAGTGGCGCAATTTTGTAACTTTTTTTTTTACCACGTTACAAATCCAGGGAACCCATCTTAATTGACACCTGCCAATTACATGGGCTGCCTACGTTGTAACGAACTGTTATTAAACTCAAAATAATTGAACAAATTACTTAAGCTAATTATTAGGAAACAAGGGAAGGTATTTCACTGATTTATGCACTCATTTTCATGTGTAATAAGATGACTTCTCTTTATTAACAACTGATATGAAAAGATCCCATGACATAATTAATTAGATTAAAATATTTGAATGGTTTTCAGAAAAACTGGGGATCAAACTGAATATATATTCTTTTACCTCGGATCCGAGTTTACTTTAAGTATATCTATAGCAAAGACTTCTGAGTATTTTGTGTTCATCTAGATGCTTGCAAGACTTCTTTTACCATTTGAAGAATGGTATTATTAACTAAAGTGATTATAATTTACATTTACATATAATGCGTTACAACGTATGATATTGAATATTACAGTAAACTCTTAGTTGGTCTCATTTAAATTTTAAAGAAAATTATAGTCTTTGAAAAGTCTCTTTTCTCTGTAAGTTATGTCTCAAATATAATTAACTCTCGATAGGCAAGCTATCGAGTCACCTTTACAATAGGTCGTGGTAACCTCGTCCTGGGGTGTCTCTCTTGGGAATTCTTGAAGTCGGCGTCGTCATCTGAGTCGTGTCTTCGGCAATTACTAGATAGGAGGTTCACTGCGGAGATTGAAGTTTCTCTAGTTTAAGTTAGTGTAGATCCACGTAGGTCCTCGTCAGCGTCTTATGCCTCGTATACATCCACATGTGAAGTTTATGTAGGTCACATGTTCATGTGTAAAGTTGTACTTGAATTTACCTCTTGAGGGGAGACGTCATCTTGCTTACTACTTGTTAGTTTTTTGTTTTAACTTATTACATTTTTTTTTTAACACAACTTTATACAATTCACACATTACACTCGCTCGCCACGTTTAGCAGTGGTAGCTAACATTTAAAATTAAATTTAAACAGTGCATTTTGGTGGAGCTCTCGCTCGTAGTTCTATACGCTCTGACGGCAGCATTGTGACTCTCTACTCGATTCGACTGGCACATTACAACGGAGAGGGGCAAGTACTCCGCGATAATATAGTTCCTATTTTTATTTAAATTGACATTCTTATTACAAAAAAACAATACATTAATTCTACATATATAATTTAAGTGAATTATTTTAACTACTCTTGTGCCTTCAAATTACTAATTACAAAGATTATGATTTTTATATCTTCCTAAGTTACAGACGACTCGCTATGCACGTTGTGTCCGGAATTAACAGGTCACCGCATGATGACTAGCAAAGGGTTAATTGTGATATTAATAACTTTTTACAATTCGAATTTTTTATTAATGCTTTAGTTAGATTTTCCATTTACATCTCGTACTTATTCTGAGTTAGGACAGGGGCTTTAGGTTTAATAGTGCGATTTAAAAATACTTAATTGCTAGTAAATTAATTTTTTATTTATTTAAAATTCTATATTCCATTAAATCGTCACATACTCCACCGCTTAAATTCCACATTACGGAGGTTTTGTGAGCCTAACGCAAAATTGGGGACTTGGAGTATGCTTGGTGTCAGTGTGTGTAATTTCTCTCACGTAGTTATTGGCAAGCATTATACCCATTTGTTTCTTCTCCACAACACAATATACTTTTATATTTTCTTATAAACTACCTTTTTTTTTCTTTTACATACTATTCACACTTAATGTCTACATTTTAAAACACAAAACTCTTTCTTATGTCTACTACTTAAATCTACTACCGGTTTTTTCTTTGGGTTTTTTATTACTCTCTTCTTAGAGTAATTTTCTAAATATTTTGCTATTTAGAATTCAGTTTAGTTCTCATTGAGTACTCATTTACTTATCTTTAGCTGAACTGGATCTCAGGTTGATCAGGCCTCATTTCCAAATTCTACGATTAACACTTAGCAAGGTTACTGAGGTATAATATACTTCACTACCTAGTATTACCTTTTCTATTTTTGGCTATACTATTTCTTCTTTTCTCCTTATACAATTTTATCTGTGAAATATGTGTTCTCCGCACATATTTTCGAGTCGCAGGTTCGCACAGGGCTACTGTAACTGGAGTTAAGTACTTCTGGATTTGGTAAGGGCCACACCATCAGTATGATCGTTTAGAGGTGGTCTTATCAATTGCACTACTAGTCGGGTGAGTCTTGTACATTACTAAGTCACCTACTTGGTACCTAACTGAATTGTTATGAATACTTTTCTCGTGGTATTTTTCTGGATTTCTCTAAGTTTGCTCTTAAATTAGAGCGGGCTTTATTCCATATTTGCTTAATCTGCTTATCCTTTATTTGCGGAGGTAGCAGGTCGTGTATTTTCCATTTAGTGGACAAGGGGTGGTTTAGTTTGTATTTATACAGTAACTCAAACGGGGTCGACTTGTGACCTTCGTGATAAGCTGCATTAAAGGCGTATTGGATCCAGGATAGGTTTTGGTCCCAAGACGTATGATCGTTCGCATGGTAGGCGATTAATGCAGATTTGAGGTTTCGTAGATACCTTTCAGCAATATTGCCTTGCGGTCGATACTCCGTAGTGGTTATATGGTCTATTCCTAACTTGAAACACATATTCTTAAATTCTTTCGCTTTAAACTGTGGTCCATTATCTGACACTATACGTACAGGTGTACCGTAGTCTTTAAATAATCTTTCCTGTAATATTTTTACAGTAGTCGACGCTAATGCTCGTCGCATGGGATACATCCAAACAAATTTGGTGAACGAATCTACACAGATGAGTAACATGGTATTACCTGATTTCGATCGTGGATAAGGACCTGAAAAGTCTAGGTAAAGTTTAGAAAAAGGGGTCTTAGGGATTTCTGAAATCAGTTGGCTTACCTGATTATTTCTGGCCGGTTTACTGAGAGCATATAATTTACATTTCTTTACGAAACTGGCTATTTCGCTGTTCATATTGTTCCAATGATATTCCTTTCGAACACGATGTATTGTTTTATTGATTCCCATGTGGGCTCCAATGGTAGATGTATGGAAGTACTCCATCAGCATGGGCTTAATCACATCAGGGGCGATTATTCTTAGTTCCTTTCCGTTTCTTATTTTATGGCATAGTACACTTTTACTCAATACATATTTCTCGGATTTAATACCTTGCGCAAGTTGTTCTATAATAGGTTTCAGTAAGGGGTCTTGTTGTTGATACAAGGCAATGTTTGTAAAGGCAAGGGGGAACTCAGTAATTACGGCGTTAGCAAGTGCTGTTTCCGGATTCTCCTTGCTTCCGGGAGTATTAGTGGGCGACTGGAACATACGGGACAGGGTATCAGCGACTACGTTTTGTGTACCTTTAATATGCTGTACTCTGAATTTGTAGCAGTTTAACCTCAATACCCATCTTCCAATACGTCCTAACTGTTTAGGGTAATTCAGTAACCAAGATAATGCTTGATTATCAGTTTCCAAAAGGAATTCTTTATGTTCTAGGAAGGGTTTAAATTTCTCAAATGCAAAAACAATGGCTAAACATTCCAATTTGTATGCGGAATATTTTCTTTCTTGGTCGCTCATGGTTCGCGATGCATAACTAATAGGTAGTCTACTGTTTTCTATCTCTTGATATATGACTGCACCTAATGCTACACTGGAACTGTCGGTCTGCACTATGAAAGGTTTCGTAAAATCGGCTAGTTGCAAAACTGGGGGAGATATGATACTTTCTTTGAGTTGTTCAAACGCATTTTGATGTTGTGCGCTCCATTCAAACTTCGCTCCCTTCTTTCTTAAGGAATTTAGGGGTGCTGCTATTTCGGCAAGATGGGGAATATACTTGTGGAAATAATTTACCATTCCCAAAAATCGGGCTATACCTTTTGCATCTCGTGGGGGTGAAAATTCTCTAATAGCGCGGGTATGTTCGGGGTCAATGCTTACTTTTCCATTCGCTTTCACGATGTGACCTAAGAATGAAAACTGTGGAACGGCAAAATTTACCTTTTTTGGGTTAACAGTTAATCCTGCTTTTTGTAACCGAGATAACACTTCACGTAGGTGTTTAAGATGTTGTTCCATTGATTCGCTATATATAACGATGTCGTCCAAATAGTGATACACATATTTAAATTTAATATCGTGAAATATCCTTTCTAATAGTCTACTACATACGGAACTTCCTTGAGATATTCCAAAGGGTACTCTAGTAAATTGGTACAAGTTAAAAGGAAAGGCAAACGTGGTTAGACGTTTTGATTCTTCCGAAAGGGGTATTTGGTGAAAAGCTTGATTCAGATCCACTACAGTAAAAACTTTCGCTTTCGTGAAGTAATGGAAAGCACTATGGATGTCTGGAAGAGGAATAGATTCAAATTCTATTCTTTTGTTTAATTGGCGGTAGTCCACAACTAGTCTGTGCTTATCGTGACCTTTCGGTACTAAAAAGGAGGGAGATGAATATGGGGACGTATAGGGTTCAATTACTCCTTGCTCCAACAACTTGTTGATATGGTTTCTCATCACTTCCATCTTGGGAGGCGACAACTTGTACGGAGGTAGGCGTATTACTTTCTGATCGCTCAGTTTAATTTTATATTCTATTAGTTTAGTGAGTCCTAGCTTAGGTGTAAGAACTGAGGAAAATTCTTTTATTAATTTCTGTATTCTCATTCTATCTCTACTTTCTAGATGAGATAAATCAGACTCTTGGTGTAATACGTGTGCAGTAGATGAACTAGTTTTTTCCTGTTTGTCATTATTACAATCAAATCTATATTTCCGTGTACGGTCGAATCGAAAATAATATTTTTGCTCGTAGATGTCAAGAATCATTCCCGTTTTACTAATAAAGTCTGCTCCCAGTATTAATTCGGGTCCTAATTCATTACATACTAACATAGTAAAAACCCAGGTTAGGTTCTTGATTTTAACTTTAACGGTAATGCTCAGTTTTATTATTATATTTCGTTTATTGGCGGTAGCACACTTTATATTCACTGCTTGACTCCGTTTTACTAGATGGTGTTTCAATAATTTGTCTGCTAACTCTCGACTGATTAAGGTTCTGCTAGATCCCGAATCAATTAATGCGATAGTGGAGGTAACACCTGGGTCTACTTGGATTAAGGGTAATAGACTTTTAGTCCAGTTACATTTATTTATCGCGTTACATTTTTCAAGAAACTTTCTCACATAGGGATCTACTTCTTTAGAATTTCTTTTCCTTCCACTTTCGTTATATAATAACTTTTTTTTTTATACGTTTCTTTAGGTTCACCAGATTTCGAGTTGCTGCGGAAGACACAGGATTTCGGGTCTCCCTGCCTTACATGTTTTTTGGATCGGAGTGTTTACGTTCCAATTGCTTACTCTTACAGTCCTTTCTTATGTGTCCATATTTGCCGCAATTATAACAGATGGGCTTATTACGAGGAGGGTACCTGGTTTCCGTTTTAGATGGTGTTACATTTAACTTACCAGAACTGTGCACATTGTGAGGTCTATTGAATACTTGCCTTTCATGCAGGGTTGTTACACCGGGCTCTAAGGCTCGCAATTCATTTCTATTTGTTTCTGCTGATTTCATCATATGTCTATTTTGATCGGAGTACCATACATTTGACGAATGGATACTGCATTGTTCTAGATCTGCTATGGTGTTCGGTCTATTTATCAAAGCTAAACGAGATCTTTCCTCTGGTGACAGTCCTACTAAAATGGTGTCGACCATCTGTGTCTCATTCCAATCTACACGTAGTAGTCGAGATGACTCCGTGATATCGAAGATGTAATGAGCTAATCTCTTGTGATTTCCTTGTACTCGTAGTACGGTCTTTCTTTTAAGTTCTTCATAAATTCCGGTTGGAATAAAGTACTTTATTATTGAGCTATGTAGGTCTTCTACTGGAAGTGTAGACCTTAATGCTTCTATCACACGATTCTTTAACGGGGGTTTACATTTCGGTAGCAGAACTTGCAAAATTTGCCAATCATTCAGCTGCTGTAGATCTTTTATCTGCAGGAGATATTTAATGAAATTTAGTAGTTTGGAGACATTTAATCCTTCGGTGTAAGGGATTTCAGTTAAAAGTTTCTCCACAGGATGAGTGATTTTTCCATATAGGTCTGCGTTAAGGTTTAAGGTGGGCATCCCTTTAGGAGAACGATATGATGCATTCGGGGTGGTCAATTCGTGCGTTCCGGGGCAAATCTGGAAACGATTGGGAGGAGGGGCTTTTAAATCTCTATCAGGATATTGCTCGTGAGTAGCTTGCATTTGCGATACGGCGGGTGAGTCGTGATCAGTGTTAGGCGGAGGTAAATCAGTAGTAGGGGATTGAACTGGGGAGATGTGTAATTTCTTCAAGGACTTCTCTATTTCATCCATTCGGAACGAGTCGGATCTTCTTCTTAACTCATTAATAATAGTGGGTAAGCGACGTAAAGCTTCGTCAGCAAAGTTTTGCACTTCTGGAGGTATTTCCGTAAGATTAGGCCAGATCAACAAATTTTTCATTTGCCGGGTTAAATGCTCTATTCTCTGGGTAGTCCGCAAAATTATTGCCGGAGATTTCTCGTCTTGGAGGGTTTGAGACAATAAGGTTAGCTCACTATACTTGGCATTACAAATTTCTCTCTCGCTCTCATAATCGAATCCGCTTAGGTTGCTTAATTGCGCGGGTGTATCAAATCCACTTTCGCGTATTGATCTACGCAATTCCGCGACTGTTACATTCGCATAGGGTAGTCCACGCAAAAGAGCTTCGTAAGACAGCTCATCCTTTAATAGTAAATCCGGATTAAATTGGGCCATTTTTATCTTATTTCTAACACATTAAAACGTACTTAAAATTGATTTTACAACACTACACACTAACTACATAGACAAGGTGCATTCTTGGGTAAATCATTTGCATAATTCAGAAGAGAATAATTTCTCTTCTAAGGGAGAGACAGAAATTCCACACACACATATTTCAATGTTAAATCACCGATCAGCTGTTTGCTGGAATGTAGGTCACCCTCTTTTATTTAGTACACAAAGGCAGGGTAAGTGTATGCGTGGGAACGCGGGGGTTACGCACACGTATTGTTCTCTACACAATGCCACAGACTAACTTCCTTGACCGGTTTTAACTGGAGAAGCCAGCTCGGACGCATGGGGTGAATCTCATTCAACAAAGCACGCTTTACAAGTTACAAGTGTATTACGGTTAGAACAGTCTGAGTTTAGTAATTAATTCTCGTACTTTCCCCAATTAAATTATTTATTATTTTTTAGTAACAAATTTAAGTTACGAAATTCTTTCCACGTAATTAACCGGGTCTACTTTACACAGGGATAATTTTTTTTTTTTTTTTTTTTTTTACCGTGACGACAGACATACACTGATATACTATGCAGGCATATTCAAGAAACTACAGGTCTTGGATTGTCACAATATAAACCTGTTAAAGACTGAACAGATCAGCAAGTACTACAATTCATGTACATACTTGCATTTGGCTTCATACAATGATATTTCAAGTTATACTGACTATCATTTACGTATCTTAAAATAAGTTCATTTTATGAAAATTAATGTTACATTAAATACAGTGACTGAGTGCATATATCAAATAACTGAATGCCGTGAGTTATCTAATTTACTCCGTAACAATTACTTTAATTAGCAGCGTGACGTATCTTTGTTAATGTCATGATGCTTACAACCTTTTTTATTAATAAGCAGAGTGGCGCAATTTTGTAACTTTTTTTTTTACCACGTTACAAATCCAGGGAACCCATCTTAATTGACACCTGCCAATTACATGGGCTGCCTACGTAGTAACGAACTGTTATTAAACTCAAAATAATTGAACAAATTACTTAAGCTAATTATTAGGAAACAAGGGAAGGTATTTCACTGATTTATGCACTCATTTTCATGTGTAATAAGATGACTTCTCTTTATTAACAACTGATATGAAAAGATCCCATGACATAATTAATTAGATTAAAATATTTGAATGGTTTTCAGAAAAACTGGGGATCAAACTGAATATATATTCTTTTACCTCGGATCCGAGTTTACTTTAAGTATATCTATAGCAAAGACTTCTGAGTATTTTGTGTTCATCTAGATGCTTGCAAGACTTCTTTTACCATTTGAAGAATGGTATTATTAACTAAAGTGATTATAATTTACATTTACATATAATGCGTTACAACGTATGATATTGAATATTACAGTAAACTCTTAGTTGGTCTCATTTAAATTTTAAAGAAAATTATAGTCTTTGAAAAGTCTCTTTTCTCTGTAAGTTATGTCTCAAATATAATTAACTCTCGATAGGCAAGCTATCGAGTCACCTTTACAATAGGTCGTGGTAACCTCGTCCTGGGGTGTCTCTCTTGGGAATTCTTGAAGTCGGCGTCGTCATCTGAGTCGTGTCTTCGGCAATTACTAGATAGGAGGTTCACTGCGGAGATTGAAGTTTCTCTAGTTTAAGTTAGTGTAGATCCACGTAGGTCCTCGTCAGCGTCTTATGCCTCGTATACATCCACATGTGAAGTTTATGTAGGTCACATCTTCATGTGTAAAGTTGTACTTGAATTTACCTCTTGAGGGGAGACGTCATCTTGCTTACTACTTGTTAGTTTTTTGTTTTAACTTATTACATTTTTCTTTTTAACACAACTTTATACAATTCACACATTACACTCGCTCGCCACGTTTAGCAGTGGTAGCTAACATTTAAAATTAAATTTAAACAGTGCATTTTGGTGGAGCTCTCGCTCGTAGTTCTATACGCTCTGACGGCAGCATTGTGACTCTCTACTCGATTCGACTGGCACATTACAACGGAGAGGGGCAAGTACTCCGCGATAATATAGTTCCTATTTTTATGTAAATTGACATTCTTATTACAAAAAAACAATACATTAATTCTACATATATAATTTAAGTGAATTATTTTAACTACTCTTGTGCCTTCAAATTACTAATTACAAAGATTATGATTTTTATATCTTCCTAAGTTACAGACGACTCGCTATGCACGTTGTGTCCGGAATTAACAGGTCACCGCATGATGACTAGCAAAGGGTTAATTGTGATATTAATAACTTTTTACAATTCGAATTTTTTATTAATGCTTTAGTTAGATTTTCCATTTACATCTCGTACTTATTCTGAGTTAGGACAGGGGCTTTAGGTTTAATAGTGCGATTTAAAAATACTTAATTGCTAGTAAATTAATTTTTTATTTATTTAAAATTCTATATTCCATTAAATCGTCACATACTCCACCGCTTAAATTCCACATTACGGAGGTTTTGTGAGCCTAACGCAAAATTGGGGACTTGGAGTATGCTTGGTGTCAGTGTGTGTAATTTCTCTCACGTAGTTATTGGCAAGCATTATACCCATTTGTTTCTTCTCCACAACACAATATACTTTTATATTTTCTTATAAACTACCTTTTTTTTTCTTTTACATACTATTCACACTTAATGTCTACATTTTAAAACACAAAACTCTTTCTTATGTCTACTACTTAAATCTACTACCGGTTTTTTCTTTGGGTTTTTTATTACTCTCTTCTTAGAGTAATTTTCTAAATATTTTGCTATTTAGAATTCAGTTTAGTTCTCATTGAGTACTCATTTACTTATCTTTAGCTGAACTGGATCTCAGGTTGATCAGGCCTCATTTCCAAATTCTACGATTAACACTTAGCAAGGTTACTGAGGTATAATATACTTCACTACCTAGTATTACCTTTTCTATTTTTGGCTATACTATTTCTTCTTTTCTCCTTATACAATTTTATCTGCGAAATATGTGTTCTCCGCACATATTTTCGAGTCGCAGGTTCGCACAGGGCTACTGTAACTGGAGTTAAGTACTTCTGGATTTGGTAAGGGCCACACCATCAGTATGATCGTTTAGAGGTGGTCTTATCAATTGCACTACTAGTCGGGTGAGTCTTGTACATTACTAAGTCACCTACTTGGTACCTAACTAAATTGTTATGAATACTTTTCTCGTGGTATTTTTCTGGATTTCTCTAAGTTTGCTCTTAAATTAGAGCGGGCTTTATTCCATATTTGCTTAATCTGCTTATCCTTTATTTGCGGAGGAGCAGGTCGTGTATTTTCCATTTAGTGGACAAGGGGTGGTTTAGTTTGTATTTATACAGTAACTCAAACGGGGTCGACTTGTGACCTTCGTGATAAGCTGCATTAAAGGCGTATTGGATCCAGGATAGGTTTTGGTCCCAAGACGTATGATCGTTCGCATGGTAGGCGATTAATGCAGATTTGAGGTTTCGTAGATACCTTTCAGCAATATTGCCTTGCGGTCGATACTCCGTAGTGGTTATATGGTCTATTCCTAACTTGAAACACATATTCTTAAATTCTTTCGCTTTAAACTGTGGTCCATTATCTGACACTATACGTACAGGTGTACCGTAGTCTTTAAATAATCTTTCCTGTAATATTTTTACAGTAGTCGACGCTAATGCTCGTCGCATGGGATACATCCAAACAAATTTGGTGAACGAATCTACACAGATGAGTAACATGGTATTACCTGATTTCGATCGTGGATAAGGACCTGAAAAGTCTAGGTAAAGTTTAGAAAAAGGGGTCTTAGGGATTTCTGAAATCAGTTGGCTTACCTGATTATTTCTGGCCGGTTTACTGAGAGCATATAATTTACATTTCTTTACGAAACTGGCTATTTCGCTGTTCATATTGTTCCAATGATATTCCTTTCGAACACGATGTATTGTTTTATTGATTCCCATGTGGGCTCCAATGGTAGATGTATGGAAGTACTCCATCAGCATGGGCTTAATCACATCAGGGGCGATTATTCTTAGTTCCTTTCCGTTTCTTATTTTATGGCATAGTACACTTTTACTCAATACATATTTCTCGGATTTAATACCTTGCGCAAGTTGTTCTATAATAGGTTTCAGTAAGGGGTCTTGTTGTTGATACAAGGCAATGTTTGTAAAGGCAAGGGGGAACTCAGTAATTACGGCGTTAGCAAGTGCTGTTTCCGGATTCTCCTTGCTTCCGGGAGTATTAGTGGGCGACTGGAACATACGGGACAGGGTATCAGCGACTACGTTTTGTGTACCTTTAATATGCTGTACTCTGAATTTGTAGCAGTTTAACCTCAATACCCATCTTCCAATACGTCCTAACTGTTTAGGGTGATTCAGTAACCAAGATAATGCTTGATTATCAGTTTCCAAAAGGAATTCTTTATGTTCTAGGAAGGGTTTAAATTTCTCAAATGCAAAAACAATGGCTAAACATTCCAATTCGTATGCGGAATATTTTCTTTCTTGGTCGCTCATGGTTCGCGATGCATAACTAATAGGTAGTCTACTGTTTTCTATCTCTTGATATATGACTGCACCTAATGCTACACTGGAACTGTCGGTCTGCACTATGAAAGGTTTCGTAAAATCGGCTAGTTGCAAAACTGGGGGAGATATGATACTTTCTTTGAGTTGTTCAAACGCATTTTGATGTTGTGCGCTCCATTCAAACTTCGCTCCCTTCTTTCTTAAGGAATTTAGGGGTGCTGCTATTTCGGCAAGATGGGGAATATACTTGTGGAAATAATTTACCATTCCCAAAAATCGGGCTATACCTTTTGCATCTCGTGGGGGTGAAAATTCTCTAATAGCGCGGGTACGTTCGGGGTCAATGCTTACTTTTCCATTCGCTTTCACGATGTGACCTAAGAATGAAAACTGTGGAACGGCAAAATTTACCTTTTTTGGGTTAACAGTTAATCCTGCTTTTTGTAACCGAGATAACACTTCACGTAGGTGTTTAAGATGTTGTTCCATTGATTCGCTATATATAACGATGTCGTCCAAATAATGATACACATATTTAAATTTAATATCGTGAAATATCCTTTCTAATAGTCTACTACATACGGAACTTCCTTGAGATATTCCAAAGGGTACTCTAGTAAATTGGTACAAGTTAAAAGGAACGGCAAACGCGGTTAGACGTTTTGATTCTTCCGAAAGGGGTATTTGGTGAAAAGCTTGATTCAGATCCACTACAGTAAAGACTTTCGCTTTCGTGAAGTAATGGAAAGCACTATGGATGTCTGGAAGAGGAATAGATTCAAATTCTATTCTTTTGTTTAATTGGCGGTAGTCCACAACTAGTCTGTGCTTATCGTGACCTTTCGGTACTAAAAAGGAGGGAGATGAATATGGGGACGTATAGGGTTCAATTACTCCTTGCTCCAACAACTTGTTGATATGGTTTCTCATCACTTCCATCTTGGGAGGCGACAACTTGTACGGAGGTAGGCGTATTACTTTCTGATCGCTCAGTTTAATTTTATATTCTATTAGTTTAGTGAGTCCTAGCTTAGGTGTAAGAACTGAGGAAAATTCTTTTATTAATTTCTGTATTCTCATTCTATCTCTACTTTCTAGATGAGATAAATCAGACTCTTGGTGTAATACGTGTGCAGTAGATGAACTAGTTTTTTCCTGTTTGTCATTATTACAATCAAATCTATATTTCCGTGTACGGTCGAATCGAAAATAATATTTTTGCTCGTAGATGTCAAGAATCATTCCCGTTTTACTAATAAAGTCTGCTCCCAGTATTAATTCGGGTCCTAATTCATTACATACTAACATAGTAAAAACCCAGGTTAGGTTCTTGATTTTAACTTTAACGGTAATGCTCAGTTTTATTATTATATTTCGTTTATTGGCGGTAGCACACTTTATATTCACTGCTTGACTCCGTTTTACTAGATGGTGTTTCAATAATTTGTCTGCTAACTCTCGACTGATTAAGGTTCTGCTAGATCCCGAATCAATTAATGCGATAGTGGAGGTAACACCTAGGTCTACTTGGATTAAGGGTAATAGACTTTTAGTCCAGTTACATTTATTTATCGCGTTACATTTTTCAAGAAACTTTCTCACATAGGGATCTACTTCTTTAGAATTTCTTTTCCTTCCACTTTCGTTATATAATAACTTTTTTTTTTATACGTTTCTTTAGGTTCACCAGATTTCGAGTTGCTGCGGAAGACACAGGATTTCGGGTCTCCCTGCCTTACATGTTTTTTGGATCGGAGTGTTTACGTTCCAATTGCTTACTCTTACAGTCCTTTCTTATGTGTCCATATTTGCCGCAATTATAACAGATGGGCTTATTACGAGGAGGGTACCTGGTTTCCGTTTTAGATGGTGTTACATTTAACTTACCAGAACTGTGCACATTGTGAGGTCTATTGAATACTTGCCTTTCATGCAGGGTTGTTACACCGGGCTCTAAGGCTTGCAATTCATTTCTATTTGTTTCTGCTGATTTCATCATATGTCTATTTTGATCGGAGTATCATACATTTGACGAATGGATACTGCATTGTTCTAGATCTGCTATGGTGTTCGGTCTATTTATCAAAGCTAAACGAGATCTTTCCTCTGGTGACAGTCCTACTAAAATGGTGTCGACCATCTGTGTCTCATTCCAATCTACACGTAGTAGTCGAGATGACTCCGTGATATCGAAGATGTAATGAGCTAATCTCTTGTGATTTCCTTGTACTCGTAGTACGGTCTTTCTTTTAAGTTCTTCATAAATTCCGGTTGGAATAAAGTACTTTATTATTGAGCTATGTAGGTCTTCTACTGGAAGTGTAGACCTTAATGCTTCTATCACACGATTCTTTAACGGGGGTTTACATTTCGGTAGCAGAACTTGCAAAATTTGCCAATCATTCAGCTGCTGTAGATCTTTTATCTGCAGGAGATATTTAATGAAATTTAGTAGTTTGGAGACATTTAATCCTTCGGTGTAAGGGATTTCAGTTAAAAGTTTCTCCACAGGATGAGTGATTTTTCCATATAGGTCTGCGTTAAGGTTTAAGGTGGGCATCCCTTTAGGAGAACGATATGATGCATTCGGGGTGGTCAATTCGTGCGTTCCGGGGCAAATCTGGAAACGATTGGGAGGAGGGGCTTTTAAATCTCTATCAGGATATTGCTCGTGAGTAGCTTGCATTTGCGATACGGCGGGTGAGTCGTGATCAGTGTTAGGCGGAGGTAAATCAGTAGTAGGGGATTGAACTGGGGAGATGTGTAATTTCTTCAAGGACTTCTCTATTTCATCCATTCGGAACGAGTCGGATCTTCTTCTTAACTCATTAATAATAGTGGGTAAGCGACGTAAAGCTTCGTCAGCAAAGTTTTGCACTTCTGGAGGTATTTCCGTAAGATTAGGCCAGATCAACAAATTTTTCATTTGCCGGGTTAAATGCTCTATTCTCTGGGTAGTCCGCAAAATTATTGCCGGAGATTTCTCGTCTTGGAGGGTTTGAGACAATAAGGTTAGCTCACTATACTTGGCATTACAAATTTCTCTCTCGCTCTCATAATCGAATCCGCTTAGGTTGCTTAATTGCGCGGGTGTATCAAATCCACTTTCGCGTATTGATCTACGCAATTCCGCGACTGTTACATTCGCATAGGGTAGTCCACGCAAAAGAGCTTCGTAAGACAGCTCATCCTTCAATAGTAAATCCGGATTAAATTGGGCCATTTTTATCTTATTTCTAACACATTAAAACGTACTTAAAATTGATTTTACAACACTACACACTAACTACATAGACAAGGTGCATTCTTGGGTAAATCATTTGCATAATTCAGAAGAGAATAATTTCTCTTCTAAGGGAGAGACAGAAATTCCACACACACATATTTCAATGTTAAATCACCGATCAGCTGTTTGCTGGAATGTAGGTCACCCTCTTTTATTTAGTACACAAAGGCAGGGTAAGTGTATGCGTGGGAACGCGGGGGTTACGCACACGTATTGTTCTCTACACAATGCCACAGACTAACTTCCTTGACCGGTTTTAACTGGAGAAGCCAGCTCGGACGCATGGGGTGAATCTCATTCAACAAAGCACGCTTTACAAGTTACAAGTGTTTTACGGTTAGAACAGTCTGAGTTTAGTAATTAATTCTCGTACTTTCCCCAATTAAATTATTTATTATTTTTTAGTAACAAATTTAAGTTACGAAATTCTTTCCACGTAATTAACCGGGTCTACTTTACACAGGGATAATTTTTTTTTTTTTTTTTTTTTACCGTGACGACAGACATACACTGATATACTATGCAGGCATATTCAAGAAACTACAGGTCTTGGATTGTCACAATATAAACCTGTTAAAGACTGAACAGATCAGCAAGTACTACAATTCATGTACATACTTGCATTTGGCTTCATACAATGATATTTCAAGTTATACTGACTATCATTTACGTATCTTAAAATAAATTCATTTTATGAAAATTAATGTTACATTAAATACAGTGACTGAGTGCATATATCAAATAACTGAATGCCGTGAGTTATCTAATTTACTCCGTAACAATTACTTTAATTAGCAGCGTGACGTATCTTTGTTAATGACACGATGCTTACAACCTTTTTTATTAATAAGCAGAGTGGCGCAATTTTGTAACTTTTTTTTTTTACCACGTTACAAATCCAGGGAACCCATCTTAATTGACACCTGCCAATTACATGGGCTGCCTACGTTGTAACGAACTGTTATTAAACTCAAAATAATTGAACAAATTACTTAAGCTAATTATTAGGAAACAAGGGAAGGTATTTCACTGATTTATGCACTCATTTTCATGTGTAATAAGATGACTTCTCTTTATTAACAACTGATATGAAAAGATCCCATGACATAATTAATTAGATTAAAATATTTGAATGGTTTTCAGAAAAACTGGGGATCAAACTGAATATATATTCTTTTACCTCGGATCCGAGTTTACTTTAAGTATATCTATAGCAAAGACTTCTGAGTATTTTGTGTTCATCTAGATGCTTGCAAGACTTCTTTTACCATTTGAAGAATGGTATTATTAACTAAAGTGATTATAATTTACATTTACATATAATGCGTTACAACGTATGATATTGAATATTACAGTAAACTCTTAGTTGGTCTCATTTAAATTTTAAAGAAAATTATAGTCTTTGAAAAGTCTCTTTTCTCTGTAAGTTATGTCTCAAATATAATTAACTCTCGATAGGCAAGCTATCGAGTCACCTTTACAATAGGTCGTGGTAACCTCGTCCTGGGGTGTCTCTCTTGGGAATTCTTGAAGTCGGCGTCGTCATCTGAGTCGTGTCTTCGGCAATTACTAGATAGGAGGTTCACTGCGGAGATTGAAGTTTCTCTAGTTTAAGTTAGTGTAGATCCACGTAGGTCCTCGTCAGCGTCTTATGCCTCGTATACATCCACATGTGAAGTTTATGTAGGTCACATCTTCATGTGTAAAGTTGTACTTGAATTTACCTCTTGAGGGGAGACGTCATCTTGCTTACTACTTGTTAGTTTTTTGTTTTAACTTATTACATTTTTCTTTTTAACACAACTTTATACAATTCACACATTACACTCGCTCGCCACGTTTAGCAGTGGTAGCTAACATTTAAAATTAAATTTAAACAGTGCATTTTGGTGGAGCTCTCGCTCGTAGTTCTATACGCTCTGACGGCAGCATTGTGACTCTCTACTCGATTCGACTGGCACATTACAACGGAGAGGGGCAAGTACTCCGCGATAATATAGTTCCTATTTTTATGTAAATTGACATTCTTATTACAAAAAAACAATACATTAATTCTACATATATAATTTAAGTGAATTATTTTAACTACTCTTGTGCCTTCAAATTACTAATTACAAAGATTATGATTTTTATATCTTCCTAAGTTACAGACGACTCGCTATGCACGTTGTGTCCGGAATTAACAGGTCACCGCATGATGACTAGCAAAGGGTTAATTGTGATATTAATAACTTTTTACAATTCGAATTTTTTATTAATGCTTTAGTTAGATTTTCCATTTACATCTCGTACTTATTCTGAGTTAGGACAGGGGCTTTAGGTTTAATAGTGCGATTTAAAAATACTTAATTGCTAGTAAATTAATTTTTTATTTATTTAAAATTCTATATTCCATTAAATCGTCACATACTCCACCGCTTAAATTCCACATTACGGAGGTTTTGTGAGCCTAACGCAAAATTGGGGACTTGGAGTATGCTTGGTGTCAGTGTGTGTAATTTCTCTCACGTAGTTATTGGCAAGCATTATACCCATTTGTTTCTTCTCCACAACACAATATACTTTTATATTTTCTTATAAACTACCTTTTTTTTTCTTTTACATACTATTCACACTTAATGTCTACATTTTAAAACACAAAACTCTTTCTTATGTCTACTACTTAAATCTACTACCGGTTTTTTCTTTGGGTTTTTTATTACTCTCTTCTTAGAGTAATTTTCTAAATATTTTGCTATTTAGAATTCAGTTTAGTTCTCATTGAGTACTCATTTACTTATCTTTAGCTGAACTGGATCTCAGGTTGATCAGGCCTCATTTCCAAATTCTACGATTAACACTTAGCAAGGTTACTGAGGTATAATATACTTCACTACCTAGTATTACCTTTTCTATTTTTGGCTATACTATTTCTTCTTTTCTCCTTATACAATTTTATCTGCGAAATATGTGTTCTCCGCACATATTTTCGAGTCGCAGGTTCGCACAGGGCTACTGTAACTGGAGTTAAGTACTTCTGGATTTGGTAAGGGCCACACCATCAGTATGATCGTTTAGAGGTGGTCTTATCAATTGCACTACTAGTCGGGTGAGTCTTGTACATTACTAAGTCACCTACTTGGTACCTAACTAAATTGTTATGAATACTTTTCTCGTGGTATTTTTCTGGATTTCTCTAAGTTTGCTCTTAAATTAGAGCGGGCTTTATTCCATATTTGCTTAATCTGCTTATCCTTTATTTGCGGAGGAGCAGGTCGTGTATTTTCCATTTAGTGGACAAGGGGTGGTTTAGTTTGTATTTATACAGTAACTCAAACGGGGTCGACTTGTGACCTTCGTGATAAGCTGCATTAAAGGCGTATTGGATCCAGGATAGGTTTTGGTCCCAAGACGTATGATCGTTCGCATGGTAGGCGATTAATGCAGATTTGAGGTTTCGTAGATACCTTTCAGCAATATTGCCTTGCGGTCGATACTCCGTAGTGGTTATATGGTCTATTCCTAACTTGAAACACATATTCTTAAATTCTTTCGCTTTAAACTGTGGTCCATTATCTGACACTATACGTACAGGTGTACCGTAGTCTTTAAATAATCTTTCCTGTAATATTTTTACAGTAGTCGACGCTAATGCTCGTCGCATGGGATACATCCAAACAAATTTGGTGAACGAATCTACACAGATGAGTAACATGGTATTACCTGATTTCGATCGTGGATAAGGACCTGAAAAGTCTAGGTAAAGTTTAGAAAAAGGGGTCTTAGGGATTTCTGAAATCAGTTGGCTTACCTGATTATTTCTGGCCGGTTTACTGAGAGCATATAATTTACATTTCTTTACGAAACTGGCTATTTCGCTGTTCATATTGTTCCAATGATATTCCTTTCGAACACGATGTATTGTTTTATTGATTCCCATGTGGGCTCCAATGGTAGATGTATGGAAGTACTCCATCAGCATGGGCTTAATCACATCAGGGGCGATTATTCTTAGTTCCTTTCCGTTTCTTATTTTATGGCATAGTACACTTTTACTCAATACATATTTCTCGGATTTAATACCTTGCGCAAGTTGTTCTATAATAGGTTTCAGTAAGGGGTCTTGTTGTTGATACAAGGCAATGTTTGTAAAGGCAAGGGGGAACTCAGTAATTACGGCGTTAGCAAGTGCTGTTTCCGGATTCTCCTTGCTTCCGGGAGTATTAGTGGGCGACTGGAACATACGGGACAGGGTATCAGCGACTACGTTTTGTGTACCTTTAATATGCTGTACTCTGAATTTGTAGCAGTTTAACCTCAATACCCATCTTCCAATACGTCCTAACTGTTTAGGGTGATTCAGTAACCAAGATAATGCTTGATTATCAGTTTCCAAAAGGAATTCTTTATGTTCTAGGAAGGGTTTAAATTTCTCAAATGCAAAAACAATGGCTAAACATTCCAATTCGTATGCGGAATATTTTCTTTCTTGGTCGCTCATGGTTCGCGATGCATAACTAATAGGTAGTCTACTGTTTTCTATCTCTTGATATATGACTGCACCTAATGCTACACTGGAACTGTCGGTCTGCACTATGAAAGGTTTCGTAAAATCGGCTAGTTGCAAAACTGGGGGAGATATGATACTTTCTTTGAGTTGTTCAAACGCATTTTGATGTTGTGCGCTCCATTCAAACTTCGCTCCCTTCTTTCTTAAGGAATTTAGGGGTGCTGCTATTTCGGCAAGATGGGGAATATACTTGTGGAAATAATTTACCATTCCCAAAAATCGGGCTATACCTTTTGCATCTCGTGGGGGTGAAAATTCTCTAATAGCGCGGGTACGTTCGGGGTCAATGCTTACTTTTCCATTCGCTTTCACGATGTGACCTAAGAATGAAAACTGTGGAACGGCAAAATTTACCTTTTTTGGGTTAACAGTTAATCCTGCTTTTTGTAACCGAGATAACACTTCACGTAGGTGTTTAAGATGTTGTTCCATTGATTCGCTATATATAACGATGTCGTCCAAATAGTGATACACATATTTAAATTTAATATCGTGAAATATCCTTTCTAATAGTCTACTACATACGGAACTTCCTTGAGATATTCCAAAGGGTACTCTAGTAAATTGGTACAAGTTAAAAGGAACGGCAAACGCGGTTAGACGTTTTGATTCTTCCGAAAGGGGTATTTGGTGAAAAGCTTGATTCAGATCCACTACAGTAAAGACTTTCGCTTTCGTGAAGTAATGGAAAGCACTATGGATGTCTGGAAGAGGAATAGATTCAAATTCTATTCTTTTGTTTAATTGGCGGTAGTCCACAACTAGTCTGTGCTTATCGTGACCTTTCGGTACTAAAAAGGAGGGAGATGAATATGGGGACGTATAGGGTTCAATTACTCCTTGCTCCAACAACTTGTTGATATGGTTTCTCATCACTTCCATCTTGGGAGGCGACAACTTGTACGGAGGTAGGCGTATTACTTTCTGATCGCTCAGTTTAATTTTATATTCTATTAGTTTAGTGAGTCCTAGCTTAGGTGTAAGAACTGAGGAAAATTCTTTTATTAATTTCTGTATTCTCATTCTATCTCTACTTTCTAGATGAGATAAATCAGACTCTTGGTGTAATACGTGTGCAGTAGATGAACTAGTTTTTTCCTGTTTGTCATTATTACAATCAAATCTATATTTCCGTGTACGGTCGAATCGAAAATAATATTTTTGCTCGTAGATGTCAAGAATCATTCCCGTTTTACTAATAAAGTCTGCTCCCAGTATTAATTCGGGTCCTAATTCATTACATACTAACATAGTAAAAACCCAGGTTAGGTTCTTGATTTTAACTTTAACGGTAATGCTCAGTTTTATTATTATATTTCGTTTATTGGCGGTAGCACACTTTATATTCACTGCTTGACTCCGTTTTACTAGATGGTGTTTCAATAATTTGTCTGCTAACTCTCGACTGATTAAGGTTCTGCTAGATCCCGAATCAATTAATGCGATAGTGGAGGTAACACCTAGGTCTACTTGGATTAAGGGTAATAGACTTTTAGTCCAGTTACATTTATTTATCGCGTTACATTTTTCAAGAAACTTTCTCACATAGGGATCTACTTCTTTAGAATTTCTTTTCCTTCCACTTTCGTTATATAATAACTTTTTTTTTTATACGTTTCTTTAGGTTCACCAGATTTCGAGTTGCTGCGGAAGACACAGGATTTCGGGTCTCCCTGCCTTACATGTTTTTTGGATCGGAGTGTTTACGTTCCAATTGCTTACTCTTACAGTCCTTTCTTATGTGTCCATATTTGCCGCAATTATAACAGATGGGCTTATTACGAGGAGGGTACCTGGTTTCCGTTTTAGATGGTGTTACATTTAACTTACCAGAACTGTGCACATTGTGAGGTCTATTGAATACTTGCCTTTCATGCAGGGTTGTTACACCGGGCTCTAAGGCTTGCAATTCATTTCTATTTGTTTCTGCTGATTTCATCATATGTCTATTTTGATCGGAGTATCATACATTTGACGAATGGATACTGCATTGTTCTAGATCTGCTATGGTGTTCGGTCTATTTATCAAAGCTAAACGAGATCTTTCCTCTGGTGACAGTCCTACTAAAATGGTGTCGACCATCTGTGTCTCATTCCAATCTACACGTAGTAGTCGAGATGACTCCGTGATATCGAAGATGTAATGAGCTAATCTCTTGTGATTTCCTTGTACTCGTAGTACGGTCTTTCTTTTAAGTTCTTCATAAATTCCGGTTGGAATAAAGTACTTTATTATTGAGCTATGTAGGTCTTCTACTGGAAGTGTAGACCTTAATGCTTCTATCACACGATTCTTTAACGGGGGTTTACATTTCGGTAGCAGAACTTGCAAAATTTGCCAATCATTCAGCTGCTGTAGATCTTTTATCTGCAGGAGATATTTAATGAAATTTAGTAGTTTGGAGACATTTAATCCTTCGGTGTAAGGGATTTCAGTTAAAAGTTTCTCCACAGGATGAGTGATTTTTCCATATAGGTCTGCGTTAAGGTTTAAGGTGGGCATCCCTTTAGGAGAACGATATGATGCATTCGGGGTGGTCAATTCGTGCGTTCCGGGGCAAATCTGGAAACGATTGGGAGGAGGGGCTTTTAAATCTCTATCAGGATATTGCTCGTGAGTAGCTTGCATTTGCGATACGGCGGGTGAGTCGTGATCAGTGTTAGGCGGAGGTAAATCAGTAGTAGGGGATTGAACTGGGGAGATGTGTAATTTCTTCAAGGACTTCTCTATTTCATCCATTCGGAACGAGTCGGATCTTCTTCTTAACTCATTAATAATAGTGGGTAAGCGACGTAAAGCTTCGTCAGCAAAGTTTTGCACTTCTGGAGGTATTTCCGTAAGATTAGGCCAGATCAACAAATTTTTCATTTGCCGGGTTAAATGCTCTATTCTCTGGGTAGTCCGCAAAATTATTGCCGGAGATTTCTCGTCTTGGAGGGTTTGAGACAATAAGGTTAGCTCACTATACTTGGCATTACAAATTTCTCTCTCGCTCTCATAATCGAATCCGCTTAGGTTGCTTAATTGCGCGGGTGTATCAAATCCACTTTCGCGTATTGATCTACGCAATTCCGCGACTGTTACATTCGCATAGGGTAGTCCACGCAAAAGAGCTTCGTAAGACAGCTCATCCTTCAATAGTAAATCCGGATTAAATTGGGCCATTTTTATCTTATTTCTAACACATTAAAACGTACTTAAAATTGATTTTACAACACTACACACTAACTACATAGACAAGGTGCATTCTTGGGTAAATCATTTGCATAATTCAGAAGAGAATAATTTCTCTTCTAAGGGAGAGACAGAAATTCCACACACACATATTTCAATGTTAAATCACCGATCAGCTGTTTGCTGGAATGTAGGTCACCCTCTTTTATTTAGTACACAAAGGCAGGGTAAGTGTATGCGTGGGAACGCGGGGGTTACGCACACGTATTGTTCTCTACACAATGCCACAGACTAACTTCCTTGACCGGTTTTAACTGGAGAAGCCAGCTCGGACGCATGGGGTGAATCTCATTCAACAAAGCACGCTTTACAAGTTACAAGTGTTTTACGGTTAGAACAGTCTGAGTTTAGTAATTAATTCTCGTACTTTCCCCAATTAAATTATTTATTATTTTTTAGTAACAAATTTAAGTTACGAAATTCTTTCCACGTAATTAACCGGGTCTACTTTACACAGGGATAATTTTTTTTTTTTTTTTTTTTTACCGTGACGACAGACATACACTGATATACTATGCAGGCATATTCAAGAAACTACAGGTCTTGGATTGTCACAATATAAACCTGTTAAAGACTGAACAGATCAGCAAGTACTACAATTCATGTACATACTTGCATTTGGCTTCATACAATGATATTTCAAGTTATACTGACTATCATTTACGTATCTTAAAATAAATTCATTTTATGAAAATTAATGTTACATTAAATACAGTGACTGAGTGCATATATCAAATAACTGAATGCCGTGAGTTATCTAATTTACTCCGTAACAATTACTTTAATTAGCAGCGTGACGTATCTTTGTTAATGACACGATGCTTACAACCTTTTTTATTAATAAGCAGAGTGGCGCAATTTTGTAACTTTTTTTTTTTACCACGTTACAAATCCAGGGAACCCATCTTAATTGACACCTGCCAATTACATGGGCTGCCTACGTTGTAACGAACTGTTATTAAACTCAAAATAATTGAACAAATTACTTAAGCTAATTATTAGGAAACAAGGGAAGGTATTTCACTGATTTATGCACTCATTTTCATGTGTAATAAGATGACTTCTCTTTATTAACAACTGATATGAAAAGATCCCATGACATAATTAATTAGATTAAAATATTTGAATGGTTTTCAGAAAAACTGGGGATCAAACTGAATATATATTCTTTTACCTCGGATCCGAGTTTACTTTAAGTATATCTATAGCAAAGACTTCTGAGTATTTTGTGTTCATCTAGATGCTTGCAAGACTTCTTTTAGCATTTGAAGAATGGTATTATTAACTAAAGTGATTATAATTTACATTTACATATAATGCGTTACAACGTATGATATTGAATATTACAGTAAACTCTTAGTTGGTCTCATTTAAATTTTAAAGAAAATTATAGTCTTTGAAAAGTCTCTTTTCTCTGTAAGTTATGTCTCAAATATAATTAACTCTCGATAGGCAAGCTATCGAGTCACCTTTACAATAGGTCGTGGTAACCTCGTCCTGGGGTGTCTCTCTTGGGAATTCTTGAAGTCGGCGTCGTCATCTGAGTCGTGTCTTCGGCAATTACTAGATAGGAGGTTCACTGCGGAGATTGAAGTTTCTCTAGTTTAAGTTAGTGTAGATCCACGTAGGTCCTCGTCAGCGTCTTATGCCTCGTATACATCCACATGTGAAGTTTATGTAGGTCACATCTTCATGTGTAAAGTTGTACTTGAATTTACCTCTTGAGGGGAGACGTCATCTTGCTTACTACTTGTTAGTTTTTTGTTTTAACTTATTACATTTTTCTTTTTAACACAACTTTATACAATTCACACATTACACTCACTCGCCACGTTTAGCAGTGGTAGCTAACATTTAAAATTAAATTTAAACAGTGCATTTTGGTGGAGCTCTCGCTCGTAGTTCTATACGCTCTGACGGCAGCATTGTGACTCTCTACTCGATTCGACTGGCACATTACAACGGAGAGGGGAAGTACTCCGCGATAATATAGTTCCTATTTTTATTTAAATTGACATTCTTATTACAAAAAAACAATACATTAATTCTACATATATAATTTAAGTGAATTATTTTAACTACTCTTGTGCCTTCAAATTACTAATTACAAAGATTATGATTTTTATATCTTCCTAAGTTACAGACGACTTGCTATGCACGTTGTGTCCGGAATTAACAGGTCACCGCATGATGACTAGCAAAGGGTTAATTGTGATATTAATAACTTTTTACAATTCGAATTTTTTATTAATGCTTTAGTTAGATTTTCCATTTACATCTCGTACTTATTCTGAGTTAGGACAGGGGCTTTAGGTTTAATAGTGCGATTTAAAAATACTTAATTGCTAGTAAATTAATTTTTTATTTATTTAAAATTCTATATTCAATTAAATCGTCACACATCCTTATTATACTAACATTAATTTATACTTTACACAATATATACTATTCCTCCATTCCTTCACTAGAAAAAAGTGTCTATCGCTCTTGTTTGTCCTTCAGTCCAATGCCTTAATTTCTATCATCCTATAATCCTTATTACCTATGGCTTACTTTACGTACATTATAATAAGTTCCTCTTACGTACTAGTACAAAGTTTATCACTGGTCTTCCTGTTATTCTAACACAGTTTACTAATTAGAATACTTTTTGAAGTTCACCAACTACACTTTTTCCTTCATAGAAGGTTTTTGACTTATACACTTTCACTCACTATGTGCAACATGCTATTACTACATGTCACCACTTTATATTAATATACTCCTTCGTCCACTCACTTAATTATTCACTGGGTTGTTTATTGATGTTAGTATCATCATGAGGTTACTGATTACAATTGTTTATTTTATTTTCCCTTCACAAATGATCACTTTTGGTAATTAACTGTGGCCTTGATTTGCCTTAGGGTATGTTTACTAGTTTTGATTATATTCATCACTATTTATTAGGGTGTGTGTATTATTAATTCCCTAACGTATATTTATAAACACATTCCTTTATCAATAAAATATACATAATATTATTATCTTTCATTAACATTATTAACCTAGGTAAATCTCATCTACACTCTAATTACATTAGTTCATTTATTAACATACAGAATAATGGTCATTATTCGGGATTTACAATGTTCATTCTTAATATCTTGATTACATTTGGTTCTTAGCTTCTTCTTCATTGTTCCGTGGTTCCTTTTGTATTTATCCGATCTATTGTGTCAGGTCATTGTCAGTTTATCAGTCATTTGTCATTTGGGTTTATTGGGTTATTGATCTCTGAGTTTATAAGTTTTTGCCTCTTATTCTTGTCTTCAGCTTCTTTAATTCATAGTTAATTATTGTGGATCTTTACTACCTTATGTCATGTTACAATATATATACATATTGTAACGTCCTGCTTTTTGTTAATATAGGAGAGTTAATAGCGAAAACTTTGTATGTGGCTTATTGAGTGTTCGTCTTATTTAATTAAGCTCCCAATGTTGTTATGCGCCAATTCTGTAACGTAGCGGTTTGAGATATTAAAGTTTCCGCCTCTCCGCAGTCGCCACTTATGAATTATAATAACTGAAGTTTAAAAAAAAATAAAGTATTTTATTTTTTTGTTACTCAATCTAAACAGAAATCGAGAGTGTGTGATTTGGGGTCAAGGAGGGAAGTTGTTCAGCCTTATGAGGAAGAGAGAGTAAGTACCAATTATTTACACTCGGTTTAGACGATTTCTGATTTTTTCAAATTGTTCGCTGTGATTTAAATCAGCTGATTGTGAGATAAGTTTCCACGCCTAGTTTAACCAGCCTATACTATAGCAAAATCTGATTCGATGTGTTGATCTCTTCTGTTTTTGTGCTGAAATCTATTACAACTACCCACTACAAAAATTATAACACACTTTATTATTCAATATCATTTTTCAATAATATTATTTATTTATATTATTGGTTTTTTGTTTCCTGCCACCAAAATACAAGTATCACAATTGATCTTTCCTTAAATAAAACATAATCTCGACTTCATAGAGTAAACATGGAATGGTCTAAAGAAAAAACATATATGGTTTTGTTTACCAAATTTTACACTATTTTCAAAAACATCAATTAATATATAATTCTTAATAATTCCCCAGGGTTCAGGGAAAGTTCTTTTTGTTATGAGATGGTCAGAAATGGATAATTACTAAGCTTTACAAATACCGAAAAAATATTAAATAAATTTGTTTATTTTTCGTTTAGTATGTAGTTCCAGGAATGGCCGTAAGAGAGCAGCGTGCTTTTGTTTACTTTAAAAAACATGTGATTAAATGACTAGTTCGTGTTCTATATCAACGTTCGGAATGCGTTTTCTTCTTGAACTATTAAACGAAATGTTTATATTACCTCTCTTCATATGGTTCTTACTGGAATGAAGCTTTTTCTCTGGTGAGGTCCGTCTTGAATTATAATTTCTTTACCGTCTGGCTCATATTCTATCGTCAACTTGAACTATGGCAAAACCAGGTTGAATCATCAGAAGGTTTTCTTTCACTGTTTATTAAGGAGTATAACCATTTAATTTTGATAAATCATGTATGATTATATAGTGGTCATGTTGCTTTTTAATTTTGTATTAATTTTCACTCCTCCAAAGTTCCAGAAAGGTTATTTTATTAGAATTGTAGTAGCATCATTTTGTCAACTCTATCGTTTCATTCCCAATTTTTATTATTAACAATACTTGTTATTCTCATCACTCTTAGTAACCCATAGTATTTTTATTATACAGGCAGTTTGTAATTATTATAAATTTATATTTTATTTACCGAAAAATAATTCTTTTCCATTGCGGTTTCTTTATCAATTTGGTTTACATAATAAGTTTTTGTTCATTTTCTTATGACCTTGTATATAAGTATTTGATAATTTTATTATCTTTAAATAAATTTATATATATTATTTATTAGTCTCTCATAGTATTCCTACACTGCACTACTTCCTGCTGCCATTTCCCTCATAGTATTATTTTAATTTTTTATTATCCTTTGATATTTAAATTTTTATGTTTTTTTCTTTTTTAAAACTAACCCTGGGTTATCCTAGATTATAACACAAATATTTAAAAAAAAAATATAACATTAACTTATGTATAACAATTGGTTGTCCATACAATATAAATATTACAATAAATAAATAAAATACAGAATCAGTTAGTAGTATTATAGTCTACTCTCATAGTTTTATAATTCCCAAACCTACAGCACAATTCTGTAATAAGTTACCTTCGCTTTCACCTTTTACCTCAATGGGTACACTATAACGCACTTGTCACTGTATATCACTCGAATTGTTTATCATGTTTAGTGATATACTTTAATTTAGAGCTAGTTATAGGTTACCCATTTCTGACCTTTATGTTCTTACATGATTTAATTTATTGGGACCGGGTTATGTAACGTTACATAAAGCCCCCCCACTAGAACAAATTTATTTTAGTTTAACTCGTTTATAGAAATAAATTGTTGATTGGTTCAATTCTCCTAATAGTCTTGGCTTTATCTTCATAATAGTGTTTCATTTCCGACTGATTATACACTCCCTTTATTCTATTATTGTTAATTGTTTTAATTTCGTAAGTATTATTCCTTTTCACCTGGTTTATGAGGTAAGGGCCAGTATAAAGTAACAGTAGCTTCCGAGCAATACCCTCTATAGAACTGGGTAGTTGTCTATTTTTGATTAGTACCTTATCTCTCCTATCTGGTATGTATCCAATCTTCTCCTTTTTACTTGATCCCTTTTTTGCTGAAGTTCTACTTTATGCAACACTCTGTTGTGCATTTCCACTTGGTCGAACTCTACTCTCTCTCCTGGAGGGAAATTTATCAATGATGTAATTTCTCTTGGTGGTGGTTTATCAAACATTACCTGATAAGGGCTAGTACCGATAGTGTCATGGTATGACCAATTAAGGAAAGTCTCTGCTGGTTCAATATACTGACTCCAGTTTTTATGTTCTTGATGACAGTAGGTACGTAGAATTCTGCCAACTTCCCTTAATACACGTTCAGCAGGATTGCTACTAGGGTGGTACACTGATGTCTTGTAGGTTCTTATTTGCCAATTTCTCAATTCTTCTTTCCACCTTTTTCCCCGAAATTGCGTTCCATGATCAGTTATAATCATTTCCGGTTTTCCCACCTCAGGTAAGTATTTTTTTATAATTACTTCTAGAATTTTCTTCGTTGTGGCTCTACTAATAGCGTAGAGTTTTGTGTATTTCGTATAATGATCAAATAATATAATGATATATTTATATTTATGTCTTCCTCCACTTCTGGGAAAAGGTCCACAGATATCCAAGAATGTCTTTTCAAGTTTATTATTAGATTTTATTGTAATCATGGTGCCCGTTCTCTTCTCATTATTTACTTTTACTAGCTGATATATGTTACAGGTTTTTACTATCTCCCTTACTCTTTTATTTATAGCTTTCACGTAACAATGTTCAGATAAAGCTTTAATAACTTTGAGTGATCCCATGTGGCCATACCTTTCATGATAATCCTGAATCAATGCTACTTCTGTTGCTGCTGGCACATACATCTTCCAGACATGATCCTTAATGGTAGGACAAATAAAAAGGACCTCTTCATAAACACAAAAAAATTTCATTATTATAGGGTCATGTTGTAATATTCGTTCCTTAATTTTTGTTAATTTAGTGTCCCTTTTTTGATCGACTTTTATTTTATTAATTATATCTTGTAACTCCTTTGCCATCTTAATAATGTAATATATTTTTCCAACACTTTCTGGTTCTATTTCACAAGTTCCTTTTTTGAGGTTAATCCGGGACAATCGGTCTGCTATTACATTCTTCTTACCCGGAATATATTCCCAGTCTAAATTATATTCTTGAAGTATTAATGCCCATCTAGTAAGTCTGCCGTGGTTAAGTTTACAATTTTTTAAAAACGAAATTGATCTGTGATCAGTTCTGATGGTCACTGGGTATCCCAAAATAAATGTTCGAAATTTTATACATGAGAACACAACACTCAGCAGTTCTTTTTCAGTTACTGTATAATTTCTCTCACAACTACTCAGTACTCTGCTTGCAAAACTGATAACTCCATGATTTCCTTCTTCATCTTCCTGATATAGCTCACTTCCAAGGCTAATGTTACTAGCATCACAATTTATGAAAAAACGTTTATTAAAATTTGGGTGATGTAACATGATGCTATCAAGAAACTTATTTTTTACTATCTGGAAATTATTATTTTCACCTTCTTCCCATTTCCACTTGTTTTTCTTTGAAAGTAAACATTGAAATTTAGCTGTTACTTCTGAATAATTCTGTTGAAATTTTCTATAATAGTTGCATATCCCCAAAAAGGATTGTAATTGTTTCAAGTTTCTTGGTTTAGGAAAATCTTGAATAGCCTTTACTTTTTCAGGAGATGGTTTAATTCCAGTAGCAGATAAAATGAACCCTAAAAATGGTAGTTCATGTGTGATAAATTTAGATTTATCCAGTTTTAAAGTTATATTATGTTGCAAAAGTTTATTTAACACTGTTTCCACTCGGTTACAATGCTCCTCCCAAGTACAAGATGTAATTAATATGTCATCCACATATATGGTAGTAAAATCTAAAACTTCCTTACCCAAAATTTGGTCCATGCACTGGATGAACACGGCTACAGAATTTACCAATCCAAAAGGCAAACGCTTAAAATGATAATTTTGTCCTTCGAATATGAAAGCAACATATTGTCTGCTGTTAGGGTGCAACTCTATTTGCCAGTATCCACAGACTGCATCCCAAGTACTCATGTACTTGCATCCATAGAATTTTTTCATTATCTCTTCAATCTCACCTGGAGACGTGCGATCGTTAATGAGCATTTTATTCAACTCCCGAGCATCGAGACATAGTCTGACTTGACCATCTTTCTTCGGTATAGCTATCAATGGGCTGGTATATGGAGAACTACTTCTTTCAATTATGTCTTCTAATATCATTCTTTGAATTTCTTTCCTGGCTGCCTCTTTCAAAGCCTGAGCAATAGGGTACGATCGTTTATTAAAATTTACATTTTCCTTCACCTTTAGTTCACACAAGAAGTTTTTTGCTTTTCCTGGTGATTCTGAGAATACTGATTTATATTTATTATAAATTTTTATAAGTTGTTGTTTCTGTTCTACACTAATTATTTCCGGTGCCTGCCTATTCTGAAATTCCATTATTTCTTCTATCTTCTCTTGCCAAATCTTTGATTCTGTTACTTCTATATTGTTACCTAGGGTTAATCTATTATCCTCCCTAACAAAAAATGAGCTCGGACACTGAGGGGCACTTTGGCTACCAATTATCTCAGCCGTTAACTCACCATTTTCTGTGCTCAAGGTTACTATACCCCTGGCCAGATTTATAATTGCAGTGTGTCACCGTAGCATATCACACCCTATTAACACCCTAAACGGTAGCCCTTTCGCTACTAAAAATCCCATAGGTATTCCTATTCCATTAGTGGTAACATTCAAAGACACTTGTTTTTTGATTGTTTTATTTTGTTTCCCGGTAGCACCAACAATTGTTAAATTGTTAATTGGTAAAGTAGGTATTCTCTCAGTAGTTAACTCAGTAATACGATCTAATTCTAATTGATCAATAATTGAAATATTGGCTCCTGTATCAATCATGGCCTCTGCTGACACTCCATTTAATTTTATTAGTATATAGACTATGTCATTGTTTGGTGATGACTCTTTAATTGCTTTTCTTCCATTAACTCGGACTGTATATTTTTTAGAAAATTATTTCTGATAATGGTTATTGGTTGATTTAAATTAGTATTATTATTGGGTGTATGGTAAATTCTGTGCCCTGTTGTTTCTAGCAGTGACGGGCAATCACATCTTCTCACTGCTGGTACCCGTTTCCCCTATTTCCATCATTATTAGTGTTTGGTTCAACATTTTCATGATGTTGAATATTGTTTATCGGTCTCCTTTCTTCATCACTCTCTCTGAATCTAGGTTGCTCGACGTTCATACTCCTTTGTGGACCTTCGTCTCGGTGATAAGAATCATGTCTGTAATTCTGTCGATTATTATTAGGCCATCTTCCTCGATATCTATTATTGAAATAATTGTTATTAGCATGCACATAATTAACTCTGGGCCGATTCTCTCTTGGTGGTTCATTCCTACGCTCCTCGGTATTCCCTGACCTCCATCTACTTCTCCTATAATAAGATTCCTGTTCATAATTTTCTAGCAGCGTTTCCATGCCTCCAATAGTTTTTATTTGTCCACTTAAGCGTGCACTAATGATCTTCTCTTTGAAATGATACGCCATTTTGGTCACTAGACACTCTTCAGGTATCTTAGGGTCTAAATACTTTGCGATACACACCTTCCCCAAAAAGTAAGCAGTAGGTGTTTGTCCCACTGTACAGTCATACCTACCTTGACAGATATCGTCCCTAATAATGTTTTGTACTGACTCTGACCAGTACTTAAGTTTGAACATTGTTTTGAAACCCCCATAATCACACACCTCGTTCCTAATGGCTGTCCACCAATTATCATTGATATTTTTGAACGATTCGTCCAATATACCTTTTATCATATTCCATCGATTCTCCTTTGATCTGTTCAAAATTTCGTCTATTCTCCCTAAAAATTCAATTGGGTTTCTGTGATAATCCCGAAAGTTTACACTTTCCTTACTATCTTGATAAACATGAGGACTGCTGCATGCAGATCTAGCACTTATTCTATCTACATCACCTTGAAAATTGGTTTGGATTTGTTGCAAACTATCTAATTTCTCTGCTTGGCGATCACACTGATTTTTTACATTCTCTACTGTTTTATGAAACTCTGACAATTTACAGTTTAGACTACTTTTGATACTATCTAACTGGTCATTGTTTTCTTGTCGTATGGCCATTACACGAACTTGATTATCTTGTTCTTCTTTTTCCATTCGTGCCTCGACTCCAGTTTTAATCAGTTCCATCTTCTCTTCAGTTTTATCTAATCTTTGGTTAGTTTCTATTAATTTCTTCTCTGCCTCTTCCTTATATTCATCTACTCTTTGGGTTAACGTATTATTGACCAGTTCAATTTTACCTTCTAGATTTTCTCTTAATTCCTTGTTGAAATTCTAATTATTGTATTAATTATCATCCTCCTTCAGTTTCATTGGAGTCATTAAATTATTCTTTATTCTTCTTATCTGAGCACATTACCATCAATTGTTTTTGTTCATTTAATTTTTCTTCTGTTTGTTACCATTAAAAATATTACTTTTTCCTATTATTTCAGTTTAAGTCAGTTATTTATAATTAAATTATATAATCTGTTCTTACATTTTCTTGGTGTTTTGTCTTTTTATTTTAAATTATATTGTTTCGAAATATTTAGTAAGTTGTCCTTACGTGCTTTTTGAATTTTAGGGTTTTAGTCTCTTCATTCTAAATTATATGGTTTCAAAATAACTTGAGTAAGATGTCCTTACATGCTTTTAGAATTTTGGGGTTTTCTTCCGCTATTCAATGGGTTGCTGGGTCGGTTCTCAGAATGTCAGTCCCCTTTTCTGGTTTGTGATTATTTAGGTCAACCATGGTCCATTAACTCAGTTATTCCTCTTCCTCGGATTACTGGGGTGTTCGGAATTACTTCTCTCCCCGATAATCTCCTTATCATCCGGCTCTCCCACTTTGCTGCTACGAAACCTTTAATTAAGTATCGGTCTCCCATCATAGTTTGTTCCTTTTTAACTAACACGTATTGTACCTCCTCTAACATAACATAGTTGCTCATATTTAATCTCATTTCATTCCCTTTTACCTCTGGATTATTTGCCAAATATTTGAACGTTATATTCCGTCTTGAAGATATGACTGATATTGTCTGATACACTTCAATCGTCGACCTATTTAATTGAGATCTAAACTTAATTAACTCCCTCTGTTCGTTAATTGGAAGGTTGAATACATTAATTAATCCATCTGTAATCATCTCCCATTCTTCCTTGGTATTTATTATTCTCTTTCTACATGTTTTTATTATTTTCTTGGTCTTCTTTTCCACGGTTTGAACATCCTTTTTGTTGTGGCTATTTTTATTTTCAGATGGCATTACACCTTGGTATTCTGTAATTTCTATTTCCTTCCTACTCTCTTCTGTATTCGGACTTATTATAATACCTTCTGAAGTGCTGTCTAATGTTTCATCCAAACTCTTGAAACCTTCATCCATTTGCTTATTTGTCTCCTCCTTGTATTTATCTGCTTTTTGGCTAAGTGTGTTACTGATCATGTCAATCTTTGCATGAATTTGTTTTATATTTTTATTACTTTCTTCAAATTTTGCGTTCATATATTCCCTTTGTCCGTTAATAATTTCTTTCAATTTGTGGTGTTGTTCCTTCATGGTTTGTCTGATACTTCCACTAATGGTCTCAAACTTTTCATTTAATTGTTTGACTAAACTTTCCTGAATGCTATCAATTTTCTCATTGGTCTGTCTATTTTGTTCCTCCTGTTTCTTAAAATTCTCCTTATTTTCCTCCTTGGTTTGTTTTGAGTTTTCCTCCTTTTTTCTAAAATTTTCATCTATTTTGTCAAATTTTCCACTCAAGGTTTCATTCTGTTTCCGTGTGTTTTCCTTATTTTCTTCTTTCATCTGTCTCAAGTTTTCCTCCTGTTTCTTAAAATTTTCATCTAATTTGTTTTTGGTTTGCTTTGAAGTTTCCTCCTGTTTTCTAAATTGTTCAGCCATAAATTTCATCATGTCTTGCCAATTTGGTTCTCTCCTGGCTTCCGCTTTATCTGGTTGGTCCCCTTGGGCATCCTCTTCCACTATTTCCTTTTCCGTGCTCATAATTGCTTCAGTTTCTTCTTTATCACCTACCGATTGTTCCTTTTCACTGTCCGTGACTAATTCTATTTCTTGTTCCTGTCCACCTTCTTCCTTCTCCTTTTCTTCTGCCCTCTTCTTCGATTTGCCTCGGGTATTATGCATTTCTTGTTTTCTCATAACTGCCAACGATAATTAGATTTTTTGGTATATATTTTTATTAAATTTCAAAATACTTTTCTAATTACCGCCCTTTTACGTTGAGCGCCAATTCTGTAACGTAAAAGGTCTGATCGCTTTTGTTCAAGCCCCACGATGGGCGCCAATCTGTAACGTCCTGCTTTTTGTTAATATAGGAGAGTTAATAGCGAAAACTTTGTATGTGGCTTATTGAGTGTTCGTCTTATTTAATTAAGCTCCCAATGTTGTTATGCGCCAATTCTGTAACGTAGCGGTTTGAGATATTAAAGTTTCCGCCTCTCCGCAGTTGCCACTTATGAATTATAATAACTGAAGTTTTAAAAAAATAAATAAAGTATTTTATTTTTTTGTTACTCAATCTAAACAGAAATCGAGAGTGTGTGATTTGGGGTCAAGGAGGGAAGTTGTTCAGCCTTATGAGGAAGAGAGAGTAAGTACCAATTATTTACACTCGGTTTAGATGATTTCTGATTTTTTCAAATTGTTCGCTGTGATTTAAATCAGCTGATTGTGAGATAAGTTTCCACGCCTAGTTTAACCAGCCTACACTATAGCAAAATCTGATCCGATGTGTTGATCTCTTCTGTTTTTGTGCTGAAATCTATTACAACTACCCACTACAAAAATTATAACACACTTTATTATTCAATATCATTTTTCAATAATATTATTTATTTATATTATTGGTTTTTTGTTTCCTGCCACCAAAATACAAGTATCACAATTGATCTTTCCTTAAATAAAACATAATCTCGACTTCATAGAGTAAACATGGAATGGTCTAAAGAAAAAACATATATGGTTTTGTTTACCAAATTTTACACTATTTTCAAAAACATCAATTAATATATAATTCTTAATAATTCCCCAGGGTTCAGGGTAAGTTCTTTTTGTTATGAGATGGTCAGAAATGGATAATTACTAAGCTTTACAAATACCGAAAAAATATTAAATAAATTTGTTTATTTTTCGTTTAGTATGTAGTTCCAGGAATGGCCGTAAGAGAGCAGCATGCTTTTGTTTACTTTAAAAAACATGTGATTAAATGACTAGTTTCGTGTTCTATATCAACGTTCGGAATGCGTTTTCTTCTTGAACTATTAAACGAAATGTTTATATTACCTCTCTTCATATGGTTCTTACTGGAATGAAGCTTTTTCTCTGGTGAGGTCCGTCTTGAATTATAATTTCTTTACCGTCTGGCTCATATTCTATCGTCAACTTGAACTATGGTGAAACCAGGTTGAATCATCAGAAGGTTTTCTTTCACTGTTTATTAAGGAGTATAACCATTTAATTTTGATAAATCATGTATGATTATATAGTGGTCATGTTGCTTTTTAATTTTGTATTAATTTTCACTCCTCCAAAGTTCCAGAAAGGTTATTTTATTAGAATTGTAGTAGCATCATTTTGTCAACTCTATCGTTTCATTCCCAATTTTTATTATTAACAATACTTGTTATTCTCGTCACTCTTAGTAACCCATAGTATTTTTATTATACAGGCAGTTTGTAATTATTATAAATTTATATTTTATTTACCGAAAAATAATTCTTTTCCATTGCGGTTTCTTTATCAATTTGGTTTACATAATAAGTTTTTGTTCATTTTCTTATGACCTTGTATATAAGTATTTGATAATTTTATTATCTTTAAATAAATTTATATATATTATTTATTAGTCTCTCATAGTATTCCTACACTGCACTACTTCCTGCTGCCATTTCCCTCATAGTATTATTTTAATTTTTTATTATCCTTTGATATTTAAATTTTTATGTTTTTTTCTTTTTTAAAACTAACCCTGGGTTATCCTAGATTATAACACAAATATTTAAAAAAAAATAGAACATTAACTTATGTATAACAATTGGTTGTCCATACAATATAAATATTACAATAAATAAATAAAATACAGAATCAGTTAGTAGTATTATAGTCTACTCTCATAGTTTTATAATTCCCAAACCTACAGCAAAATTCTGTAATAAGTTACCTTCACTTTCACCTTTTACCTCAATGGGTACACTATAACGCACTTGTCACTGTATATCACTCGAATTGTTTATCATGTTTAGTGATATACTTTAATTTAGAGTTGTCTTGATTATTCATCTCTTCTTTCACAGCACTAACACTTAAATAAAAATGAACTTTTTTCATGTGAAAAACTTACTATTTTATCGGACGCGTTTCGGCTTAGTATCCGCCTTCTTCAGCTTTGGTAACAGACTGCCAGCATTTTGTAACGGTTGTGTGGAAGGTGAAGTGGGGGTGGTGTGTGGCGGAAGGGGATTGGCGCGGGGATTCAATTTACTGTTTGTTTTCTGTATAATTGTGTCAAAAAGTGTATGTGATTTATATTGTAATTGATCGTTGAGTATGTTGTTTGGTTGTGTTGTGTGGTGTTTATATATTTCGTATTGTTCAGTTGTGTTGAGTTTTTGACCTTTGGGTATGTAATGTAGAATTTCAAGATTAGTGTCTATGTTGGTGTAACTGTGGTTTTCTGTGTGTATGTGTGTGGCAAATGCAGAGTGTATATTGTTGTTGGTTAAAGCTTTTAAGTGTTCAGAATAACGGGATGAAAAAGATCTTCCCGTCTGGCCTATGTAGAAACTATTGCAGTCATTACAATTTAATTTGTAAACACCTGTTTTGTTATATTTGTCTATGTCTGTGTTTGTATTACTGATGTGTTTTTTGATGGTATTGGTTGTTCTGAATGCTATTTTGTATTTGTGTTTTCTGAATGTATTGGCGATTTTGTGTGTGTATGAGTTGTGGTATGTGAGTGTGATGTACTTATTGTGTTGTGTGTTGATGGTATTTAGTGTTTTGTTGTTTTTGTTTTTGATGCGTTTGTGTAGTATGTTTATTAAATTGGGGTTATAACCGTTTTTTATTGCTATGTATTTTATTGTGTTGAGTTCGTCGGTGTAATCTTGTTTATTTAAGGGTATTTTAGTTAGTCTATGGAGCATATGGTTGAAGGCCGCATATTTATGTTGTGTTGGGTGGTTTGATGTGTTGTGTATAACCATGTCGGTTGTGGTTGGTTTCCTGTATATTTTGTACGTGTGTGTATTGTTAGTTTTGTTAATTGTTAGGTCTAGAAAATTTATACTATTGTTTTGTTCAGTTTCCAGTGTAAATTTTAATTTGTGGTGTATAGTGTTTATGTATTTGTGGAAGTTTTCAACTTGTCTTGTGTTGCCTTTGAATAAAAGTAATATATCATCTACATACCTGTGCCAGTATATAATTTTGTTACTGTATTTGTTGTTGTTTATTATGTGGTTCTGTTCAATGTTGTGTATATATATTTCTGCTAGTATTCCTGATATGGGGGATCCCATCGGGAGTCCTTCTGTTTGTGTGTATATTTTGTTATTGTATGTAAAGTAATTTTGTTCAGTTATTATTTTGGTAAGTGTGATGATTTCTTGTATGTGTGTTTCAGGTGTGTTGTTTTGTCTGAGTAGTTGTTCTAGTGTTTGTATGGTTTCTTTGATGGGGACATTAGTGTATAAATTGGTTATATCAAAAGATGCCAGAGTTGAGTTATGTGGGATGTGTATGTGTTCAGTTTTCCTGACTAGGTCATGTTGTTTTTGATAGAGGTGCTGTTGCTGAGTTTTATGTTTTCTCTGATTATTTTGTCTAGTTGTTTTGCTATTTTGTGGGAGGGGGCCTGTGTGTTGTTTATTAATGGTCTGATTGGAATGTTAGGTTTATGTATTTTTGGTAATGCATTTAGTTTAGGGGGGTTAGGTTTTATTTGTTTAAGGTATTTGGCGTTTTCTGGTTTGATTATATGTTTGGTGTTGTTTATAAATTTATTAATCTGTTTATGAAATTTTAGTGTGGGGTCTTTATTTATTTCCTTTATATTATTTTCGTTGAAGAAACTTTCGATTTTAGTGTTTAATTGGTGTTTGTCCATTATGACGCTAATGTTACCTTTGTCGGCTTTTAGGATTGTTGTGTTGTGTTCGAGTAACTTGTGTTTTACACTATTGAGTGTTTTTATTTCATTGTTGTGTATTTTTGGTTTTGTATGTGTGTTTTGAAGTTTTCTTTTTATGTCGTGACGTATCGTGTCTTGGTCGTTGAGGTGCGTGTTTTGTACAGCCGTTTCTGCGTCTATGATGATGTCGCGTATGTGTTTATTGTGATTTTTGATGTTATTTGTATTGGTATTCAAATTATGTTTCAGTCCTTTGTTTAATAAATTCATTTCATCTTTTGTGAAATTAATGTGTGTTGTATTAACTACGCGTGCGTGGAATATGTGTGCCGGTTCAGGGATTGATTCAATTGTGTGTGTTGTAAGGTTAGTTATTTTTTTGTTGTGTCGATGTTGTATTGTCAATTTGAGTTTTTCTATGTTGTCTTGTGTGTGTTGTATTACATTTTCAAATTCTGTGTGGTGTAATATTCGTGTGAGTTTCATGTGTAAGTTATATGCCTGTCTGTTGAGTGTGTCTTTTTTATGGTATAAATAATTGATTATGTTGTTTAGGTTTATTTGTTCTAATTTCCGTTTGGTTTGTAGTGCTGTATGTGTGTTTTGTTTTATTGTAACTTGTGCGTGTGTTGGTATGATGTTGTGTTTTCGACAAGTTTTATTGAATGCTATGTGTAAGGAAGTTTTTGTTACTTGTTGCTTGGCGTTTCTGTACTTATTGATGAAATACGCTTTATCTGCGGTATTATAGTTGTCTTGATTATTCATCTCTTCTTTCACAGCACTAACACTTAACTAAAAATGAACTTTTTTCATGTGAAAAACTTACTATTTTATCGGACGCGTTTCGGCTTAGTATCCGCCTTCTTCAGCTTTGGTAACAGACTGCCAGCATTTTGTAACGGTTGTGTGGAAGGTGAAGTGGGGGTGGTGTGTGGCGGAAGGGGATTGGCGCGGGGATTCAATTTACTGTTTGTTTTCTGTATAATTGTGTCAAAAAGTGTATGTGATTTATATTGTAATTGATCGTTGAGTATGTTGTTTGGTTGTGTTGTGTGGTGTTTATATATTTCGTATTGTTCAGTTGTGTTGAGTTTTTGACCTTTGGGTATAACAGACAGTTTTTGACACAGACATAGACAAATATAACAAAACAGGTGTTTACAAATTAAATTGTAATGACTGCAATAGTTTCTACATAGGCCAGACGGGAAGATCTTTTTCATCCCGTTATTCTGAACACTTAAAAGCTTTAACCAACAACAATATACACTCTGCATTTGCCACACACATACACACAGAAAACCACAGTTACACCAACATAGACACTAATCTTGAAATTCTACATTACATACCCAAAGGTCAAAAACTCAACACAACTGAACAATACGAAATATATAAACACCACACAACACAACCAAACAACATACTCAACGATCAATTACAATATAAATCACATACACTTTTTGACACAATTATACAGAAAACAAACAGTAAATTGAATCCCCGCGCCAATCCCCTTCCGCCACACACCACCCCCACTTCACCTTCCACACAACCGTTACAAAATGCTGGCAGTCTGTTACCAAAGCTGAAGAAGGCGGATACTAAGCCGAAACGCGTCCGATAAAATAGTAAGTTTTTCACATGAAAAAAGTTCATTTTTAGTTAAGTGTTAGTGCTGTGAAAGAAGAGATGAATAATCAAGACAACTATAATACCGCAGATAAAGCGTATTTCATCAATAAGTACAGAAACGCCAAGCAACAAGTAACAAAAACTTCCTTACACATAGCATTCAATAAAACTTGTCGAAAACACAACATCATACCAACACACGCACAAGTTACAATAAAACAAAACACACATACAGCACTACAAACCAAACGGAAATTAGAACAAATAAACCTAAACAACATAATCAATTATTTATACCATAAAAAAGACACACTCAACAGACAGGCATATAACTTACACATGAAACTCACACGAATATTACACCACACAGAATTTGAAAATGTAATACAACACACACAAGACAACATAGAAAAACTCAAATTGACAATACAACATCGACACAACAAAAAAATAACTAACCTTACAACACACACAATTGAATCAATCCCTGAACCGGCACACATATTCCACGCACGCGTAGTTAATACAACACACATTAATTTCACAAAAGATGAAATGAATTTATTAAACAAAGGACTGAAACATAATTTGAATACCAATACAAATAACATCAAAAATCACAATAAACACATACGCGACATCATCATAGACGCAGAAACGGCTGTACAAAACACGCACCTCAACGACCAAGACACGATACGTCACGACATAAAAAGAAAACTTCAAAACACACATACAAAACCAAAAATACACAACAATGAAATAAAAACACTCAATAGTGTAAAACACAAGTTACTCGAACACAACACAACAATCCTAAAAGCCGACAAAGGTAACATTAGCGTCATAATGGACAAACACCAATTAAACACTAAAATCGAAAGTTTCTTCAACGAAAATAATATAAAGGAAATAAATAAAGACCCCACACTAAAATTTCATAAACAGATTAATAAATTTATAAACAACACCAAACATATAATCAAACCAGAAAACGCCAAATACCTTAAACAAATAAAACCTAACCCCCCTAAACTAAATGCATTACCAAAAATACATAAACCTAACATTCCAATCAGACCATTAATAAACAACACACAGGCCCCCTCCCACAAAATAGCAAAACAACTAGACAAAATAATCAGAGAAAACATAAAACTCAGCAACAGCACCTCTATCAAAAACAACATTGACCTAGTCAGGAAAACTGAACACATACACATCCCACATAACTCAACTCTGGCATCTTTTGATATAACCAATTTATACACTAATGTCCCCATCAAAGAAACCATACAAACACTAGAACAACTACTCAGACAAAACAACACACCTGAAACACACATACAAGAAATCATCACACTTACCAAAATAATAACTGAACAAAATTACTTTACATACAATAACAAAATATACACACAAACAGAAGGACTCCCGATGGGATCCCCCATATCAGGAACACTAGCAGAAATATATATACACAACATTGAACAGAACCACGTAATAAACAACAACAAATACAGTAACAAAATTATATACTGGCACAGGTATGTAGATGATATATTACTTTTATTCAAAGGCAACACAAGACAAGTTGAAAACTTCCACAAATACATAAACACTATACACCACAAATTAAAATTTACACTGGAAACTGAACAAAACAATAGTATAAATTTTCTAGACCTAACAATTAACAAAACTAACAATACACACACGTACAAAATATACAGGAAACCAACCACAACCGACATGGTTATACACAACACATCAAACCACCCAACACAACATAAATATGCGGCCTTCAACCATATGCTCCATAGACTAACTAAAATACCCTTAAATAAACAAGATTACACCGACGAACTCAACACAATAAAATACATAGCAATAAAAAACGGTTATCACCCCAATTTAATAAACATACTACACAAACGCATCAAAAACAAAAACAACAAAACACTAAATACCATCAACACACAACACAATAAGTACATCACACTCACATACCACAACTCATACACACACAAAATCGCCAATACATTCAGAAAACACAAATACAAAATAGCATTCAGAACAACCAATACCATCAAAAAACACATCAGTAATACAAACACAGACATAGACAAATATAACAAAACAGGTGTTTACAAATTAAATTGTAATGACTGCAATAGTTTCTACATAGGCCAGACGGGAAGATCTTTTTCATCCCGTTATTCTGAACACTTAAAAGCTTTAACCAACAACAATATACACTCTGCATTTGCCACACACATACACACAGAAAACCACAGTTACACCAACATAGACACTAATCTTGAAATTCTACATTACATACCCAAAGGTCAAAAACTCAACACAACTGAACAATACGAAATATATAAACACCACACAACACAACCAAACAACATACTCAACGATCAATTACAATATAAATCACATACACTTTTTGACACAATTATACAGAAAACAAACAGTAAATTGAATCCCCGCGCCAATCCCCTTCCGCCACACACCACCCCCACTTCACCTTCCACACAACCGTTACAAAATGCTGGCAGTCTGTTACCAAAGCTGAAGAAGGCGGATACTAAGCCGAAACGCGTCCGATAAAATAGTAAGTTTTTCACATGAAAAAAGTTCATTTTTAGTTAAGGTTTAATTTAGAGCTAGTTATAGGTTACCCATTTCTGACCTTTATGTTCTCAAATATCTCAAATATCATAACATGTAGATATCATTCCTTCACATAACACTTAACACAAAGATAACACATAATTCACAACGATAACAAATATAAATAACCAATACAACTATAAATTTAAGCACCTTGGGGACTGCCTGTATATTTTGTCAAGGCACAATGTATAATTTGAAATGCTTGCAAACCTCCTGGATAGTTTCACAGAAGTGCGATTTGTGAATTTAAAATAATCCGGCTTGGCCATAATAACAAGAAAGTATAAATTACAACATTAAAGACTGCCAGTAAACAGCCGGTATGGTTTTATGAAAAGCACATTTATAAATTTCAAGAAAAATTGTATTGGCCCATAATAGCAAGAAAATACAATTACGAATTTCAAGGTGCCAGTACAGCCTGTGTAGTTTTTCAAAGTACATTTATAAATTTAAAGAAATATCTAGTTTGGCCCATAATAGCAAGAAAATACAATTACAAATTTAAAGTGTCAGTACAGCCTGTATAATTTTATAAAAATTGTAAATTATAAATATAAAGAAAATCTGGATTGACCCGGCCGCTGACATGTTCCAGAGCCTGACCCGACATAGGGTAACATGCCCGAGAGCTTGCATGGATTTGCCCCAACAGGTGCCTACACCTGATTTTATGAAATTTTAAAGGTAACCCGACCTGATAGCAGAATAATGAAAACTCCCAATCCTATTATGAAATGAAAAAATAAATAAAAACAGAAAGACCCAAGATTGTAATAGAAACTAGACCAGCCGGTTCAGTCCCAGCATGTACAGACAGCACCCACCTACTTAACTGAAATACAGGTTCCCTTCAAACTTTTACAACCCCGTTCAATACCACAGTAAAAAAAAAGCAGCATAAAATTAGTGACCGCCAGACACATGCCAGCGAGCAGGCCCACAATTGTTTTCGAGACTAAGTATATTATCAAAGCAATGTTACAGAAAGTTTGCATCCGACTTATGTCCAGTTGGACAGGAGCACAATCACAACGGCATTAGGATGTAGAAAGTCATAGCGAGTCACAATGAAGTAAAACTTGAGTTTTTATGGATTGTTAAATGCACAAAGCATGGTGTTTTCTGTAGAGGCCAAGTGTAAGTAAGAATTGTTTAAATATCACCTCATTTGGTCTAGGTGGTTACAGTGGCATGCTTTACAGTTGATTATCTTCCGGCAGGTGAGGCACGAGAGTCTACGTGTGTTCAGGCGATGGTGTAAGCTGGAATTACCACCATTCTGGAGTCAAGTCGTCGTCTGCATCGGGAACCCTGGACATTAATAATAATTAATTCCCTGACAACCACTTATTCCCAAACCTCACACATGTGCCACATGCAAAGCGTGTACAAACAGAATCAACACCTGCCCGCCCCTGACCAGTTCAACAATGTTCATTAAAATTGGGTGCAACATTTTCTCTTTTATATTTTAAATTCATATCTCACACACCAGACCTCAATTCCACTTCATTTGGTTCGATTTATAATGCACACTCACATGTATATACAACGTTAACATATTACGACAGGTTACAAGTTCATACGGCACGTGCTCGCACAGTCAATTCATCAAAGTCTCACAAAATACATAATTTTTACACCCCTTTTGAAATGGGCACTTACTATTTACAGAATACAAGGTGTTAGACTGTTTCAGTGTTAAATAAATCCAAATACTTGGCAATGAACATACATTTGATTTACGACCACGAGGCATGCTTCAAACTTTTATCCGTTCACATCTAAGTCAATTATGGTTTAAATTTAAACTTTTTACAATAAAATGAATAATACATACTTAATGTACTCACCGGAGGTCCGAGAGCGTTTAACTCGTCATGATAGAATAGAAATGGTACAACAATTACTTCAAACTCAACCCTGCCGGAAGAATAGGCTGTACTCTGAGCGATAGGCAAGACTCAACTGAACGAGCCTGCAGTGCACAGCGCCGAGGAACAGAATTACTCACTTACCCCAACAGGTAGCACTAGCATGCAGAGAGGCAAAACGGTAACAGATCGACGCCAAATAACAATAACAACTTCGCCGTTACATTAATAAATTATATATAAAAAACTTCTATTTTATACAAACGCCCGGATTCATTGAAACCGCGGCACAGAGTGCAAGTGTTTTTAAAGAATTATTTAAAAATCAATTTCCTGATATATTAGAAGAACCTTGTGTTATAATCATGGACAGAGAATTTAGAGCAGATAAATAAACCATGTTGTTATTATTATTGTTGTTGTTATTATTATTATCATCATCATCATCATACATACATACATAATGTGTATCTTTATTTTTAAGATTATGTTAATGTTGTTTGATATTACGTAGTTTGTCGTAATTGGTGGGCTGATTTATGAAATTGACTGACCAGAGTTCAGTGAAAACAATGACTTTCCTTGACAGGACCCTATATGGCAGCAGTCGGTAACCCAGTGCCCATGGGTGCAAGTGCGCCCGACAATATGTGTTGACGCACCCGCGAACCAATTTGTAATTTTATTTTTTTTTAAGGAATGCACCTGCAGTATACATGCTTCAAAGTACTGTATTATAAAATAGTACAAGCCATTTATCGAACCACGCTACATCTTCCCCCAATACGATTGTCAAGCTTGTTGGCCAGTGCCCGAAGGTCGCCTCCTACATAATGGAATATTCGGTGCAGTCAGTCACTGAAGTAAATTCGAGTGAGCATTTCTGTCTGAGTAGTTGTGTTGTTATGTATTAATACGTCGTTGTGTCGCCATAGTATTTGTTAATAGTGTGCTCTTGTGCTTGCATTTCTTTTTATTCTTATTAGTTTTTATAAAAGTTCTTCATAATGAGTTGTCCTGGGCTTAGTAAAACACCACATGTGTATAGTTTCCAAAGTGAGCGGGAAGAAAATTACTTGTTTGTTGAGATCAAGAGAAATGGCATTTAATCTTTCATGCAACTCTAGTATTAGTTATAAAAAATATAATATTGAAAAGTACTTCCAAAGTTACCATGCAGTAACCTTCAACCAAAACTACCCACGTGGTAGCGAATTAAGACATAATAAAATACAAGATTTGAAAGGAAAATTATGCTTTCAACAATCGTTGTTTATGAGACCTCAAGAAAAAAGCACAAAATGTGAATGCCACACTTTCAAAATTGCTCACATTCTGGCTAAAAAGGAAAAGTCTTTTACAGATGGTGAATTGTTAAAAGAAGTCTTTCTTGCTGCTGCTGAATCTCTTTTTGATGATTTTTTAAACAAGAAGGAAATAATGTCAGCAATAACAAATTTGCAGTTATCAGCATCGGCTGTAAAGATATGAGTTCAAGAAGTTTCAGGGGACCAGAAAAGACAGTTAAATGATGACATTAATACATGTGTGTGGTATTCCCTACAAATGGAGAGTCACTGGATATCGAAGGTACAGCGCTGTTAGCAATTATGATGTGAATGGTTTTTGCAGATTACTCTGTAAAGGAAGAATTTTTATTCATTGTGTGTATGGTCACCAAGTTGCAATGGTTAATTTAAAAATAGGTTAGATACCTGATATTCCTTCATGCAACTTACTTAGGTCGGTATGCCCGACGCGTTTCAGGATCAAGGTCCCATCTTCAGGTGCTCACTCGGGTCGAGCTCGTCAGTTCATGAAAACACACACATAAAACATAAAAAACACTGAATTCAAACACTCATACTGTGCGAGAGGGGACGGTGCGTATCGTCGAGAAAGTAAACGTGCACTGGCCGTCCAATCCATCAACACACAGCACAATAAATACATCACACTCACATACCACAACTCCTACACACACAAAATCGCCAACACATTCAGAAAACACAAATACAAAATAGCATACAGAACAACCAATACCATCAAAAAACACATCAATAATACAAACACAGACATAGACAAATATAACAAAACAGGTGTTTACAAATTAAATTGTAATGACTGCAATAGTTTCTACATAGGCCAGACGGGAAGATCTTTTTCATCCCGTTATTCTGAACATTTAAAAGCTTTAACCAACAACAATATACACTCCGCATTTGCCACACACATACACACAGAAAACCACAGTTACACCAACATAGACACTACTCTTGAAATTTTACATTACTTACCCAAAGGTCGAAAACTCAACACAACTGAACAATACGAAATATATAAACACCACACAACACAACCAAACAACATACTTAACTATCAATTACAATATAAATCACATACACTTTTTGACACAATTATGCAAAAAACAAACATTAAGTTGAATCCCCGCGCCAATCCCCGTCCTCCACGCACCACTCCCACTACACCTTCCACACAACAACCGTTACTAAATGATGGCAGTCCGTCTCTAAGCTGAAGAAGGCGAATACGTACGCTGAAACGCGTTCGACGAAAAGAGAATAAACAGTAAGTTCACAAGAAAAAGTTTCATTTTTAGATAACCATTTGGAAGTTTTGCAAAACTCATTCTCAGAGTGATTTGAAGAGTTTCAAGAACTTGAGCCTACCATGATGTTTTTTATTAATCTGTTTGGTTCCACAAATCCTACTTTAACGGGTGCTTTCCTTTTTAATATTATGGACACAAATCAAGAAACTTTAGAAGTAGAATATTGGAGTTACAAAACAATGTAGCACTTAAAGCTTGTTATTTGAATGACAGCTTGGCGTTCTGGAAACTTGTTCACAGCACTTAGTTTCCACTGCTGAAGAACACTGCCATCAAGGCTAAGTCACAGTTTGGTTCAATAAATTTGTGTGAATCTTTGTTTTCAACTATGACCATTATAAAAAACAAATACAAATCCCGCTTACTGGACATCAATCTTAATTTTTCATTGTGAGTTTGTGGTGAAAAGCTACAACCGGACTACCAGAAATTATCAGTGATATGCAGTGGCAAGTCTCACATTAAATTGCCCGTTTCAAATTTTACTGTTTTCTAATACAATAATTACTGTGCGTTAGTTTTTTCAAGAAAAGGAACTGAAACCTTCATTTATGTTTTAAATATGGTTTTTTCAAGTTTGACTTTTCTGTGCACGTTATGAAAATAAATAGTGTTATTGTGTAAGTTTTTTAATTTTTTTTATTAAAATGTTTTTCTGTTAACCATTTTTTTCGTTTAAAGTTTTGTTAGTTTTAATTTGCGTGTGGATGATGACAGATTGTTGATGACCTACTCCTAATATGACAGATTTTCACAAATTTTTATGAAAAAACTGCAAAGCTTATTTTGATTCGGTGTTCCATCGTGCTAAATATAAGTGCAAGGTAATATAGAGTGACAGTTACTGTTTGTAACATCCGGCTATTAAACTCTGCACCTTTATATTGTTACGACGGTCTACTCGATAGTCGTAGGTACAGTGGAAAACAAGATAAGTACAAGACACCAATTAAGTCACTAATCACACCTTTAATTTTTACAGTTAAACAGTTCGTAATTAACTACACTGTATTTTACAACAAATCAAATGAAAATTGTTTACACGCAATAAAATGTCCACTAAAATTAAACACAATTGTATTACAATTATACCATCCGATTATAAAACACCACTCTTAACTAATAACCACTTGAATGCGCACAGTAATATCGCTACTATAACTCTCGAACCGCATGTTCAATAATTTGCACTAATACTGACTCTAAGGCCGCTGCCGCCATGTATTCATACCTACGCTCACAGACGAGAACCTTCCTAATTGCGTCTTAGCACTCGTGTGAACTACATAATTAACTGCGGCCTTGACAGAGTCCGCGCGGCTGGCGCCTTCGACAGACCTCTCGAAAATGCATCGACAAGTATGTACGCCACACGCGTTACATCGAGATTCTTCTGGCACATTCGACAAACACGTAGATTGTTCTGTGATGATGTAACACTGCCCCTCATTAAGCTGTTCGTCCCGAACTGGCAAACCGTCTCTGAAGTAATACTCGACCAGGCAATCTATGTGGACATCCTTGCGAAAGATAATTCTCCCGTTCTTCGAATTCAGTCTCGTGTGATCCAAACATCATGTTCCCAGGAATGCGAGTCTTCTGCTCAACCACTAGTTTCGCTGGAATCACTCCCGTTGCGTCATGTACTGATGACCTAAACACCACTGGCTGATCCAGGTTTGTTTGGTTCTCGTAAACAACCTCTTGCGTAACCTCATCTTCAGCCACTTTGCCCTCGGGCACTTCTATCAGCTCAGGAACAAGCAAGAATTTTGTCTCGACACCCATAGTTGGCTTTCCAATCACTTCTTTTGTCGTTACACTTATTTGTATTTTGTCTGCTAGTTCTTCCTCCATTTCTGCTTGGAATAGGGAGGGTTCCTCTTGACCAGACCTGTTGACTTTTTCTTCAACTAATGCTACTCGCTTAATCGAATGGTTGGTAGACCCTGTCATTTTAGCCATGCAAAGCTTTATCTTCTTTTGGGCAACCTTCAGGACATTCTCTCTTAAGTCCACAATGAATCCGTATGCATTCATAATGTCCGTGCCAAGAATCACTTCATCGACAATGTCTGCAATGAGCATTTGGTGGCTAAACTCGAGAAGACCCAGGCGTACACGTACGTCTATCTTTCCTAGCACCTTGACAGGGCTTCCAGTCACAGTCTGTATTGTACAAGAGCTAATTAGAGGCTGGTGGTTGCTGACTAAGTCAAGGCGCACAGTGGACACTGTTGCGCCCGTGTCAACTGTAAATGATGTTGGTTTACCTTCCGCAAATTCATTAACGATCAAGTTTCCACTGGTCTTATGTAGCATGGAAACTGTGTGCTGTTCTGGGACTTACTTCTCCAATTGGTGCGATCACTCTCTTCTCTCGGTATCTTCTCCCAATAGTCTACCTGTAGATGACCACGTTTTCCACAGTTGTAACATTTCGGTCTTCTGTCTTTTTCAAATTGTTGCGACTCTCTTGAACTTTTAAATTGTTTGTCCGACAACATTGTTTTTCTGCACCCATCGTAACGGCAATGTGATGGCACAAACCCATTAATGTAGCGGGACGCTGACTTGGCAGCTTCAAACTCTAGGGCGTGAACAAGAGCTTCTGAGCTATCCCGTGTCTTGCCATTTGTAACACTTGATGAAGTTCACAATGTCCAATGCCATCAATAAATGTCTGCACCGCAAACCTTATTTGGAAGTCTTCTGGTGCTTCAGGATAGGCCAATCTAATCAATCTGTCGATACTTGCTTCAAACTCTTGAAGACTCTCCCCGGAACGTTGTCATCTTGTTCTCAACTAAGCGTAGTACACCTCTCGCAAATGTTTATCACTGTAGCGTAATTCTAGAGCTTTTGTCAACTCGGCATAGGTGTTCTGGCTGTCAGGTGGTACTTTCTGTAGTAGTTCCGCCAGGGGTCCTTTTAATGCGAGAACGAGTGAGACTGCCTTGTCTTTCTCTGTCTAATTATTTGCGCATGCAGCAGCTTCGAATTGGCGTAAATATGTCGCCCAGTGCATGCTTCCATCAAAGGTTGGGGCCTTGACATGAACTGTCCCAACCGCAGGCAAGGTGACCTTCTCTATTGACTTATTTTCTGTATCTTTCGCTGTCTTTATCATTGGTACACAGTCTGCTCACAAAGTTGTTTTGGTTGTAACTTCAGGCACTGCTCGACTTCATTTTTGATGTGCTCTTTTATATTTGTAATCGAGTCTTCTATTTTTGTTGACATAGCTTTTTCCACACTCGACACAGATTTTTCTACTTCAGCTATTTTTAATGTCATTGATTCTTGTACCTCTGATATTTTAGTAACTTGTTTATTAAGCTCACCTTGTAGGAGACCCAATTCTGCGGTACTGTGTTCTTGCAACTGTTTCTGCATAGCTTCAAAGAGAGCTTCCGTTTTATCTTTTTGTCTTTCTTCTGTTTCTAGAATTACTGTTTTCTGACGTTCCTCCGCCTCCTGTCTGCGTTTCTCATCTTGTCGTTTTTCTGCTTCTTCCTGTGTCTGCCGCAGCAGTGTTTGTAAAGCTTCCATCATCTGACTGGGGTCCATGTTTACTGATTAATTACGAATCACACTCGTCTTGTACAAAGTGTCCACTGTTTACCGTTTTATCCCAGTTCTGACACCACTGTTACGACGGTCTACTCGATCGTCGTAGGTACAGTGGAAAACAAATTACAAGACACCAATTAAGTCACTAATCACACCTTCAATTTTTACAGTTAAACAGTTCGTAATTAACTACACTGTCTTTGACAACAAATCAAATGAAAATTGTTCACACGCAATAAAATGTCCACTAAAATTAAACACAATTGTATTACAATTATACCGTCCGATTATAAAACACCACTCTTAATTCTTAACCACTTGAACGCGAACAGTAATATCGCTACTATAACTCTTGAACCGCATGTTCAATAATTTGCACTAATACCGACTCTAAGGCCGCTGCCGCCATGTATTTATACCCACGCTTACAGACGAGAACCTTCCTAATTGCGTCTTAGCACTCGTGTGAACTACATAATTAACTGTGGCCTTGACACAGTCCGCGCGGCTGGCACCTTCGACAAACCTCTCGAAAATGCGTCGACAAGCACATACGCCACAAGCGTTACATCGAGATTCTTCTGGCACATTCGACAAACGTGTAGATTGTTCTGTGATGTAACAATATTTTCTGTTGATGGAGTGGGGAGGAGTGCGCCCATTGAACTGGTGCTCAGTTTTATATGCACCCCCATAAATTCAAAGGTTGCCTATGACTCCTATAGGGTATGGTTTTGTGGCATTGGCCAAAATTAACTTTTGTCTTTTCATAAAACTTGGTTATTTATACCAAATGACTTTCTTTAAAAATCGAAATTAATAACATGGAAAATCACTCATAGCTTAATAGACTGGGTTTTCACAGATATTAAAAAATAAATAGAAGATATTAAAAGATATATTATGAGATAAATAAATAATATCATCTACAAATCAAAAGGTAAATAAAAAATAAACTAATTGTTAAATAACTATTATGAAGACCCACGGGTAGGGATGGTATTATAAATACTGGTCAACAAACGTCATATTAAGGAAGTAATCAAAAGCTGAATGAAATGATGGTATTTATTAAAAATAGATCCATAAACAAAATTTATGGGTGCTGAACATACACATTAGAGACTTCAAAGTTACACAGTAACATGTAGTAACACATAGACTAAAACACAAGTATCTATGCAGAAAATATGTGCACTTGAGTGTAAGAGAAAATATCTTAATAACTGTTATTTGGGTTCTAATGAGAGTCTTAATATCTGGTTCAAAGAGAATCTGATTTAATTCTGTATTGCAGAAGTGAAGACAAATTCATGTTATTTATTGAATAACAGCAAAAGTTACCATTTTTCAGTGTTCGGGAGGCAAGCTCACATTTGAACTTGTTTACAAAAACCGTAGGTTGAAGTGCCACCAAATTTTAATAGAATGGAGTTTGAACATTTGTAAATGCATTAGCTTAGTTTTAAAAATTAATTTTTATTTTTATTTTACATTTTCTGAACCTTCTTTATCTCAGTTGCTAGGCACCCTAAAGATACAATTTATGGAGCATTGGATTTGTTATAAATTCATCATGTTTCAGTCATTCTTTAAAATATTAAATTTGGAATGTATTTTATACTGATTTTTATTTGTGCACACTTTTACAGTTCATCTGCGTGAGAGAACGGTTGGTAGGAAAACGCTGCAGAGGTTTGATAACACTGTACACTTCAGACAAAATTTGCCAGGCTCGCAAAGTTATGATTTCTATTCTAGTTGTTACTGGCACTACTAGTTAGTGCTCAGTTGTTAGTTGGCTGATTAGTTAGTTGTTATTGGCTATTCAAGAGTAGTGATTAATTCAAATATTTTTGTTTAACTATATCTCTTAATTTTGGTTTTGTTACTCCTGTTTTTGGGTTGGTGTTTCATTTGACTATCTGCTTCTGAAATTGCTTATTTTGCCATGTGTATATTTTGGATTTACTGTATTATTTGTTTTCACCAGGGGATACAAGGGTATACAAAATGACACACACATACACACACAGAAGTATAATTTACACACACATCATTCAAATAAATTCTTTGTGTTTCATGTTCAAGAACAAAGAAGACATTAGTAAAGGATGACAACTGCTGTCTGTGTAACCTTGCTGCAGTCAAATTTACAACAAAACTACCAGACGAAGATATCTTGTATGCAACATTCCGTAATCGTATATTTGAGGTAAATTTAATATTCTTTAAATTAGGAGTTTATGAGGATTTTATATTTATAAGAGAGAGAGAGAGAGAGAGAGAGAGAGAGAGAGAGAGAGAGAGAGAGAGAGAGAGAGAGAGAGAGAGAGAGAGAGAGAGAGAGAGAGAGAGAGAGAGAGAGTGTGTGTGTGTGTGTGTGTGTGTGTGTGTGTGTGTGTGTGTGTGTGTGTGTGTGTGTGTGTGTGTGTGTGTGTGTGTGTGTGTGTGTGTGTGATACAAGTCTATGAATAGTCAGTTTTGAGGAAGTTAATAACTCTAAGGTGTATCCAACGATATTAAGCCAATTAGCAAATGAGGACATCACCGGCCTCTGCCAAATGTCTGACACAAAACGCTGGTTCTAACCTAATTAGTAGTGAACTCGAAGATAACCATGCTGATGTGCATAGTGGGGACAGATTGAGCACCTCACAAGTTGAAGGAAAGTTTATGTTTAATGTACTTCACTGTAGAGTGGATGAGTTTGAAAGTTATAGTATTAATAGAGGTATACTGTGATCATCTGATGCTATGGAACTGTAGGTTTTGCGATTATAAAAATTAGGACAAACAACCTGTTGCATTAATGGAAATTTTGGTTTCATTTGCAGCTTTCAAAAATGAAGTTGAACATAAAATTAAAAATGTATTAAGCCATTTTTGCAAGTGAATGTAAAAAGGAATATTAACATTCCTTCTGAATTTATTTCTACATTTCAGACTTGGGCAAATTCAGAAATCTTCATTGGAGTTTGCGTCACTTAATAGCACTAACAATAAATATCATTATGGAAAACCATACATGATTTCCATGGTCTAAGTTTTATATTTAAAATCATTTACTTGAATTCGGTTTGATAATTTCTAAAAGAATATCCCACACCCTCAAACTATTTTCAGTATTTATAGATATTTTTGTTATTATGGGGTAGTTGTTTAATATAATGTTATTTTTGAGTCACTTTATCTAAAAAAATTAGGTACTTTATTCTTATAAAGAAACTGAACTACGCAGATAATCATCCCATCTCCTCAACTGATCCCCACCATTAATGATATTTACACCTTCATAGAGTAATAGTTTTATCATATGTAATTACTAAAGTATCTTATCCTTCAAAATTAAATACCGTATTTTCGCGTGTACCACGCGCCCTCGTGTAACACGCACACCCCTTATTTTTAGGTCCTACAAAAAAAAAAAAAAAAAAAAAAATCGCGTATTCAAAAATGTGAAAAAAAAATCATATACCGGTATTTGGAATAGTATTACCATATATCTATTGTAAGGGAAAAACTGTAATAACTAATGAAATAAACGTCAAGTTACTTTTTTTGTTACACTAACTTACGGATTTATTTTTTATTACAAGTAAAAAATGTATGTTTATTACAATGAAAATTAATATTTATTACAACTAGATACAGTAATTAGAAGCGAAGGTTACAGCAATCGTTACAGAACCAGCCGTAATTGTAAATTAGGGTTTGCCAACCTAAAGAAAATTAAGAGTGCATTAGAACAGTACATCAATGAAAACGAACACAGTTATAAACCCAAGGGATACCGGTATGTTTGATGTAGTTTATGAAAATTTTTTACTAGTGTCTTACCTGATTTTCATTCGTCGTTGCTACTGTCGAATGGGGAGTCTTCATCAGAAGCAGACGCTGCCTCATCTTCACTAACGAACAGTTTATCATCTTCACTGCCATCCAAGGCGTTGGAAATGCCAGTTTTTTTTAAACTTTTCTTTATTAAGTCTTCTGGTATACTGTCCCATGCTTTGATGATCCAACTGCAGATCAGCGTCAGTGATGGCCTTCGGAGTCTTCCTGTCGGCGTCAGCTCGTGTGGTGCAGTACTCATCCACTGGGTGTACATTTTTTTTAACTGGCACTTGAAGGGCTTATTTATGCACACATCAAGTGGCTGGAGCATTGAAGTCATTCCACCTGGAATAATCACTTGTTCAGTCTTTGTTTCTGATAAAACTTTCTTAACGTCGTCAGTCAGATGGCCACGAAAACTATCCATAACAAGCATCCCTGGGCGTTTTAATAATGCTCCAGGTCGCCGATTCCAAACGCGCTTTATCCAGTCAAGCACTAACTCATTGTCCATCCACCCTTTTTCTTGAGCTTTCATTATCAAACCTGGTGGGAAACTTTCATTTTTTGGAAGGTTTTTCCGCTTCAAGATTACATAAGGAGGCAGTTTCTTTCCATCGGCTAAAACAGTAAGCATTGCAGTGCACCGTTGTTTCTCGCAACCAGCTGTACGAATTTTTACAGTTTTGTCACCAACTTTATTTACTGTCGTATCCACAGGCATCTCGAAATAAACTGGAGTTTGATCCGCGTTGCCGATCTGGCATAGTGGATAATTGTTCAGTTTTCTTAACTGAATTACGTAACGCTGAAAACACAAGAGTTTATCAGTGTACGCCTCTGGTAAACGTTGAGATATCGTTGTTTTCCGTCGAACAGAAAGGTTACTTCTTTTAAAAAACCTTTGAAGCCATCCCCTGCTTGCTTTAAACTCATTTATGTTAATATTCAGCTCCTTCGCAATCTTAATTGCCTCTATTTGGCACATTTCTGTGGAAACAGCATAACCATATTGACGCTTATCATCTATAAACGCTGTAAGTTTAACTTCTAGTTGAGGATATTTTGCAGCTTTACCTCGAAAAGCTCTTTTCTTTAAAGGAGCTTCCGTTAATTTTTCTTTTTTCTTACGCCAGTCTCTGATACACGATTCCGGCACGTCGTATATTCGGCCCGCTGCTCTATTTCCTATTACCTCTGCTTCGTTTATAATTTTTAACTTCTCTCCGGCAGTAAACGAACGCAATCTTTTCCCACATTCCATTGTAAAACGAAACAACACCTTGATAAATTAAAAGAACACAAAACACAAACGAAGACAAATTGTTTAAAATGATATGATACAGTACGATATACCGTAGTAATTACGATTGCCGTAAATTCGACATTGAATAACGTAAATACCGTAACACAATAAACATTTGGTGAATACCGTAAAACACTTCAAAACACAGCTTACGTTTTCACAAACCGGTACAGAACGAACCGAATTTTAACAGTAGACTGTTAGAAACACTATGAAATGCTACCTGCTATTTTGCAGTGGGGGTTGAAAGTGTTGTCTGTGCAATGCTTTAGTCAAGGTCAATATCCGCCCGATGTACGGTACATAGTAGTGACTGAGGTTTGAACAGGAATTGCGGTAGCATAAGGTCAATGACCACTCTGATGAAGATTGGCAAGTTAGTTTCCTCGTGTAACACTCGCACCCCATTTCTACGAAATAGTTTTTGGTAAAAAAGGTGCGCGTGGTACACGCGAAAATACGGTACTCATACCTTACTTGATATCAGTAAAGTAATTTTCAAAAAGTTACCCCCTCCCCCTTCAACTACCCTCTTCATTTATAGTTACCTCATTTACCATTTTATAGTGGATTAATATGACTTTATTTTCGGGGCACTTGTTTATCAAAATTAAGTACTTTACTTATGTTAAAACAGGAAACAATGCAGGTAAACTACCCATCTCCCTTAACCGAACAACCCCATTTTTATAATATTTACACTTTTATTGAGGAACAGTATCATTATATATAATAACTAAGGTATCTTATCCTTCAAAATGAAGTAGTTTATTGAACATCAGAAAGATAATTTTCAAAAAATTACCCCCTCCCCCTTCAACTACTATTTTCATTTATAAATATTTCATCTACTTTTTTACAATGGATTGTTATGATCCTCTTTTCAGGATACATCAATATTAAGTACTTTACTCTTGTTAAAACACAAAACATTGCCAGTAAACTACCCCTCCCCCGTAACCGATCTTCACCAAAATCATAGGCATCAAGTCCTCTAAAACTGGGCCACATATGGAAAAAAATTTTTGACTCTGTTTGAATTTGTGGCAGTTATGTTCACCATAGAAAAAATTCTACACACACACACACACATTCCAGAAAATGACTTTTTTCATATTTTGAGGGTAGTACAATCAGAATCAGCCCTTATCTCAAACACAATTTTTTTTGTGATCACCATACTTCCATTTCCTTATGGAACATGGAAGTAAAAATTACAGAAACTGCTGCTAAAATTTCATTTTCATTGTCAAACCTTTTAACAGAATATTTCTTGTGTGCTGTCAAGTAGACGGCAGAAACCTGATTGCATGGATGTACGTCAGCTTTGGCTGAGGTCCTTATGCCAATCAGCTTGGGCTGATTAGCTTTGCCATTTGGCACCTTAATAATTGGCAGTTTTATGTACAATAGTTGATCATATAAGAATTTCTGATGCAGTATTTGCTGGACTAAATTTCACCCAGTGTCAGACAATATTTTTCTTAGCATGATGTGTGTCTGTATGTATTTTCAAGACTATTCCTGTTTTAAATTGAAAAACAGCCACTTCTCAGCCAACTGTGAAGTGCATAATTGTATTCATTTTCTGAAAGCTCATAAGATGAAACTTTTATGAAATTCGTAGGAAACATCAGTTACTGTATATAGTACGTTATATATTGTACTGTGTATATTTACTGATATATTTATTGTATATAGTAAGGGTATAGTGCAAGAAAGGAATGAGTGTGCAGAAATGGTATGGCATGTTTAAAAATACCATAACAAATATCCATGACGAGCGTTCTGGATGGTTTGTGGCAACTGAGAAAATACTGAAGTCATTTGGTAATGTTAGTGATGAAAGTGATGACAAGATCATAAAAATTTGGTATATCATTATAAAGATATTACTAATTACTAATAATGATACTCGTTACTATTGTTACTAATTATTTCTCATTTAGTTCTTGGTGAAGATGTCGGTGAGCAATTGAGATACAAAAAGACCGTGTGAGTGAGGTCTAAAAATTTTATCTAAATATAGCAAACTATCTCATCAAATATAGGGAGCATTTAAGTTTTGTCGGTTTAGGGCGAGAAGAACATACTGTTACGATGTATAACGTGAATGTAGATCACGTAAGCCTATATAATGTAATTAACATAATTAATCATTTAATGTATGTTTTTAGTTATTATTAAGCAAATTAAATGTGTTGGTAAGAAGATTGAGGCAAAATAATGTCTCACAGAAATATTGTAAGTAAGTTGGCGACAGTCTGGCGGCAACAAAATAAAAGAGCATTGTACAAAAAACAGCTTTCTAAAGTCACAAAGAAGGAAACGCTTTGTTCGCAAAAAATCATAAAAACTGTTGAGTCCCGTTAGATTTTGATGAACGACAACCTTGGGAAAACAATGGATCAGGCGATAAAAAAAGAGAAACTCTGGTGAAAGTCGCGTCGCTTGGTGTAGCAGTTGAACATGTGGCAAAACACCCACGCACCCCAAGCTAAACACCAATCAGAAGAAGCGTGACTTTAGAGCGCGAGTTTTTTACAGTTCTTGAATGGACGAATTTGAAGTTCCCAGCAAGGAAATCAGTCATGAGCCTATCGGAATTATTTGAGTAGAACGGGTGGGAAAAGAGAAATAGTGAGCCCTATAAATAATACCCCGTGTACAGCTAAATTTAGTTTCTTTTTCTGTTAGTATGTGTTAAAGACGCTCTTAGTATATTTTAACTTCGCTTTTAATAAGTTTTAAAGTGTTAAACTATATTAGCTTGATTAACCATCATGTAAAGTAATATATCGGAATGTACAGAAAAACTATTCGTGTCTATTAAAATCCCATTATGAATTAAAGAAACTATCAAAATACCTTAATAAGTCTTGAAGTATTTGAGTGCGTGTTAGTCGAAGAACGCGACAGTCGTTATTTGTACAGCAAAGACAAGCATGAGAGGAATCTTCATCGCGAGTGAATCATTTAATTAGTGCGTACAGCAAGTAAGAAGCAGTTTTATTTAAATCAGTGAACTTGAAGTAATTACGAACACAGTATATTTTGTCTTGTGCGCGAAAGTCGAGTGGAGTATTTAATCGGAGTTCCGATGTGTGTAAAGAATCGACGTAAGTAATTGTGAATGGAATTAAAGCAAAGTATGGTGCGAAGTGAAATTGTGATATATGTTCACTCAAGGCATTGTCGGCAGATGGAATGGATAATCCTGAACACAAGTAACAGTTTCATTGTACTTATGTATTAACTAATATTCTATGTAGTCGTATCGTCTATGTCCCTAAATATCCCGTTTCATTCTAAAAGAACCGACGAGCAGTTGGATGCTAGTAATATTATTCTACCCTTTATGACTTTAGAAATGCTCAATTTAATTAATGTAAATTAGGATTGACAAATTCAGAGTTGCATTAAATATATCTGATGGTTGTCAGAAGTCAATATCTTGTTAATATTAAGGCATTGAATATATATTGTAACGTAACAAAACTAAGGTCCCCTACGTTACATAAAAATTTATAATTATCAAAATAAAAAAAACGCTAATTGTCCGTTGTAATAAAGGTCAGAAAAGTAAACCCTTATTAAATAAATAAATAACACCAAATAAGAGTACAAGGTAATAGAGTAAAAAATAAATGTTTATAAATACAAACTATGAAGTGGTCAGTGAAAGGTGTGAGTGATAAATACAGTGTCAAGTAATGTGGAAAATAATATAGACAGTTCAGTCAATGGTCGAAAGTGATTACATTGAGAGTAGACTAATTAATTGATGTTGTTCGATATTTCGGATCGAACCGGTCATTCTTTTCATTTTCCGAGGTTGGCACTATGCCTTTTGTAGAGCTCGTACATGCACGTGAATTTTGAGCTCTGTCGTACGCCAGCCATCTCAGTGTCAACGTCCATGAGTCGGGCCCTCCTCGGCAGGTAGAAATCCGTGTATTTCACCCATCCTTTTCCCAACCAGTCTATCCTGCCTTGAGTGTCAGGATCAACCCCGTCGTGAGATACGGTAAGTCATTTTATATTATTTATGTCTGATTAGCAATTCTGCATGCTGCTGCTTTCGAGCTCACCAGAGGCTATTAAATTATCATGTAAGAAAGCCGTCTGACTTTCCATTTTTTTAAACTATTATCTCACATATATTTACTACCAGAGGTTTCATGAGGTTGCTAGCTTTTCAATTAAATATTTTGCCGTCACGACTGGGAGCACGTGCTTCATAATTTTGTGCATGATGCTGCTGGTAGGTTGAGTTTCAGTAATTGGGTTGTAAGTCAGTTTTGGCTGCGTGATTTTTATTTTAATTACCAACGTGCCATGCCGTTTCGTTTTTTGTGCCTGCTCGTGGGTTTTGCATGCGGTTAATTTTTTAAATTTCATGAATGTTTATCATTTGCATGCTTGCACGGAAGCACGTTGGTATAATACGTAGGCATGTGAACTACGAGTTTGCGTTTATGGCTGTAGCTTGTGGTCAGCAGTGTCGTCGTGTGTGCATCGCCAGGTGGGCAGATTTTGTATAAAATTTTGCACCTTGTTTTTTGGGGTAGTCGTTTAATTACTGGGTCAAGTCTGGTAAAGTTTGTTTCCGTCCTGTTATGGTTTGCGTGCCACGTGAAATTGTGCGCTACGTGTTTGTGACTGTCAGGCGTAAAGGAAACGGTTTTAGGTTATCCGGATTTCGGATTAGCCTGCCTTTGTATTTAATTTAATTGTTTGGCATGACTATTACCTTTAGGTGCGATTTATATTTTGCATATGCGATATCCTGTCCATACACGACGCGTTGACCATCAATTTTGGCATTTAATGTGTCCCAATTATTTGTGTTTGGTTCAGTAACTGGTGAATTGTTGTACATTGTACTTTGCGGTGTTTTGTGTGTATTTATTCTATTTGGTATTATACATGTTTGTTTTTGGGTGCACTTTTGTGTACCATTATTTTGCACCGTATGTGCTGTAATCTTGTGTAACTTGTGTTTTGTTGTCGTGCTTTTGCGCTGTGTAAATCAATTTGTTGCGTGTTTAATTTATTGTGTTAGGCATTATTTGCCTGTTGGATTGTGTAAGTTGTATTTTGCCGTGCACTAATTTACTTTTGTATTTGTCTTGCTCGGTATTGTTTATGCAAAGTAGTTGTGTGAGACGCCTAGTTATCTCGATCACGGTTAGGCTAAGTCGGGTCGTGATTATTGTTCAATTTCTAATTCTCTTGTTAAGGGTGGTTGTCGGTTGCGTGATATTTTTTAATTCAGTATGCCTGCTAAATTGTCGCTGGCAGCTTTTGACCGGACCACTTCGGTGGGAATACTTGCGTTGCAGCATTTAATAAATAGGTTGGAAGGGTTGCCGCAATTAAGGGTCGTGGATCAACATGAAGCCGGTATCATGGCCTCCAGGTTGTCCGAAAAATATCAAGATCTTCTAGGTAAGGTGGATCCTTACCTATCGGCCAAGTCATTGCCCGAGGGATTGGACGAGGACCACATTTTTTCAGTGGTAGCGCAAATTGAGGATATTTATGTCCCGGGTAGCATTTTAGCTTCGAAACTAACAAAACCAGAGATACCGGTTGGTTCTCATCGGCAAGTGGCGGGCACTCAGGTGTTCTCGTTCATGAGTTGCCGAAGCTTTCGTTACCTTGTTTTGATGGCCAGGCCAAATGTTGGTCCGAGTTTTGGTCAAAGTTCACCACATTAGTGGACGAAAGTCCTGCCCTCACTCCGAAGCAGAAATTGTTATATTTATTGACTCATCTTAAGGGTGAGGCTTATGAGAAGGTTGCCACGCTTCCCATAGTTGATGATAGTTATTCGCTTGCACTGTCAACTCTTAAAAGTCGTTATCACAATCCTCGTTTGGCCGCTCGGGTTTATTGTACCAATCTGCTTCAGTTACCAGCCGCTTCTATGCGATCAGCTGCGTCTATTAGAAAGTTGGTGGACAGCTTCAATGCTAACTTTTCAGCGTTGTCAGCTCTAAACATTGCTGATATATATCAAGCAATATATGCGTCTTTTGTATTGTCTAGGCTGGATCTATCATTGCGTGAACGTTTTGAGGCGTCTGTTACGGACAAAGAGAATCTCCCTGCCCTAACAGAAATTATGACATTTTTAACTGCTATGGCGGAACAGAAAGAACAGGCATCTTTGGAATCGGCTTTACCTGCTCTTCCCAGCACTAGCCACCAGAAACCCCAGAAGGTTTCTTTTTCTAAGGCTACTCCTCTTGCTGTGTCTACGTTATCTGCAGAGGTTACGCAACGGGATGCATCTGGTTCACGTTGCCTTCATTGCGATTCCCGGACCCATTTGCTTCTCAAGTGTCCGGCGTGGCTGAGTAAGGACCCTAGGGCTCGATTTCAGAGTCTTAAAAATAAAAAATGTTGTCTTTCGTGCCTCCAACATAAACATTCGGGCTGGTGCAAAAATAGGTGCAAAACATGTGGCTCTAAGTACCACCACACTTTACTTCATTTCAAAAGTGCCCGTCCGTCTCCGTCTCGTTCACAGATTTCTGACACAGCTGAACTCAAGGCTTCGGAGTCATCGCTGGTTGATCTGTCTAGCACTACTCTGACCGTGTCTCTGCCCCATCCTGCAGGGGTTCTGTTAGCCACCTGTCTAGCAGTCTTGTCGTCTCCGAATGGTGGTTATATTGTAGTTAGGGCCATCCTGGATAGCGCGTCCCATGCTTCTTTCATAACTGAAGCATGTGCATCTCGCTTAAAGTGTGCTTGTTTTGATGCTTCAGTAAGTGTCAGTGGGGTAGGTGATATTGCCACCAAAGCAAAAAAGGTGTGCCATCTGTCCTTGGAAACTTTAAACCGCGAGGTTGTGGCATCTAACCATGCCTTTATAATTCTTTCTAAGATCTCGTCGGACTCACCTAGGTTCCAGGTGTTGCCTGAAGTTAAGCAGGCTACAAAAGATCTTTTGTTAGGTGACCCTACCTTCGATGTAGCAGCCCCAATTGATGCGTTGTTTGGAGCCGATATTGTAGCGGCTATACTTATGGGAGAGACTATTCCTTTGGGTGCAGGTTTGCCTGTTGCAGTTAGGACACGTTTTGGGTTTGTGATTATGGGTAGAGCCCCAATTTCACTTAATTGTGCATTGACTTGTGCTAGCGGTCTCACTGGCCTTCCTTTGGATCTGGTATCTGCACATCAGCTTCACTGTCATTTCCACCACTTTTATCCTTCCGTCACAACGTTATCTACGGAGACAACCAACCTAATTGAGCAAGTTCATCGTTTTTGGGAGGTCGAAGAGCCTCCAGCTGTACCCCACCAATTATCTGAAGAGGATCACTTTGCTGAAAGGTTTTACATGGCGTCAACAAGTCGGTTGCCGTCGGGTCGTTACCAGGTGCGCTTGCCGTTCTTCAAAAACTCTTCTCACATTTTGGGAAATTCCCTTAAGGGAGCCATGTCTCGGTTTTTTGCGTTAGAGAGGAAATTTGCGGCGAACAGTCAGTTTAAGAGCCAGTATGTACAATTTATAACGGATTATGTCGCTCAGGGGCATATGTCATTGGTGTCTGACCCCAATTTTCCAAAATATTTCATTCCTCATCATGGTATCTTTAAAGTTAGAGGTGATACTTCTAAAATAAGGGTGGTGTTTGACGCCAGTATGAAGACGTCCTCTGGGATTTCCTTAAATGACGTGTTATGTGTCGGCCCTAAGTTGCAGACCTTACTGTCCGACGTTTTGACTTTGTTTCGGCGGTTTAGCCATGTTTTCACATGCGACATCGAACAGATGTACCGCCAAATTGCTATGCATCCTGATGACTCGGCGTACCTGTGTATTTTATGGCGTGAGGAGGTTACCGCCCCACTAAGGGTTTTCACTTTGCATACCATTACTTACGGGCTGGCTTGCGCCCCTTTTCAGGCGTTGCGAACCTTGCAGCGGCTGGCTCAGGATGAGGCAGTTAATTTTCCTGCGGGAGCGGCGGTACTTAGCCGTAATATTTTTGTGGATGATATTGCTGCTGGCGCTGATTCAAAATCAGAGCTTTGCAAAGTACAACGGGAATTAATTCTGTTGTTGTCTTCAGGAGGGTTCAATTTGAAAAAATGGTGCACTAATCAACCCGACTGCCTACCTGAATCAGCCGCTCCAAGTGATTCCGTCGTTGCTAAGGATAAGGATATTCTGGGTTTAAGTTGGGACCATTCAACCGATTGCTTCTCATTTCCTCCTTTGGCCTGTTGCAGCAATGCTCAGGTTCAATTTACCAAACGTGTCATGTTATCTCAGATGGCACAATTATTTGACCCATGTGGTTGGCTTTCGCCAGTGATTTTCAGGGCCAAGGCTTTTTTCCAAAAACTCTGGGCTGAGGGCTTGGACTGGGATGCTCCTCTAAGTGATGACTTAAACGATTATTGGAGTCAATTCCTGTCCTCTTTGAATCATCTTCCGGTAATTACTATTTCCCGGCCATTCCTCCCTAAAGGTGGGCATATTGCATGGTTTCTGTGATGCTTCCCAGTTGGGTTACGCGGCCGTCCTCTATCTGTCCATTTATACTGACTCTGGTCCTCCGGTGGTTTCGTTGGTGTCGTCTAAAACTAAAGTGGCACCTCTTAAAACTTCATCAATCCCACGTTTGGAGTTGTTGGGAGCTTATCTTTTAGCCAAACTTGTTCGTAATTATGTTGGCTTATTCTCATCATGTATTCAATTGAGTCAAGTTTTCTTATGGACGGACTCGACGATTGTCTTGGATTGGCTGAATATGCCTACTTTTAAATTGAAGACATTTAGTGCTAATCGGGTGGCTGCCATTACCGAGTGGACCGATACTAAATCTTGGCGTCATGTTCATGGTGTTTCTAACCCCGCTGATTTAGCCTCTAGAGGTACGTCACTCTCTAGCCTCCGGTCGTTCGTCGACATTGTGGTGGTCAGGGCCAGATTGGTTAAAGCTTGATGCTCTGCGCTGGCCCCCTATTAATTATCGCCCGAATCACGACGTGCAAGATGTTGCCTTGGAAACCAAGGTCTCTTCGTTTCTCACTCAGGAGCCCCGGGTGGAATTGTTTGAGCACTTGTCCTCGTGGCCCTTAGTGGTAGGGGTTACCTCAGTCATCTTAAGATGGGCTATGCCTTCGCGGATTGAAGCTTCCACAGCCATGGATTGGAAGAAGTTGGCTGTTAAGTATATTTTACGCTACCTTCAGCGCAGCGTGTTTGGACAGGAGCTCGCGGCTCTTCGTTTAGGTAAGCGGCTCCCGGTCCGCATTCAGCGCCTGGTCCCGTTTATAGATGATTTTGGCCTCATTCGAGTACGCGGTCGCTTGACCAACTCTGCGGTTACTAGAAATCGTTTTCCGATTTTACTGCCCAAGCATCACCACCTAGTAGGGTTGCTAATTCATCACACCCATGTGTGGTTAGGTCATGCTGGGCCCTTGCAAGTTCAATTTCAGCTTGCCCAAAATTATTGGATTTTGTCCGCACGTCAGGCAATAAGAACCATAATTTGGAAATGTCTTCCTTGTTTCAGGGCGCGTCCTCGCCCCACCAACCCGTTAATGGGGGATCTGCCAGTTCCTAGGGTTAATCCGGCACCTCCATTTTATTCTTCCGGCATGGATTATGCTGGCCCCTTTTTGGTACGGGCCTACGCTGTTCGGAAGGCACCTATAGTCAAAGCATATCTCTGCATTTTCATCTGCTTAGCCACTAAAGCAGTTCACTTTGAAGTGGCTATGGATCTTTCAACGCCCCAGTTTATTGATGTGTTGAGGCGGTTTATTAGTCGCCGTGGGGCTCCGAAAACACTGTATTCGGATTGTGGTAGGAATTTTGTGGGGTCGCGCTCCGAACTGAAACGGGAGCTCCAAAATGTGCTTTCCAATCCTGACCAGTCAGCTCAGATAACAGCTTTTGCTGTTGACAATAACGTTGAATTTAAATTTATCCCTCCGTCTGCCCCTCATCAGGGTGGCTTGTGGGAACGGGCTGTCCAGTCGGCCAAATTTCACATGAAACGTATGATTGGGACCAGGTCCCTGACCATAGCAGAATTTTCATCGTTATGCATTCGCATTGAGGGAATCTTAAATTCCCGTCCTTTGACTGCCCTATCCTCAGATCCGAGTGATTACCAGGCTCTAACGCCTGGTCATTTTTTGGTTGGCCGCCCCATTACCACGCCCCCGGAAGCTGAAGTCTCATTAAATGAAGAGACCGTCCGTCATTACAAACAAATTGCCGCTTTGCTCCAAGCCTTTTGGAAAAGGTGGCGTTTGGAATACTTGACGGCACTTCATGCCCGATCGAAGTGGTCGTCTAAGTCAAGAAATTTAATGGTTGGGGACCTGGTGGTTATGGAGGAACAGAATTCTCCCCCCTTGATGTGGCCTCTTGGCCGAGTTTCAGCTGTGTTTCCGGGGAGCGACGGGGTTGTTCGTCGCGCTTCAGTTAAAACATCCACAGGTTCTTTTGAACGACCGGCTATTAAATTATACCGTTTGCCCATATCTTCTTAATTGGGTTTATCTTGTTTTGTCGGGTGAGCAGAATTAGTTTCAATGATTGGTGTGGACTTACTGGACACTTTGCTGGGATTTCCCAGGTGATTCCTTCCAGCTGTTGTCCGCAGTGAATTTTACATTTGTGGAATGTTTCTGGCATGGCGTTGTGCCAGTTCATTGGGAGTTATGGATGCTCAACAAATCAACAACAAAAATAAGTAAAAAAAAAAAGGAAAAAGGGGGGAACAAAAAAAAAAAAAAACTAGGGAACTAACTAAGTTGATTTGCTGAGTTTTACATTGTGTTTGGCTGGGCCATTGTTTATTGTATGTTATTGGGTTTTGTCTGCTCTACCCGAACCTTTCGGATTGCTCGCCTGGTCGATGCGCCCGTGGCGGAGTTACTCGGCATGGTTTTCTAATTAATTGCATGTTTTTCTGTGTGTTTGTATTTTCTTGTGTTTGCGTGACCCCCTCCTAGGTTGGAGGGTAATTTTCAGAGAATGTTCCTGTTCACCAAAAGCCAAATTTTTGTACTGCATTTTTGGCCATGTCTTTTGGTGTAGTTGGTGGTTGACCCATTGCGGTCAACGGGGGCCGGTGTTCGATATTTCGGATCGAACCGGTCATTCTTTTCATTTTCCGAGGTTGGCACTATGGCTTTTATAGAGCTCGTACATGCACGTGAATTTTGAGCTCTGTCGTACGCCAGCCATCTCAGTGTCAACGTCCACGAGTCGGGCCCTCCTCGGCAGGTAGAAATCCGTGTATTTCACCCATCCTTTTCCCAACCAGTCTATCCTGCCTTGAGTGTCAGGATCAACCCCGTCATGAGATACGGTAAGTCATTTTTATATTATTTATGTCTGATTAGCAATTCTGCATGCTGCTGCTTTCGAGCTCACCAGAGGCTATTAAATTATCATGTAAGAAAGCCGTCTGACTTTCCATTTTTTTAAACTATTATCTCACAGATGTTAATTTAATTTATCATGTTTTATCATGTTGTTTTGTTATCATGGTATTTATGTTGTATTTTGTATGTAGGAGGTGTGAAGCAATTGCTTTAAGAGAATATCAAATAATTGATGGTAATTTGATTTATGTTAACGAATATGTCACCATAGAATTTGTGTTAAACTTCATAAAGAGTAAATATTTTAGTACTCACATTAAATGGAGGTATTGCTCGATTATATTTGTAAACTGGGCCAGGAAGGCAATAATTGTTGATAAGACCCCAAAGGGTTTATTGTAACTATGTTATAAACAGATGAAGGGTTCTATACTAAACTAAGTAATAATAAATTAAAATCAAAATGAAATGATTGGCCATAAGCCAGTGACACATTGTACAGGAAGTCAGGTCAGGAAAGTTAGGTAACAAACATTGTAAAAACACTAAATGTAATATAATGAATTAGTAGAAAGCAGTAGTAGTTATTAATAGCAGATAAGTAACTTCAATTACAATAAAATCATAAAATATGTAATAGAACAAATAGGCCCAAAATTAGTATTTTGTAATGAGAAGATAGTACAGCAAACCCTCGATTTAATGGACCAATTGTGGCTGAGGGGTGTCCGTAAAATCGAAAGTCCGTTAAATCGCAAATTTTGTTTTTTGAGGATATATTTAAGTCAAATAGGCCTATAACACTTGAAATTTTAATACTATTAATATCATGCAAATACCGTATTGTTCCGAATACAAGCCAGACTTTTTCTCTTAAAAACATGGTCGCTAATTTGACCTGCGTCTTGCATTCGCGCTCTAACGAAATTCGAAGTTATACCTGACTTCTGGCCGGACGAACGCTTTTGGTATCTATGAGTTGTTTACTGCGTAAGCAACAGCAGTTTGCCTGGCTGTAGTTAACTCTGGCGTTATGATTTATGACTACAACCGAATGTTTTAACAGCAAACTGAAGAAAGAATAGGAAGATAAAGTGTAAGTGCGTGTGCACGCACGCGTGCTCGCACCCTTCTGTAGACAGCAAGACAAATGATGAGTAGAGAGGGTGTGAGTAACATGTTTCTAAATAACGGGTAAACTACCAGTGTGGTTTTCTATTGTAACAGTGACAACATCGCTTATCTGTACTTTGTTTTCATTCGGCGTTTTTGTAGTGCGTTTGCGGTATGGGTGATATTGTGGAGACTAAAGGCACGCAGTCAAATCAAATTAAACGTAACCCGTACGATGCGAATTATAAATTAATTGTGATACAAAATGTAGAAAAACATGCAATCTCGAAGCCGCAAGGAAATTCGATATTGATGAATCCTGTATTCAACGATGGAAAACACAGAAGGAACGACTTTCAAATGCAAATACTGCGCGACGAGCATTTGCGGGACCTCAGGTTGGGCATTTTGTAGCAGTAGAGTCCAGCATCTGTGAATACGTACGGCTTTTAAGAAGGCAAGGACTCCCTGTCACTAGACATGTTTTAAAATTAAAAGCTTTAGAAATCGCAGAAGAATTAAAAGTCTCCGGTTTCAAAGCCAGCTTTGGGTGTATAAGACGAATGATGCGGCGAAATGGATTTGCGCTTAAATGACGTACATCACTCGCGCTAAAACTACCGAGTGACTACGAAGAAAAACTCCTACAGTATCAGCGGTTTGTCCTTCATTTACGCAAAAACCATAATTATTCACTTGAACACATGGGAAATGCCGATGAAATGCCCGTATTTTTTATTTACGTATATTTACGGTCGACCAAAAGGGAACCAAATCTGTAACAGTAAAGATTACGGGAAATGAAAAATTAATGCCACTGTAATGCTTGCTGTATTAGCCGATGGACGAATATTTCACAGTGAAATAAGATGCATATCAGTGTATATTGTTCAGTGTTAGTCGTTGTGATGTCTTCCACTGAACGTGTGCGATGCCTGCGTCAACGACAACGCAAAGACAGTAATCGCAAAGAATTAAATGAATTCTTGACGAATACTCCGTTCTCATCAAATACAATTGAAGAAGAAAAAATCTGCGTGTTTCAAAACAAGAAACAAGAAGAAAAGGAACGAAAGAATGCTGCGATAGCCAAGCAATATTGCCAGAACAGGAGAGTCTGCAGTTTATGCACATATACATTTCAAAAGCCTAAAAACATTATCATGCTTTTTTTCCGTTAAATCCGAAGTCTGTTAAACTGAGGTCCGTTAAATCAAGGGTTTACTGTACTTGTTAGAATAAGAAGATTAATGGGAAAAGATAGCAAAATGTATATAATTTAATAACAAAGAATATGAATTTAATAACAAAGAATATGTGAAAGTTTAAAATGATATAATGTAACTTTAGTAAGGGAGTATTTTATTAAGTAAGTGCAAGAACATTTTTTTAATTATGGCTCTAGGATTACAAATATTATCCAATAACAGAACAAAGACTGGTTGTCAAGGATGACAAAAAGCAAGATATTTTGTTTAACAATAGGACTCAATTGTTATATATGAACGAGGACAGTTCAGTTCCATGAATCGAGAAAAAAAGAGATATCTGAAGAATAAATTGCTTAGTAAATGCTAATAACTATTAATTAACAAAAAAGATAGTTGGCTGATTTTCGATGGTTATCTAGAAGAGAGTATAGGTTCAGCCTATCAATAAAATTAAATAAAAACCTCAAAGAATAACTTTACAAATTAATTCCAGTAAAATGAGAAATAATGAAATTTAAATAATAAATAAATGAAAACAACCCAAGACCTGAAGAAATTAAAATAATCAAGTATTATAAAAGACAAAAGGCAAAATTAAAACTGCACTCTGAACCTCACTTTTTACGACTAAGCGAAGGAACTAATACTACTCAAAATCCATGGGAACCTGTAACCACCCGAACTTCAAACATTAGCGAATATTAAGAACTGGGACTTCCACTACATCCTGGGACACAAACACCAAAATTTTATTTAGAAGCTGGAGACTGGACTGGCGTATCTCAGACATTTGTACATCATTCGGCTACCATCACGAGTCTATCGGAGCGCTGCCATTACAAGTAAATTTCGCCATCATATGGTAAAACTCAACTTACGTTTAAATATTAATTAATAAGATTTTATGATTAAATTGTAATACCTTGTAATCTTATTTTGCATTTTCTGACCTTCCTAATAGTCACAAGAACCCTTCGTCCCCTGAGATTAAGAAAAAATAACAATATAAATAAAATTAACATCTAAACCCGAATTCGGTAACTAATCGATTCATTCCAGTAGGATCGATGTGTTGTATCTGTGCCAAGAGAAAACATCTGTTTTGAAAAATATAAAAATAAAGAATCTTTCCTGAAATTGATGAATTATTATTATTTGTTGATGATTTAGTGTGTTTTGAAGAATTTATAGCATATAGAGGGAGAAACAAGAGGAATACAAGGCTTAGAACAACTTAACCTATAATAACCGGCTGACTATAAACCACAGCGCTAGCCCGCGTACAGCTGTTGAATTACGAGAGAAGGGAAAAACTATTTACAGCTCTTACTCTCCTCTCTTAATGTTGTGTACAGGCTAGCCCTGAATAGTAACAAGATAATCATCCAATATAATCACTAATATTGTACTCTACTCTTTCCGAACAGATTTATTTATTACATAATATATTAGAGATAAGAACATATTATATTTCTTAATAATTTTTATTACAAATTAACGCTTACAGCAGGTGACTTGCCATCAACAGAACAACATTACATTATCTTACTAATAACTTATATGATAACAAACAAAGTGGATAAGGATAAATAAGAAAATTCTATAACACTAATACCCTATTTATTACAATATATATATATATGTTTTTCTAGTTTGAAACTCATAAATGCAACAATTATAGTAAGATAGACAAGTAATAACGAAGTCTTGATTTATGTATTTTATGTGCTTAGATTTATGATATGAATTTATGTTGGTATAGAAAGTAAATTATCTGTAATAATTCAATAATTTGAATGATTTATGATTGAATTATTAGTTCTTGAAGTAATAGGTTGAGATATGTTTCTCAATCAGATGAAATGAATATATATATTTTTGTATGTGTCTTACAAAAATTAGTAATAATTAAAAGTTATTAGCATCTTAACTGTAGAGTTTTTATTCAAAAAACCCCCTGAGATCACATAACATCTCTGGCGCGCACCATCTTATACATTTTAAACACAAATATTAAATAGTTACAAATTTAACGCAAAAAAAACGGATTGAGACTTCCGTTTAAGTTATATTTGAATGCCTAAAATGTGGTGCAAACCTCGTTTAAGTTATATTTGATTCCCGAACACATGGGGCAACTCTTTTAAAAGTTATATTTGACGCAACCAACGTGTGGCTTAATAAATAAATTGCACACGTAAAAGTTATATTTGCCGCCCAACTTTGTGGAGCTTGATTGTAAATGAGCTCGGCAGAATGAAACGGGATAGACGATAAGCAATTAGAATAAGATATGTGCTAGAATAAGTAAATGGTAAAAATTAAATGTTAACTCACAGTAAAGTAAGGAAATTTAAATTGGTTAGTAGTACAAATAGTAGAATGGCTGACAGTAACGAAAATAACGGTGGGTCCGACATTGAATTTGATATTAACAGTCAAATGGGAGAGAAAGGATGGGAAGAGGCCATGGAAAGTGAAAGCTTGGAGGTTTCTTCAGAGGCGAGGGGACGGTGACAAAACGACGATGTACAGTCCAAAACAGATCAGACACAATCACAGACTGAAACCCAACAAACAGCTACAAACATAGATATCAGTAGGCTACTACAGCAGTTTACACAACAAATGACAGAAAATACTAAACAATTATTAATAGAAAATAATCAGCAAATGACTGAAAACATCAACAGAATAGAACAAAAACTGACAGAAAACACACGACAATTAGAAAAGAACATGACAGAAAAATTAAATGAAAATACTAAGAAAAATGAAGAGAACACTGAACAAATCAAACAAACTTTCACACAACAGTTAGCAGAAAATAAGCAGCAAATAACAGAAAACATTACACGTATAGAAAAACGAATAGATGACATGGAACAAAGATATACACAACAACTACAGGAACACAAAACACAGATAGCACAACAAATACAAGAAATCCGAGACGAAAACCAAGAAACGGCAATACAATTACATACAGAAGTCAAAGCAGTCGTGAGAGAAGAGGTGGAAATAGTACGATCAGAAGCGAAAGAACATTGGGAGAAGTGTGAAGAGTCGCTTCAACAACACCAAGCTAGTGTCGCATATGACATTAGATCCATAACTAATAAAATGATTATGCACAAGAAGAGAAATGAAGAACAGATAGAACAACTGAAAGAATGTTACGAAAATAGCTGTTCTACAATCGACGGGAAGATAAGTAAAATCAAAGAAGATGTACACAATAAAATCGCCCAGATCGAACGCACACCTAGGCAGCAAGGAGTGATAATTGAACACACTAAAAATGTGAACTTCAATGGAGAAGGAGAGTATCCGATGGAGTTTGTGAAGGAGCTAGAAGAAATATGCCGTGAATACTACCCAGGTGAAGAGGTGAGCTGGATAGGAAGACACTTAGACGGAGAAGCCGCCATATGGTGGAAGCTGATACGTAATGAGGTAAACACTTTTGAGCAATTTCAGACCGCATTCACATCCAAATACTGGAATCAACTGATCCAGGAGACCATCCGTGATAAATTAGAATTTGGAAAATATCGCCCAGAGAGCGGGTTAAGTATGACGCAATATATGGAAAGGTGTATCTTACAGAACCGGCAATTAATACCGCCGATATCAGACCTACACCTAATTCGAAAACTGGCACACCACTACAGTCATGACATTGCTGTTGCCTGCATTACAAGGGGTGTGAATAACATTATGGACTTTCAAAACCTGTTAATGGAATTCGCAGCCTTGCGACAAAAGAAGAATGGAACGAATGGCGAGGGTAATATGCAGTTCCAGCCCAAGCAGGAAAGGAACGTAAATAATGCTAATCACTGGTCGGAAAATAGGACAGAGCGGAGTAACCCCCCACGTCACAAGGCACCGTGACGACAAGGAGAGAAAACAGCTGAGGTAAACGAGAGAGAAAGAGCACCGCAGAAACGGGTGTACGAATCCCAAATGAATACATTAGCGTCAACGAGCGGTACTCAAGAAACTTCGCAGGTAGCAAGTAGTTCAAACACACATACAAAGAATGTTGCCCAGTCAAAAAACTAGTTAAGAATTATTTTAGAGATAAGGTAGAATTAGGCGATAATTGTAAGATAATCAGTACCACTTTTATTGATGGAACTCTGATGGAAGAGGAGTCGGAATATCAAGAAATCAATAAAATTAAATGTCCTGAATTGAAGATACAACTTAATGGTATACCAATAATAGCACTACTTGATACTGGCAGCCAAATCAATGCGTTGTCTGCAGAGTGGTATCAGCTAAATAAAAAACGTATGGGCAATGTACCTATATTAAAAATTACTAATTTAGTTATTAAAGGAGCAGTGGGTAAGAAATCGAATAAGATAACCCAACAGATCATGCTTGAAGTAAGAATCGGAGAGTATGTGACTGATGCTGTGTTTATAATTGTCCCTAATTTAATCAGGGAGTGTATTATTGGAATTAACTTATTGCAAGAAGGTAGATGTGTGATTAACCTTCCAGATAATAAAATTACCTTTAAGAATAATCAGAATAGCAGTGAAGAACCCGTAAGTGCGGAAATAATGGCATTAGAACTCGAGGAAGACGGAGAAAAGATTGCTAATACGATTCAAGAGAAACTGGAAGAAACAACCGGTGTCGATTCTAAAAGAAAGGAAGAATTGAAGAACATTTTATACTCTAACCAACAAGTGTTCCGTGAGCAACCAGGTAGAATCAATAAATATGTACACAGGTTAAAGGTAACTGACACAACCCCTTATTGCTTAAAAGGGTGGTCAGTTCCACTAAAATATCAAAATGCAATGGAAGGAGAGATTAAAAAGATGGAAAGATGTGGCGTAATAGAACGAGCAAACAGTCCATATATTAACCCAATGGTGACTGTAGTCAAGAAAGATCAGACTGTACGACTGTGTTTAGATGCAAGAAGAATCAATGCGGTCACTGTTCCGGATCATGAGAGAGCAATACCAATTGATCAAGTGTTGGCGAGCTGCGGAAAAGTGAAAGTCATGAGTAGTATTGATCTCACCAGCAGCTTCTGGCAGATCCCACTTGCTGAAGATTCCCGGGACTACACTGGCTTTTTCTACAGAGGCAAATGCTACAGGTTCACTGTAACACCATTCGGGCTAAAGACGAGTTTAGCAAGTCTAACCCGTGGATTGGATAAAGTTTTGACAGAAGAAGTAAAAAGAGTCACCATATTATATGTGGACGATTGTGTATGTGTATCAGAAAACATTGAAGAACACCTGGAACACTTACGCATGTTGTTGGACAACCTCAAAAGAGAGAACCTCACAGTGAACTTAAAGAAGTCCAAATTCTTTCGAGACAGAATTAGTTACCTGGGATATGAGCTGTCTACAAAACGTATCAGCGCTTCCACAGAAAAAATCTCCGCTATTATGGATTTTCCTAGACCAAAGAATCCAAAACAACTAAAGGGATTTCTTGGCCTTACTAATTTTTACAATAAATTCACAAGCCAATATGCAGAAAAAACAAGACCACTGCTACAGTTACTGAAAAAGGCATAAAGTTTAAATGGACAGAAGAGTTAGAAAATAATTTTAATGAGGTCAAGAGACTATTCGTGGACACAGTTATGCTATGACATCCGGACCCAAATAAAAGATTTTACCTGCAGACTGACGCAAGTAGATATGCGATTGGGGGTCAGCTTTATCAATTAGATGAAGACGAGCAAATAGGGGTCATTGCATTCACAAGTCGTGTGCTTAGAGGTGCCGAATTAAATTATTTTACTACGGAAGTAGAACTGCTCAGCGTAGTCCATTGCTTGAAAAAATTTAGAACTTACGTGTTAGGTCGACCATTGACCATTATCACGGATAACAAGGCACTAACATTTATTCAAAAATGTCAGTTAAACTGTTCCCGAATTACACGATGGATACTGGCTATCCAGGAGTATGATTTTGAGATAGTGCATTGTAAAGGTAGTGACAATATCGTAGCGGATGTACTTAGTCGAAACCCTCAAGATGTACTAGAAAATATAATACCAGATGGAGATGAGGAGACTGAAATTTACGCAATTGACATCAAACTGGGTAAACAATTAAAAAATCAGTTGAAAAACATTATACTACACCAAATGAACAACGTTAAACTAAATAATATCATCGACCGGTTACACAACAATAAAAATGACAAACTCAGAAAGATATACCAAGTATTTAATAATAAATTATATCGTAAGGAGAACGGAAGGTGGAAATTGGTAGTAACACAAGAAATTGGACAGACGTTATTAAAGGAGATTCACGTAATGTATGGACACTGCAGTGTGAGGAGAAGCTATGGCATCTTTAAGGAACATTTTACAGGCGATCATCTCTACAAATACCTTAAGAGGTTAATTAAGACATGTGATACCTGTCAAAAATATAAAGACCATTTCAAGAAATGCATGGGACAGACCAAACCAGTTCTGCCAAAGGAGAGAGAGGTGAACTCATTAGCATGGATTATTACGGTCCTTTGATATCGTCTACCAGTGGTGTGAGGTATATTCTGGTGAGCGTCGATAATTTCACCAAGTATGTGAAGTTATACCCGATGAAAAGAGCAACTACAGCTGTTACGCTTAATAAATTAAAAAATTACATCCAAGAAATTGGAAAACCCAAAGCTATATTGACGGATAATGGCGCACAATTTACAAGTAAAACTTGGGTGACACAGTTAAATGCACTTGAAATCAAGCTCAAGTACACTGCCATCCGTAATCCGTGTACCAATCTTGCTGAAAGGGTTAACCACCAATTAGGTAACATATTCAGAGTGATGGTTAACGGACACCAAACCAAATGGGCCAAATATATTAAATTAATTGAAAAACGTATCAATGAGACTCACCACGACACGATTGAAATGACACCATTTCAGGCACAATGGGGTCGAAGGCCAAGAAGAGCATGGGAGGTGTATGTGGACCGAGAGTTAATGAAGGAAGACGTTAAGGATTGCTGAGAGGTAATATATCGACGATTAAAAAGAAAGGGTGAACGTCGAGCAAAGAAAAACAATTAAGGCGCCGATAAGGTGAAATTCAAGGAAGGAGACTTAGTTTTAATAAAGACTAATCCAATTTCAGATGCTTTGAGTAGAGTCACAGCGAAATTCTGTGAACTGTGTGAGGGTCCGTACGTCATAAAAGGAATAAAAGGAGATGCAACTTACGAAATGGCGGATGTGGATAAACCAGGATCGATTCGTGGAATTTTCAGCGTGCGACAGTTGAAGCCATACCACTGCGAGTAACCGCAAAATAGTAAATAAGATCAGTCAGAAGGGAAAAGAAATTTCAAAACTTTGATAAATTTAAATTTCCTTAACACTGATTACAAACATTGTAAATAAATTTAAACCAATGTGTAGTAAGTTACATAATAGTAAGCCATGTGATGTATGTAAGGCCAGTTGTAAACAACAAAATGAATTGTAAACAGCTGCCAACAAACTAGTTTGAGAGGGAGGGGGAAACTTTCCCCAGGCAAGAAGTGAAAGTGCACAAAAAGCCGAGGGTTGCACACTATTATTGTACTGCAAAAGCAACAACCTCAGACATAAACAAGCTTTGTCAATAATAAACTGAGCACTTTCAGAGGCGTACAAATGGATTTGCCATGAATTCGAATATCAATCATTATCAAATCAATTTGGGGGACTTAATATAACGTGAATATAGATCACGTAACCTATATAATGTAATTAACGTAATTAATCATTTAATGTATGTTTTTAGTTATTATAAGCAAATTAAATGTGTTGGTAAGAAGATTGAGGCAAAATAACGTCTCACAGAAATATTGTAAGTAAGTTGGCGACAGTCTGGCGGCAACAAAATAAAAGAGCATTGTACAAAAAACAGCTTTCTAAAGTCATAAAGAAGGAAATGCTTTGTTCACGAAAAATCATAAAAACTGTTGAGTCCCGTTAGATTTTACAACCTTAGGAAAACAATGGATCAGGCGATAAAAAAAGAGAAACTCTGGTGAAAGTCGCGTCGCTTGGTGTAGCAGTTGAACACGTGGCAAAACACCCGCGCACCCCAAGCTAAACACCAATCAGAAGAAGCGTGACTTTAGAGCGCGAGTTTTTTACAGTTCTTGAATGGACGAATTTGAAGTTCCCAGCAAGGAAATCAGTCATGAGCCTATCGGAATTAGTTGAGTAGAACGGGTGGGAAAATAGAAATAGTGAGCCCTATAAATAATACCCCGTGTACAGCTAAATTTAGTTTCTTTTTCTGTTAGTATGTGTTAAAGACGCTCTTAGTATATTTTAACTTCGCTTTTAATAAGTTTTAAAGTGTTAAACTATATTAGCTTGATTAACCATCATGTAAAGTAATATATCGGAATGTACAGAAAAACTATTCATGTCTATTAAAATCCCATTATGAATTAAAGAAACTATCAAAATACCTTAATAAGTCTTGAAGTATTTGAGAGCGTGTTAGTTGAAGAACGCGACAGTCGTTATTTGTACAGCAAAGACAAGCATGAGAGGAATCTTCATCGCGAGTGAATCATTTAATTAGTGCATACAGCAAGTAAGAAGCAGTTTTATTTAAATCAGTGAACTTGAAGTAATTACGAACACAGTATATTTTGTCTTGTGCGCGAAAGTCGAGTGGAGTATTTAATCGGAGTTCCGATGTGTGTAAAGAATCGACGAAAGTAATTGTGAATGGAATTAAAGCAAAGTATGGTGCGAAGTGAAATTGTGATATATGTTCACTCAAGGCATTGTCGGCAGATGGAATGGATAATCCTGAACACAAGTAACAGTTTCATTGTACTTATGTATTAACTAATATTCTATGTAGTCGTATCATCTATATCCCTAAACATCCTGTTTCATTCTAAAAGAACCGACGAGCAGTTGGATGCTAGTAATATTATTCTACCCTTTATGACTTTAGAAATGCTTAATTTCATTAATGTAAATTAGGATTGACAAATTCAGAGTTGCAATAAATATATATGATTATTGTCAGAAGTCAATATCTTGTTAATATTAAAGCATTGAATATATATATATATATATTGTAATGTAGTCGTGTGTACGGCTACCGTTTTACTCTGTAAAATGTAAACAATGTGCAATTTGTGTGTAATGGGTGTAAATTGTCTTCTCTATCCGTAGTTCAAATGCATGCAACTTCCGCAGATTTCGTCCGTTGCGAACGTACGAATAACCAGGTCTCGATGTTCTTACCTGTTGTTCACTAGGGGTGTGAAAATCCCGGTGGTGCCAAATTGTTTTCTTAAAACAATTAAAATAAAATTCAAAGGTGTATGACCAGCGCGGCTCAGGCGGTTTGAATAATTCAAATATTTCCGCCAGCCTAGGCCGACCAGTAGTTCGATGCGTGGGCTGTGCAAATCGTTAGTCGTCAACACTACTTGTCTGCTAAAATGTACATAAAATATTATAATACCGTGGTTACACTCAATACTTATATATTTTTTATTAATGATTAGTTATTCATTTAACACAAATTATTCTACTACAAAAGCTCCGGTTGTTTATATGAGACAACTACAGGGTTTGACAAATCGATATTTGAACGGATAAACAGACTTTTAGTAATGGCGTCTGTTGGAAATTATACACAAAATTGTTATTATTCGTTTGTCACAGGTTCTTGAGATCATGTTAAAAGGATTACAAATGTTTAAAACAATAAAAATACACACCCTTACATCAGTTAAACTTAAATAACATATTGTGTAGGTATAATTTGTTTAGTGTAGTGTAGTAAAAGTGTTTACAAGTTATGGATAATTAACAACAGGTTATCTTTGTCAGTTTATAAATTTTCAGTGACTTAGTATTCTTTTTAATCTTTGAAAGTAATTATTTTCAGTTTAGTGAGATTTCGACCTTTAGTGAGAAATAATTACGTGAGTTTATTTATAAATTTGGGTAATTTAATAGGTACTTATCACTTCAGTAGATAGGACGAGTTCATACGATCTGCTATTAATGGGTTATACTGCAATCCTCTTTAATTTGCATTGGTTTGGGACATCAGGCACATTTTCCAGTTTAATTGGTAGGAATTTATTTTCTTTTTTCGTTAATTCGGCCTCGACTTCAGTAATATGGTTCCAGTCGTCGTCTTACTTCTTGGTATTCACTTGCTAGTAACTTCTTCTGAGATTTTTAATGTTTTAATTGACAATTTTGGTCATTCGAAAACTAGCGTCTATTCAACGAAAGTGTCATATATCCAATAAGGAAATCTAACGGTAATTAGACACCAAACGACTGTTGTCATAGTAACAAAATAATCCTGATTGGTTAATTCTGAAGCAGTCTATTGTTATCAAATTTTGAATTTTTATTCAAAATAACTGCATATCTTCTTTTTGATTATATTCTTCCGTCCTCTTCCCTACATATTAAATATTATCATCACTGTTATTATTTCCTTTCAAAGATTAATTTGGTATCCCATAATATATGTTTTTATGAAATATCAATGTTTGTACAAATCTGTTAATATTTGGTATTTACATTTCTCTTTTAAACTAAGTTCTTATTCTAATATTTTTTCTTTAAAATGATTTATAAATTATTCTCGGCTATTTACTTGTCTTGAATTTCTTAATCTCCTGGTTGTTTTTATACAGTTTGCAATTATTTATCATTGACAGTTATACATTTCCTAGGCCTTAGTAGCCATTGATTATTTCTATTTAAATTATTCTAATTATATTTCATCTCATTACAAAGTTTTTGTTCTGTTGTTATAAATGATTTGTTTAGTGGTTGTTATGTCTTGAGTTTGTTTTTGTTCTGAACATATGTCAGAATTATTTTTTATGTCTTAATACTTAAAATATAACACTTAGGCCTATGGACTGTAAGTTCCCTCCAGCCATATCCTCTTCATAATTGAAACAAACAATTCTTTACAAGTTATTATTAACTGTTGTTTTTAACATTAATTTCCTTCTTTGCTACTACTCTGAGTAATAAACACCATTACTTCTTGTAAATTTATTTAACTTAATTTCCCTCATAACATAGGGTATTTACTAACTATATTTTTAATTACTTAAATCTTTACTACTGCTTTTCTACATCCCATGTTAACACAAACAGTTTATTTTACCTGGGCTTTCTCCCCTGAATAATATTCTATTCTTTATCTATTTTTAATCTAAACACTATCTCTAATTACCCTTAATTCTATAATTTTTTACAATTCCACTCTTAAATCTTTCAATGGTCCATCATTGATTCACTTACTATAAGTGTTTACTTATCTATCACTATCTTTTTAATTACACTATTGCTTACAATATTCTTTTTCACACATCACTGTCACTGTTATCACTTTTTATTTTACACTTATTGGTGGGTAAACCCTATTATTATTTCTTTATGTCACTTAATTATTTTCATTATATTTCTCACTATCTCACTATCATTACAAAGTTTATTTGTATCTAACGAGTTCATGTCTCTTTCTAGATTTCTTACTTACATATACTACTAATTCGTGGGTTAGTGTATTTTTATTTAATGGGTTTTTATTAATTATGGGTCATATTTGTCACATAGATAATATTAACATTTCTTTTTTATATTGGTTAATCACCGGTTTCGTTTCCGTTATGATATTGGATGGTATCATCACCCCCTTCCCTCTTCTACATTATTTGTCTGTGTTTCATCACCTTGGTTCATTTTATTTTCTTTGCCGTTGGTTTGGTCCATTATTTAAATTCATTTTTCTTCTCCTCCACTTCCATCTTGTCTCGCTTTATTTTGGTTAATATCTGGCCAATCTCTGGGGTTGGGTCAATGTCATTTGTCTGTCAGTCTAGTTTGTATTTCTTATTTAATAATCACCTTTGGTTTACTATTCTTCCTCCTTCACTCTTAATTATAATTACTACTTTCATTCTCGTTATTATTTATTTATCAAAATATATTATTTCTTAGCATTTTTTACATACTTATTGATATCAAATATGATCAGGGTTTGGCAATGTTATAATAAATATATATATATATATATATATATATATATATATATATATTACTATAATACTTATAACTATTTTACCTCAAGATTTATATTTTTTCCTTTAGGGACATGTTTCGGGAGGTCCTGTTCTCCCATCTTCAGCCTTCGCCATCTTGCTGTCCCTAAAGGAAAAAATATAAATCTTGAGGTAAAATAGTTATTAGTATTATATACATCAAGAAACGGACTGTAGGAGAAAGTGATTAAAATATATATATATAGTAACGTAACAAAAATACGGTCCCCTACGTTACATAAATCAACTTATAAGATTTAAAATAGAATAAAATTATTAATTATCCACACTTGTAAAAGGTCAGAAACCCAACCCATGATTGATTAAATAAAATAAGAATACAAGGTAGAAAGGAAAGAAATTAATAATGTTAATAATTATAAACCTCAAAGTTCAGTGGAAGGTGTAAACAACAGACATTGACAAATAATGTAAAAATTAATTTAGACTGTTTCATAATAATTGATGTTTTAAAGGAGATGAGAATGAGTAAATGTTGCATGACTTAGGTTACACAAATGTACCTGTTATTAATTGTATCATGTTATATTATTATCATGATAGTGATGTTATTTTTTGTGTGTAGCGAGTGAAGTTATTCTGTTAATAGGATACCAGGTAAATAAGTATTATGTGTTATCAATTTACCATTATAGAGCTGTTGTTAAACTCAGTAATTGATTACTAATTAATTTCATTTTATGTGTATCCATATGTCATGATAAAGCTTTTGTTAGACTTTATAGAGTTAATTATTTGTATACATGTACTTAGATAGTAGGATGATTATAATTGTAAACTTGGCCAAAAAGGCTATAATTGTTAACGAGATACAAAAGAGTTTAGTATAACCATGTCATAAATAGATAAAGGATTCTATAATATTGCAGATAGTAACAAGTTAAACTCAGAAGTAGAGCAAGGTATAATGATAGGCCTAACAACCAGTAACATAATATAGTAAGTCAGATCAGAAAGGTTAGGTAAAGAAATTGGTAACAAATACTAAATAAAATCTAATGAGTTAGTAGAAGTTAATAATAATTGATAATAACAAATAAATAAATTCAAATTAAATAAATTCTCATAATGCCATAGTGCAATGATACCGATAGATAATGTTTTGTAACAGAAAAATAATATTTGTTAAAGTAAGTAGACTAAGAGGAAACGACAGCAAAATATACAAAATTTAGTAACAAACAATAGATAAAATTATAATAGGATATAATGGAAATTTAGAAAAGGATTATTTTGATGAGTGGAAGAACATTGTATGAAATGGTTATAGTATAATATAATATCCAATAAGAATAGAAAAGATGGTTGTCAGGGACGACGAGAGAGATAGAATTTGTTGATTTGATTATTGAATAAATTTACGTGAACGAAGACGGTTTAGTTAAAAAACACTCAGAAAAGATTTGGTTAATTTAATTACAAATAATACAATTGTGAAGTAAAATGAATAATAAATCACAATAGTATGATCCACTGTCATTCAACCATCTTATATTATTGGACAATCTAAAACCTATACATGAAAGTAACGAAAAATATAAAGGAAGAATTCTGATTGTAAAAATCAATATAATGAACAAATGTTAACTTAATTAACTAACCAAAACAGAGAAATAACTACCTGCATAAAGTGGTATGATCCTATAACATAAAAGAAACGAAAATAAAACACCAAATTATATCTGAACTTCAGTTTCCACAATTCAATAGAAAAACGTAGTTGGACTCAAAATTCGTCGAAGCACGTAACCACAAAACTCGGACATTGGTGAACAAAAGGAGCGGTATTTCTGCATCATCCCAGGACCAAGAATTCAACTTTTATTTCAACTTGGAGCGAAGACTGACGGGAACGAATTCATCTGCATTCTGTTATTGACCAAAAACGACAAAGAGGTTATCTGTACACTGCCTTATTGAGTCACGATGCCGAGCGGACGGTAAACTACAATTATTTTAAATATTATTTAATAAAAACTTAATTCTATATTGTAATACCTTGTATTCCTATTTAGGCATTTTCTGATCTTACTAACAGTTGAAAGAACCTTCACGCCCTGTATTTAAAGAAATATAAAATCATAACTAAAAATAATATAAAACCCGGAATCCGATCGATAATCGATTACTTCTAACATATAGCCTTTTGTATCTCCGTAAAGGAAACAATTTTGTTGGACAAGAAATATTAAAATATTAATAAAGAATCCTTTCAGAATTCAGATGTCTTCTCATTTATGTAATATTTAGTGTAGTGTGAAGAAGATATAAGATAAGTAGAGAGGGTAAATGAGAATTATCGTACACGGTGGGCTAACCTACAAATTTCCGTTGTCTGGGAACCACAGCACTATTCGCGGACTGCTTGGATATTAAAGAGAATGAGAATACAATAAAAATTCCTTCTCTTCTCTTCAACGCAGAATAGGCTTGAGCAAAAAATTCGAAATACACACTATACACATAATTTTCACCCACCATAACACAATTATATTAAATAGAGAGGAACTGGGATATACTTAAACATTATTATACCACATATTGAAATAAGATACATTATAAATTGGCACTCCCAACAGAGAGGCTTAACGAGACGGACGTACCCGTTAAGTTATAAATTGGCTTCCATCGCGGGGCCTGAACGAGACGGACGCTGCAGGGCATAAGTTATAAATTGACGCTTCCATCGTGAGGCGAATTAAATAGAGACGACAAGGGTTAAGTTATAAATTGGCGCTCAACTAGTGTAGGGCTTAAGTTAAGTAAAACCTTGATTTTATAAATATTACTTAACTCGAGCAGGCAACTGTTGGAGACTAAAAATGCATAATACCAGAGGTAGATTGAAGAAGAGGGCAGAAGACGCGGAGAAGGAAGAAGGTGGACAGGAACATGAAATAGAAGTAATCACAAATAGTGAAATGGAACAACAGACAGGTGATAAAGAAGAAACTGAAGTAGTCAGGAACAATGAAAAGGAAATAATAGAAGAAGATGTCCAAGGGGACCAAATAGATAAAGCGGGAGCCAGAGAAGAACCAAGTTGGCAGGAAATGATGAAATTCATGGCAGAACAATTTAGTAAACAGAAGGAAGAAAACAAGGAAAATTTTAGGAAACAGGAGGAAAACTCAAAGAGACAGGAGGAAAAATTCGACAAAATAAATGAGGAAAACAAAGAAAATTTTAGGAAACAGGAGGAAACCTCAAAACTGATGAACGAGAAGTTCGATAAAAACAATAAGAGCTTAATCCAAATTAACGAAAGGTTTGACAGGAATGATGAGGGTTTAAGACAAATGAAGGAGGAGATCAGGCAAATAAATGAAGAAAATTTAAGGCAGATTAATGAAAGAATTGAGAATGTCCATGTGACAATTAACCAAAAGGTGGACAAAATTAATGAGGAAAGAAGGAGGAGATCAGGCAAATAAATGAAGAAAATTTAAGGAAGATTAATGAAAGAATTGAGAATGTCCATGTGACAATTAACCAAAAGGTGGACAAAATTAATGAGGAAAGGAAACTAGAAATAGCCGAAACAAATGGAAGTTAGAAAAAACTAACGAAACAGTAATACAGGTCCGTGAGGAAATACAAAATAAAATTAATGACATACAAAATGAAAATAAAACAATGGTCGATGGACTCCAACAGGAGACTGTAGAAAGATGCGAGAAAATTAAACAAGAGGTACATCAAATACGGGAGGAGAATAAGGAAGGTATTATACAAGTACAGACGGACATGGGTGAACGACTGGAGAGGGTATATGACAATTTAAACAATGTAGAAAGCCAAATTAGTACGAATAAAGTAAAATCGAGGAAATCAGTAGACGCGAATTACAGATCCAAGAAGAAGTGGATTCATGGCGGGATAGAACATGCCAGCATAATCATATCATCAACAACGATAATCGGGAGTCAATTAATTTTCGGAGTTATAGGCGTAACCCTATGGAGTTTTTGAAAAGGTTAGAAGAAATGATAACACGGAATAGAGAGAACCGTTGGAATATTATCCGAGGAATAATCGATGAAACGTTTAAGGATACCTACGACAACTGGTGGACGGCAGTGTGTCCCGATATACAAGACATAACAGAGTTCAAAAAACAATTCAGGGAAAAGTATTGGTCGGAGTTGACCCAAAATATGGTCAGGAATAATTTAAGCAATGGTCGATATGAGGCAAACGTAGGACAGTCTCCCACATCATACTTCCTAGGCAAGGTGTGCATGGCCCGTAATCTAGAGCCCAGAATTCCAGAAGAGTGTTTGGTAATACAACTCTCATACCATTATGATGAAGGGATAAAGAACGCTCGTATGTGCAGCCAGATTAAAACTATCCCAGCCATGGCAAGATTTTTAGAAAATTATGAACATGAGACCCAGTATCAACGGAACCGAATATTAAATACTAAATACCATAGATACAATGGCAACGACCATCAACTAAATTCCAACCATACTAATAACAATCAATCAAATCAGAATAATAACCCGAACAGAACCCAGAATAACCACACAAATAATAATCAAAGGAATAATAATTATCGGGGTAATAACCATTATAATTACCGCGATAATCGGAATAATAGAGGAGATGGGGACAACCGACCCAATAACTACAGACACCATGTGAATTATATATACTCTCGACCTCAAAATAATCAGAGATGGTATTACCCGAGGACACACCATTATAACCACTACTATAATCAGTCACAACGCGAGTATGAATACCAAAATGGAAGAAATTATAGATCAACAGACAATAATCCAGAGGACAGACATGAACCATTACAGAACCAGCCTCAAAACCCACCGGAAAATAGAGAGGATGAGGGAAGCCCTCATTTAAACTAACAGAGGCAGTGAGAACTGAAGAACACCCATCACTGAACCAATCTCTTGGGGACCAACGACTAATAACTAGACGAACCAATGACCAGACTATTACTATCATCACCAACCATTATTTGAAAAATATTAGGGAAGACTTATTAGAAAAGGAGGATAACCATGTACACAATAATAATAATAATGAAATTATATATGTAAGTGCTAAACTAAATGGAATACAGTCGACAATTATGATAGATACGGGGTCCAACATCTTGTTAATTGATAGTACCGAACTGGAGAGAATCCAGCGAGAAGGCCAATTACCTATACCCACCTTACCTGTGAATAATATAATAATAATTGGAGCCACTGGACGGCAAAATAAAACTGTTAAGAAGCAAGTATCGCTCGACCTCACAAATAATAATGTAACAACACCAATAGGATTCTTAGTCGCAACGGGGTTACCGTTCAACGTACTGATTGGATGTGACATATTACGACAACATTCAGCAGTAATAGACTTAAATAGAGGAATAGTATCATTAACGTCCGAAGAAGGAGTATGGACAGCGGAATTGGTAGACGCAAGTAGAACCGTTCCAATTAATGACAAATGTCAGGTCGTAAAGAGCTATTTTAGTAAGGATAATAAACTGCAAGAAGCAATCCAATATGAGGACAACGATCCAGAACTATGGCAGAGTAAGTTGGAAGAAATACGAGAGTTCCAAAGAGAAAAAAACCTGTCAACAGATAAGTAAGGTACAGGCCGAAAATTTAATTGAAATATACAATAGTTATAAACACATAACTCCAACGCTCCAGGTAAAGTTAAGGGTTACCAGTGTGAAATCAATTTTAAGGAACCGGTAGACTTTCGTAGAAAATTCTACCCGATAGCCTATTCAATAAAAAACGAAGTTCGGGAAGAAATAAATCGTATGATCAAAGATGACATCATAGAATATAGTCAATCACCCTATACCAGCCGCATAGTGGCAATCCCAAAAAAGAATGGAAAGGTGAGAATCTGCCTGGACACTAGGGAGGTAAATAAAATGATTATAAACGATAGAACTTCCCCTGGCGAGATCGAAGAAATTCTGAAAAAATTTCACGGTACCAAATACATTAGTACTTGGGATACTGTATGCAGATACTGGCAGGTTGAGCTGCACCCTAATAGTAGAAAATATATGGCGTTCCTTTTCGACGGAAGGAACTACCAATTTAAAAGGTTACCTTTCGGATTAATTAATTCTGTTGCTATATTCGTGAAATGTATGGACCAAATATTGGGACAAGAAACTCTGCAGTTCACCACAGTATACGTAGATGATTTACTGATAACATCTTCTAATTGAGATGAACATTGCACAAGGGTAGAACAAGTACTGAGAAAGCTGTCTGAGAATAATATAACACTTAAACTGAACAAATCTAAATTTATTGCTAACCAAGTAAAGTTTTTAGGTTTTAATTTAACAGAGTAATGGAGAAGGCAGAACAACAGAAAAAGAAGTATAAAAAGAATCACCCAAAACCAATAAATTACCAGGTCGGTGAAAGGATATTAATAAGGAATAGAGAGTTACCCAGTACTCTATAGGGAATAACAAAAAAATTATTATTATTATATACAGGATCCTATGTAATAACAAAAAATAATAACAATAATACTTATGAAATAATGAACCCTATCATGAAAAAGATTAAGGGAATTTACAATCAAGAATCTATAAAAAAGTATCATGACGAAACACCATCACCAATCATCAATGACTAACAAGACTGATGAAAATATATATGAAAAAACCACAAAATTCTAAAAGAAGTAAGAACGTCTTACTATGTGTTTATGAAGATATTATTTTGAATATATTAAAGAATAAAAAACCACAAAATTCTAAAAGAAGTAAGAACGTCTTACTATGTGTTTACCAAGAAATTATTTTAAATATTTAAGAATAAAACCCCAATGTTAAAAAACTATATAAAGAAAAACTTATACAAAATAATTAAAAACAATGTGATTTAAGATACATGCCAAAATGCCAAGAGAATTGAAGAACAGATTACATAATTGTTTATAACCAGTATGATTTTAAATGGAATAAGAAAAAATATATATCAACACAATTAGTAGTAATGTGATCAGACAAGATGGTAAAATAAGAAGAACAATGGATAATTTAATGACTATAATTAAGATGAAACTAAGTAATGATGATAATTAATGCAAATACAATTTAGAATTTCTTGGAAATGAAAATAATAAATGAAGAGATAGTACGTAGAAATTCTGTCACAAGAAAGAAGATCAAAGGTAGTTACAAATAATGACTGTCAAAAATGTTATCTGAAAATAGCTAATTGAAATAAGATTGAATCAAGAAGTAAGGAAATATATTGTAAAAAGAGAAATATTTAGGTGTTAAGATGAGACGATGATGCCCCACGTTGCGAGCGTCAATTTGTAAAAAGAGAGAAATAAAGATCACCTATGAGGACGTTTGAAAACCCCACTGTTGTAATCAATTTAGTAACGAACTGCTTGTTAATTATGTGAGGACGTATGTTATATTGTATGATACCAGCTGGAGACGTCAAATTGTAAAGAAATCTTGTCTATTAGTGTAATTAGTTATAAGAGACTTCGGTGTAACAAACGCCAAGTAATACGTTGTAGGTGGCGATCCGTAACTATTTAACTGCTGTCACCTGGTTTAATTAATATATTATTAACTAATATACCTTTCGGTTGTGACCGGTGAAACCCTCAGAACATAGATTATTAAGTCCACAAAATTAGAATTATGTTCCTGAATTTATAATGGTATTATTCTATAGACTTAATTTAGTTCTCAGTGGTTGTTTAATATGAGCAATATATATGGAGTATTTACTGAATGTAAGTGGTATTTGTTTCAACCCTAGTCCCTCAACGATAAAAATTTCGTTCAAATTTAGTATGACAAAACCCGTTAGTTCAGCAATCTCCCGTCCCACCAGCTGTAAACTTGGAGGGCTATTACTAGAAATAAGTGTACTTATAGGTTAGTTATTCTGAGTGTTTGTATCAATCTGTTAATAAATTATTACGCCAATTACATATAGTATTTTCTCTGCAATGATTAAAACGTTATCTAATACAACCAATGTACTTTATTTATTTTTCTCTGATATTTAACAAGTTACGTTGTCTCAGACAAACAATAAGACGATCCAATCGACTATCCCAACATGTATCGATTCTTAATTATTCAAACTCTAAAAACATATATATTTGAAAATAATGACAATTAATTCTTATACCAGGGTTCGTGTAGTTCTTTGAACCATTAGTAAGGCCAGGTAAAACGCATAATTAAGGTTGTTCAATTTACAAAAAGAATAAAATTATTTACTTAAAATACAATGATATGAAAATAATTTGTTTTTTACCCAAACGGCGAAAGCTTCATTAGGCGGTGAATGTTTGTCAACAGCGGTCAAAATCCAGTTTATATCGTCTTCACCCAGTAAAACTGCTCTGGTTTTCAATGAATGGATGATGGTAATCCCACAGGAACTCTTGTGCTTCGATTCTTCTTTTGCGTCTTCACAATTCTTGGTCCCAACGAACTGGAATTAGGATCTCAGCTTACGCTGTCAATGAAGGTTATTTCGTCAACCGAATCTTCTGTATTTCCAAATATTTCCGTTAATTCAGGCTTTAACTCTTTACTGGTCTTCAATTTATAGCATGAATTGGTTTGATACCAAATTCAGCGGAAATATTTAGTGACTGAGGTGAGAAGCTTTCAATTCTTTTTTATTTTACTCATTGATAATTTAGAGTGTTATTTAATTTGTACGATTCATTAGCGTTCAAATATAATTGTTTTACAAAAAGGCTTTTTCAGTTTGGATATATCTTTCCTTTATATTTATTCATATATTTAAATATCGGTTCATTCCAATCTAATAGCTTGTAACAATCCGTACCATCTATCCAAAATCAACAACTTATTAAAAATCAGTTGCCTTAACAACCATGTTTTCTATATATCCTTGAGCCGGCATTATAGAATATTACTACTCCTTTCCAATAAAATACTCCATGCTTGGATTAATATTGAATCACATAAAATTCTCCCCTAACCTTCCTTATTAAACAGTAAATGTTTTACTAGATTTTCGTTGGACTGGGTTTGCTAAAAAGGTATTAATTTCCTTTCACTAATATGGAATTTAGGCCTATAGATTCATTTACAACCATTATAACATTATTTGGTTTTTAACTTAATTTTCTTTTTTACCTGACCTACTGTACAATTAATTATTGATTACATAGTTAATTACATGAATTTTAATTTACTGGTGGTTAGTTGTTTTTTTTATATTAATTAACTGGTTCTGGAACCCTTTATTAATTTATGACATAATTGTCAGAACTACTTGTTAGATTTAAAACACTGGTCACACTCCTGATCCAGTTTATAAACATTAATTAGAACAACATTATTTTTCAACATTATACAATACTGACAACTTAGTACAGTACCTAACATTGGTAACTATACTGGGTTATATAAATACAAATCCAATATAAACATAAACATAATTATTGGTGAAGTATTATTATCAAATAACATTATTTCATCTTTAGTATAGTCAACATACAATATAAAATACTCTGTGACCTGAACATGCCACAGTACCAAACAAACAATTCATAACATTCAATCATTCCTTAGTCTGGTTTTTATACATTTAATACTAGTCATTGCCTCCTTCTGGTTTGAGTTACTTCTCGAGCACATGACCTATTGAACAACCTTAAGTCAGGGTATGGTCCTTGACCATATTTCATTCAATCTTTTATGTAACGTTGGGGAACCTCAACTATGTTGCGTTACATAACACCCCCCCCCTTCGAAATAAGTTTATTTTGGGTATAAACAAAGTTTAGCAAGAAATAAACTTCTAATTTGTATCTGGCCAATTGGTTTCCTATTTATAGTACTTTTATATTTCACAATTATCCGTTATTTTATTATCATTTCTTCGTTCCTTCTTAAAGTCAATTATTTCCCAAGTTTAAATCTTATTTCTATAATCATTCTTGTGACATTCTTCATTAATTATACATTTTGGATCTGGTTTTATTTAATTCTCTATATTTATTTGTGAGTTTTCCCTCTAATATTTAATTTTCCTAAACCTCCCTAACATTATAACTGGAATCGAATCGGTGGTGCTCTATCGGCTAACCAATTACCGTCGTCCGTTACATACTTTCTGGGATCAGAGGAACATCATCTCTGCCCAGTCAAATGATTGCTGGAATATTCTACAGTCAATCTTCATTAATAAACCTCGTAAGGTAGTCATCATGTGACCTTCAATAAAATAATAAATAATAATCATATTCTAGGGATTATTCACTGTACTTTAACTCAGATCATATTATTTCTTCATATTAATTCTTCCTTCTATTATACACTTCTCATCTCCAATACTTGGCTATTTTATTGACATTTATTAATTGGGTTTTGTTTTCGGATAATTCTTAAATATTTGTTTTTTCTTTTCTTGTGATCCTTTTGAGGGTTCCATTTTGGCTTCTTCATTCTCTTATCTTCATTGGCTCATAAATTGTTTTCTTAAATACTTGTTTGTAAGTTGGGCTTACTTCAATTTTTTTGAATTTTGGGGTATTTATTCTCTTTATTTTAAATCATACTGTTTCTGAATAATCATGAGTAAGTTGTTCTTACATCCTTTGGAATTTTGGTTTTATCATTCTCTTTATGTATTCCACCTGTCGGCCGTGGCTTCTTCTTCATTTATTTCTTGTCTTACATCCTGGGATGTACTGGGTCGGTGGCCATCTTGTGACGGTACGGAATTGTGAGCTACCCCAGTTTAATTTCATATTAATTCAAATCATCATTTTAAGCACTTTCCAAATTTCCAGACTTTCACCTGTAAGGAGCCTCCAGTACAGCAATGCAACATACCCAGTCAGCCAAAACAACTGCCAGACGCATTGCACAATCACATAGCAGCAGGCTTGTGTGTGAAACCCAGTCTACAGTGTGTCATTAGAGAGTGCACAACAGACAGCCAGCATCAGACAGTAAAGTGCGTAAATTAAAACTAGTGGCCTCGGGCATAAGATAGGCCTAGATTAATTGGGCCTATCTATTTAAACAACTCAAAAACAGTTCCGCGCGGCCAGTCTGCAAAAAATTAGTGCGAATAAAATTAATTCGGCCGACTTAATGTGGAATAATGTGGAACCTTAATGTATAAAACAGTAAGGGCTTTTAACCACGAACAGTAAGCGTATTAAACGAGTACCGGAGTGCGTGAGATCGAAGCAAGTATTCAACACCAGTTCGCGCAACCAACCCTAGGAGTACGCTGCGTATGGGTAACTAGAAACTTTTAATATGCATATTAAAACCAATGCCAACTAACCGGTGATTATTCGTTATAAAAGGAAAATATACAACACCAAAACTTTGTATGATAGAGTTTTCTCAGGGGCGGAGTTTATTCAAAGATCAATGTAACAGAATGAGGGTGCGTGTGCTAAGATAGAGGTTATTAACTGGTTCATTTTCAATGCTTTAATTATTTAACAATATCACTTATAATAATAACCGAAATAAAACTCAATAGAGATAAGAAATAATTTCAACCCGTTGTACTATCGTTGAAAGATTGTAATAACGTAGAAGAAAGGCGAATTTTTGATAAATAAAAATAAGTATGTGTTTTAGACAGTATCACATGTGTTAACGTAATTATTGAACATATCAAATCCAAGTAATCCTTTCTGCAGCTGGTTTCGTCTGAAAGACTTTGGAAGAAAAACCCTAAGGTAAGAGTTGATAATTTTGTAATTAATCCATAGAGTTTCACTGGCCCCCGAACTGGGACGGCGAATATAATTTGTGGTTATATTCGCCAGACCTAATTAAGCTGCAGAACGGGTTATTTGGGAGTGGGGCGAGGTTGTAAATTGTAGAAACAAAATTAGGCATATTTATCTATATAGAAAAAATAAATAAAAAATGGAAAGTAATAGTTTGACCGAATCAACGGTCATGAGTGGGTTGGAGGTCCATTTGACCCCAATACCAGTTCAAAATAGAGAACCAAGTAAGTCAGATGAAATAGATGACTCAGGGATTCATGTAACCCCACCCGTAATGAATCAAAATAAACAATCTGAGGACAATGATATGATAAAAATGATGCAATTGCTTTTCAAAGAACAGAAGAGTGATTCTGATATTAAATTTAATACAATTCATAGCAAGTTCCATGAGTTAAAGGGCGATATAAATAATATTGACCAAAAATTTGATAAGCGTTTATGTGAAATGAATACAAAATTTGATGAGCGTTTATATGACATGAAACAACAGAGTGTTAAGTTAGAAGACAATATTAAGAAACGTTTAAATGAGACGAATGCATGTTTCAATACATTGAAAGAACAAATAGTAGAGTCAGTAGCAGAACAGATTAAAAGTAAGAAATTAACAAATGTTAACAATGATATTGAAAATAGTAATGTGATTGAAAGGGCGGTATCAGAAAGTGATACGTTGAAAATAGATAGTGAAACAGTAAGTGAGAGTGAGAAAATGATAAGTTGTAATGAAGTAATAATTAGTGTTGTTGAATTGGAAAAAGAATGGAAAGAAAGAGTAGATGAATGTGTAGGGCAGAGAGTAAATTTTCCCCTTATTTGTGATGAACCAGAGTGTTCAAAAGTGTTATTTTTGGGCAAGAGACCCTTAGTAGTGAAAGATTTGAGTTGCTTAATTTTGTTGAATAATTTTGTACCCTCTGCATGGAATGAGAGAGAAAGTATGATATGGTGTTATGATGAGAGAAGTTTAAATATAGAACGGTGTAGTGAAAGAGAGACAGAGTTATACAAAGTAAAGAGAGACTATAATGAGTTGAGAGAGATGTTAGAGACGAAACACTTACCTGTTAAAATAGAGAGTGAAGATTATTTTGATAATACATGTTCAAACAATAATTTACCTTATGATGAAAAAATAACTGACTTGATAATGAATATTACTGATGGAGACTTAACCGATGTACTCGATGTTGACCTGGTATATGATTATTATGGTAAAATGAACAAACAGAAATTTTATGGTTACTATATACAAGATAACCGTATACAGAATGTAAATAAAATTGAAAATTGTTATTTGAAACCCCGATTAATTTTTGACGATGGAGGTTGAAATTCATAAACGAACATTTTAAATATGTTAATATATGGTAATGACCTAGCTGAATTTTGATACTGAAGTGTGACACAACTGAATAATTATTGTTGAAGAGTTGTAAATACATGTGTAGTGAAAGTAATTGTATGTATTATAAAATGTTGAATTGTTTGTATGAAATAACATTGTTGTTAAATGTTTCAGAGGTTACACGGAGATATTGGTGTGTGTGTGTGGTGTGTATTTTGTATTCATGTCAATAAGTGGATTGTAAGTATAAAGTTCATAATACTAATCAGATAGAATAAAATGTTTACAGGTGTGAAAAGAGTGTAATAATAATAATAATGGTATTGAGATAATAGTATTAAATAGAAACTGTAATTGAAAGGTAATAATAATTGAAAGGTGAATTAAAAGTATATTTGGTTGAACTGTAAGAAATAGACATTGATAAATATGTTATCTAAAAAATTTATAAAGACTGAAAAGTACAGGTGTTAATATGATGTAACCAGGATGTTTATACTATGTGAGTCTTGCAGACTAGTGTTTATATAAACAGGTGTGGTATGTTGAGACTAAGGTTCACAGACATACTTGGTGACAATAACAAAGAATGTTGTAGTCTGCTGAATCAGTATCTGAAGTAAAACCTTATTGTGATAGAAAGGAATTGAAGTTAAATTTTTTACAGACAAAATAATAATGAGGCCATTACTGTAACTTTTGAGATTAATTGAATTAATTAAAGTAAATTAAATACAATTAAACTAATTTAGTAATAAAATTAATAGAAACGATTTTTAACAATGAACTTAACTTTATTTTCATTTAAATTCACATTGGAATTATAAATTAAATGCTAATTGATGTCAATAATGATTAAAACATTTATTTAACACTGACAACTGATGGAAAATGTTCAGGATGAGATAGTGTCTGGAAAATAAGATGTGTATATTACTGTCCATATAGACTTTACACATGTCATGAATTTTGTCCTACATCCATATATAGTAGTTAAGGATATTTTGTATAATTAATGTGTCATTTTGGTTGGGCAATATTGTATGGGGAATATTATTTAATTTAACGGAAATTTATGTGTACCACTGTAAACCTATATTGTTTTACTAATACTATATTTTTTTGGGTCTATTATATAAAATGAGCCAGTACGTTGTCAATGAACCAGTACGGCTAAGAGGAAACAAACCAGTCGTGGGATATGGAGTGATGGAAGGCCGTTTGTCAATGTTTAATTACATGTTTTAAAGTCAGGCGATACTGGGTCGGGTATCTGTCCGAGCTTATGGTGGTGGGATCTCGAGTAGAGAAGTCCCGTAAGATCGGATGGGTGTTGTCACAGTCGCCAGACTAGGGGGGTAAGAACCCATGATTTAGTAGTGTTCAGGGGGGTTGCGGCGCCATATCCTCACTGATCCTCTTAGGTCTAGGCAATAAGAGTTTGAACGCTTCGGCCTTCAATCTCTTATTGGGGGGGTATTGTGACGGTACGGAATTGTGAGCTACCCCAGTTTAATTTCATATTAATTCAAATCATCATTTTAAGCACTTTCCAAATTGCCAGACTTTCACCTGTAAGGAGCCTCCAGTACAGCAATGCAACATACCCAGTCAGCCAAAACAACTGCCAGACGCATTGCACAATCACATAGCAGCAGGCTTGTGTGTGAAACCCAGTCTACAGTGTGTCATCAGAGTATGCAGTGTGTCATTAGAGAGTGCACAACAGACAGCCAGCATCAGACAGTAAAGTGCGTAAATTAAAACCAGTGGCCTCGGGCATAAGATAGGCCTAGATTAATTGGGCCTATCTATTTAAACAACTCAAAAACAGTTCCGCGCGGCCAGTCTGCAAAAAATTAGTGCGAATAAAATTAATTCGGCCGACTTAATGTGGAATAATGTGGAACCTTAATGTATAAAACAGTAAGGGCTTTTAACCACGAACAGTAAGCGTATTAAACGAGTACCGGAGTGCGTGAGATCGAAGCAAGTATTCAACACCAGTTCGCGCAACCAACCCTAGGAGTACGCTGCGTATGGGTAACTAGAAACTTTTAATATGCATATTAAAACCAATGCCAACTAACCGGTGATTATTCGTTATAAAAGGAAAATATACAACACCAAAACTTTGTACGATAGAGTTTTCTCAGGGGCGGAGTTTATTCAAAGATCAATGTAACAGAATGAGTGTGCGTGTGCTAAGATAGAGGTTATTAACTGGTTCATTTTCAATGCTTTAATTATTTAACAATATCACTTATAATAATAACCGAAATAAAACTCAATAGAGATAAGAAATAATTTCAACCCGTTGTACTATCGTTGAAAGATTGTAATAACGTAGAAGAAAGGCGAATTTTTGATAAATAAAAATAAGTATGTGTTTTAGACAGTATCACATGTGTTAACGTAATTATTGAACATATCAAATCCAAGTAATCCTTTCTGCAGCTGGTTTCGTCTGAAAGACTTTGGAAGAAAAACCCTAAGGTAAGAGTTGATAAGTTTGTAATTAATCCGTAGAGTTTCAATCTCCTCTTAGGGGAATCCAGCGTTCTGGTGGGTTCTGTTGATTATAAATTATTCGGACATTCCTAGATGGATCGTCCCTTCTTTGGTTCTCGCTTCCGGATCTGGATTCTCGGATGTTATTGCTCTGTTGTAAACACTCATTATCATTCTCCCCTTGGTGTTGATCACTCCTTGGACCATTCTCTTCAGCCCTTATAAAATTCACCATTGGTCTGGAAACCCGTAATGGATGATCCTCTTCGTAGTATCCCGGCGGTAGTCCTCCTGACTCCGACTTCTGCCCCCATTAGTTCTAGTCTCCCTTCTATCGTTATTATTGTACTGGTTCCAGTCGGTGTCCCTATTAAAACTCCGACGTCCTTGGTAGTATGTCCTCCCGTTATAATTGTCGTACGCCCCCACATAATTAACTCTTCGGTAGTTTTGGTTTTGGTTATTCGGGTTACGGTTACTGTTATCATAATTTCGGTTGTTCGTGTTCCGATTCTGGTAATTTGGGTTATACGACCGGTTATATTGGTTGTTCGGAATACTCTGTCTATTCCCATAATTGTTTCCGTTGTTCCTTGGGCTGTTGTTGTTATTTTGCCGTTGGTACGCCTCATTACCATAATTACCAGGCCTGCCATTATAGTTCGTCCGGTTATTCGCCTCATGACTGTTATGGTTATTGTTTCTATTGTTATAGTCTGGGAAATCCCTGTTCCCGTACTGGTCGTTTCTCTGACGACTCCTTCGATAATGTACTTCACGCTCGTGCTCTTCCAATAGCGTTGACATGGCCTGTATAGTTTTTATTTGTCCACCCGATCGTGCTATTGATATACCGTTATCATAGTGGTATGCTAACCTGGTGACGAGAATTTCCTCTGGGATTTTTGGTTCAAGATGTCTTGCCAAGCATACTTTTCCCAGGAAGTAGGCGGTAAGTGTTGTTCCCCTGCTGGCGTCATATCTTCCATAACTGATGCTCTCCCTCACTACGTTCTGGGTGGCGTCTGACCAGTACCTGGCTTTAAAAGCTATTTTAAATTCTTCGTAGCTTCGTATCTCGTGCCTGGTGGCTGTCCACCAGTTATCATAAGTTTCTTTAAAATGTTCGTCTAAATAACGACGAATTATTGGCCACCTGTTTTCACCAGTTCTCATGATTTGTTCGCCGACCCGTTCCAAGAATTCCATTGGATTTCTCCTGTATGTCTTAAAGTTGATGGTCTCCCGGTCGTCTATATGTTGTGTATATGGGACAGTGATCGATCGGTTGTCAACTGACCGTTGTAGGTTCTCGATTCTATCCTGGTTACGTTGTCCTTGCTCCTGTACTTCGTTCATGATCGTATCTAAATTTCGATGCTGGTTTCCGCAATCAGTTCGTATTGATTCCACTTGAATTCGGTTTTCTTCTTCTATATGGCCTAGCTTGACCTCTAGTTCAGCTCTATTTCGTGTAATAACTTCATCGGTCGCTTTCAGTTTTCTATTTGTTTCCGCGATCTCCTGTTTTCTTTCACCGTCGTTCTTAACTACCTTCTGGCTGATTGCCTCACTAGCGTCCTCAATTTTCTTATTGATAACTTGTCTTAATACTTCATTCTGTTTATCAACATTTTCCCTTATTTCCTTGTTAGAATGCTCAATTCTCTCATCGATTCATATTAGATTATCCTCATTAATTTTCTCAAGATCTGCTTTCATTCGTTTATTGTTTTCCTCAAGTTTTTCGTTCATTAATTTGTTATCGTCTTGAATCCGTCTCAGATTCTCATCATTCCTGTCAAACTTTTCGTTCATTTGTTTGATTAAATTTTCGCTCAAAATTTCGTTTTGTTTTCTTGAGTTCTCATTAATACTGTCTATTTTATTTTCCAGCTTCTCATTGATTTGTCTAAAATCGGCCTTCAATTGTTCATTATTTTCATTTATGGTTTGTCTCAACAGTTCACTAGTACTTTCCTTAATACTGTCTATTTTTTCAGAGTTTTCTTCAAATTTTTTATTTAATTCTTCCTTCTGTTTCCTGGAATCTTCTTTGATTAATTCCCATAATTTTTGTAAATCTAGGCCTCCTCTGGCTTCCTCTTTATCTGGTTGGTCCCCTTGGGCATCTTCTTCCACTATTTCCGTTTCCGTATCCATAACTATTTCGGTTTCTTCTGTATCACCTGTCTGTTGATCCATTTCAGTATCTGTACCTACCTCTGTTTCTTTCTCCCTCCTATCTTCTTCTGTTTCTTGTTCCTTCTCCATTCTTTTCGTAATAGCTCTCGTATGCATTCCTGTGCCTCTAATGGTTGCCTGCTCAAGTTAAGTAACAAATAATATGAGTTTTTACTTAACTAAAGCCCACTCGTTGAGCGCCAATTTGTAAAGAGAGAACTAAATTAGGTGTTAAGATGAGACGATGATGCCCCATGTTGGGCGCCAATTTGTAAAAAGAGAAATATTTAGGTGTTAAGATGAGACGATGATGCCCCACGTTGCGAGCGTCAATTTGTAAAAAGAGAGAAATAAAGATCACCTATGAGGACGTTTGAAAACCCCACTGTTGTAATCAATTTAGTAACGAACTGCTTGTTAATTATGTGAGGACGTATGTTATATTGTATGATACCACCTGGAGACGTCAAATTGTAAAGAAATCTTGTCTATTAGTGTAATTAGTTATAAGAGACTTCGGTGTAACAAACGCCAAGTAATACGTTGTAGGTGGCGATCCGTAACTATTTAACTGCTGTCACCTGGTTTAATTAATATATTATTAACTAATATACCTTTCGGTTGTGACCGGTGAAACCCTCAGAACATAGATTATTAAGTCCACAAAATTAGAATTACGTTCCTGAATTTATAATGGTATTATTCTATAGACTTAATTTAGTTCTCAGTGGTTGTTTAATATGAGCAATATATATGGAGTATTTACTGAATGTAAGTGGTATTTGTTTCAACCCTAGTCCCTCAACGATAAAAATTTCGTTCAAATTTAGTATGACAAAACCCGTTAGTTCAGCAATCTCCCGTCCCACCAGCTGTAAACTTGGAGCGCTATTACTAGAAATAAGTGTACTTATAGGTTAGTTATTCTGAGTGTTTGTATCAATCTGTTAATAAATTATTACGCCAATTACATATAGTATTTTCTCTGCAATGATTAAAACGTTATCTAATACAACCAATGTACTTTATTTATTTTTCTCTGATATTTAACAAGTTACGTTGTCTCAGACAAACAATAAGACGATCCAATCGACTATCCCAACATGTATCGATTCTTAATTATTCAAACTCTAAAAACATATATATTTGAAAATAATGACAATTAATTCTTATACCAGGGTTCGTGTAGTTCTTTGAACCATTAGTAAGGCCAGGTAAAACGCATAATTAAGGTTGTTCAATTTACAAAAAGAATAAAATTATTTACTTAAAATACAATGATATGAAAATAATTTGTTTTTTACCCAAACGGCGAAAGCTTCATTAGGCGGTGAATGTTTGTCAACAGCGGTCAAAATCCAGTTTATATCGTCTTCACCCAGTAAAACTGCTCTGGTTTTCAATGAATGGATGATGGTAATCCCACAGGAACTCTTGTGCTTCGATTCTTCTTTTGCGTCTTCACAATTCTTGGTCCCAACGAACTGGAATTAGGATCTCAGCTTACGCTGTCAATGAAGGTTATTTCGTCAACCGAATCTTCTGTATTTCCAAATATTTCCGTTAATTCAGGCTTTAACTCTTTACTGGTCTTCAATTTATAGCATGAATTGGTTTGATACCAAATTCAGCGGAAATATTTAGTGACTGAGGTGAGAAGCTTTCAATTCTTTTTTATTTTACTCATTGATAATTTAGAGTGTTATTTAATTTGTACGATTCATTAGCGTTCAAATATAATTGTTTTACAAAAAGGCTTTTTCAGTTTGGATATATCTTTCCTTTATATTTATTCATATATTTAAATATCGGTTCATTCCAATCTAATAGCTTGTAACAATCCGTACCATCTATCCAAAATCAACAACTTATTAAAAATCAGTTGCCTTAACAACCATGTTTTCTATATATCCTTGAGCCGGCATTATAGAATATTACTACTCCTTTCCAATAAAATACTCCATGCTTGGATTAATATTGAATCACATAAAATTCTCCCCTAACCTTCCTTATTAAACAGTAAATGTTTTACTAGATTTTCGTTGGACTGGGTTTGCTAAAAAGGTATTAATTTCCTTTCACTAATATGGAATTTAGGCCTATAGATTCATTTACAACCATTATAACATTATTTGGTTTTTAACTTAATTTTCTTTTTTACCTGACCTACTGTACAATTAATTATTGATTACATAGTTAATTACATGAATTTTAATTTACTGGTGGTTAGTTGTTTTTTTTATATTAATTAACTGGTTCTGGAACCCTTTATTAATTTATGACATAATTGTCAGAACTACTTGTTAGATTTAAAACACTGGTCACACTCCTGATCCAGTTTATAAACATTAATTAGAACAACATTATTTTTCAACATTATACAATACTGACAACTTAGTACAGTACCTAACATTGGTAACTATACTGGGTTATATAAATACAAATCCAATATAAACATAAACATAATTATTGGTGAAGTATTATTATCAAATAACATTATTTCATCTTTAGTATAGTCAACATACAATATAAAATACTCTGTGACCTGAACATGCCACAGTACCAAACAAACAATTCATAACATTCAATCATTCCTTAGTCTGGTTTTTATACATTTAATACTAGTCATTGCCTCCTTCTGGTTTGAGTTACTTCTCGAGCACATGACCTATTGAACAACCTTAAGTCAGGGTATGGTCCTTGACCATATTTCATTCAATCTTTTATGTAACGTTGGGGAACCTCAACTATGTTGCGTTACATAACACCCCCCCTTCGAAATAAGTTTATTTTGGGTATAAACAAAGTTTAGCAAGAAATAAACTTCTAATTTGTATCTGGCCAATTGGTTTCCTATTTATAGTACTTTTATATTTCACAATTATCCGTTATTTTATTATCATTTCTTCGTTCCTTCTTAAAGTCAATTATTTCCCAAGTTTAAATCTTATTTCTATAATCATTCTTGTGACATTCTTCATTAATTATACATTTTGGATCTGGTTTTATTTAATTCTCTATATTTATTTGTGAGTTTTCCCTCTAATATTTAATTTTCCTAAACCTCCCTAACATTATAACTGGAATCGAATCGGTGGTGCTCTATCGGCTAACCAATTACCGTCGTCCGTTACATACTTTCTGGGATCAGAGGAACATCATCTCTGCCCAGTCAAATGATTGCTGGAATATTCTACAGTCAATCTTCATTAATAAACCTCGTAAGGTAGTCATCATGTGACCTTCAATAAAATAATAAATAATAATCATATTCTAGGGATTATTCACTGTACTTTAACTCAGATCATATTATTTCTTCATATTAATTCTTCCTTCTATTATACACTTCTCATCTCCAATACTTGGCTATTTTATTGACATTTATTAATTGGGTTTTGTTTTCGGATAATTCTTAAATATTTGTTTTTTCTTTTCTTGTGATCCTTTTGAGGGTTCCATTTTGGCTTCTTCATTCTCTTATCTTCATTGGCTCATAAATTGTTTTCTTAAATACTTGTTTGTAAGTTGGGCTTACTTCATTTTTTTTGAATTTTGGGGTATTTATTCTCTTTATTTTAAATCATACTGTTTCTGAATAATCATGAGTAAGTTGTTCTTACATCCTTTGGAATTTTGGTTTTATCATTCTCTTTATGTATTCCACCTGTCGGCCGTGGCTTCTTCTTCATTTATTTCTTGTCTTACATCCTGGGATGTACTGGGTCGGTGGCCATCTTGTGACGGTACGGAATTGTGAGCTACCCCAGTTTAATTTCATATTAATTCAAATCATCATTTTAAGCACTTTCCAAATTTCCAGACTTTCACCTGTAAGGAGCCTCCAGTACAGCAATGCAACATACCCAGTCAGCCAAAACAACTGCCAGACGCATTGCACAATCACATAGCAGCAGGCTTGTGTGTGAAACCCAGTCTACAGTGTGTCATTAGAGAGTGCACAACAGACAGCCAGCATCAGACAGTAAAGTGCGTAAATTAAAACTAGTGGCCTCGGGCATAAGATAGGCCTAGATTAATTGGGCCTATCTATTTAAACAACTCAAAAACAGTTCCGCGCGGCCAGTCTGCAAAAAATTAGTGCGAATAAAATTAATTCGGCCGACTTAATGTGGAATAATGTGGAACCTTAATGTATAAAACAGTAAGGGCTTTTAACCACGAACAGTAAGCGTATTAAACGAGTACCGGAGTGCGTGAGATCGAAGCAAGTATTCAACACCAGTTCGCGCAACCAACCCTAGGAGTACGCTGCGTATGGGTAACTAGAAACTTTTAATATGCATATTAAAACCAATACCAACTAACCGGTGATTATTCGTTATAAAAGGAAAATATACAACACCAAAACTTTGTATGATAGAGTTTTCTCAGGGGCGGAGTTTATTCAAAGATCAATGTAACAGAATGAGGGTGCGTGTGCTAAGATAGAGGTTATTAACTGGTTCATTTTCAATGCTTTAATTATTTAACAATATCACTTATAATAATAACCGAAATAAAACTCAATAGAGATAAGAAATAATTTCAACCCGTTGTACTATCGTTGAAAGATTGTAATAACGTAGAAGAAAGGCGAATTTTTGATAAATAAAAATAAGTATGTGTTTTAGACAGTATCACATGTGTTAACGTAATTATTGAACATATCAAATCCAAGTAATCCTTTCTGCAGCTGGTTTCGTCTGAAAGACTTTGGAAGAAAAACCCTAAGGTAAGAGTTGATAATTTTGTAATTAATCCGTAGAGTTTCACTGGCCCCCGAACTGGGACGGCGAATATAATTTGTGGTTATATTCGCCAGACCTAATTAAGCTGCAGAACGGGTTATTTGGGAGTGGGGCGAGGTTGTAAATTGTAGAAACAAAATTAGGCATATTTATCTATATAGAAAAAATAAATAAAAAATGGAAAGTAATAGTTTGACCGAATCAACGGTCATGAGTGGGTTGGAGGTCCATTTGACCCCAATACCAGTTCAAAATAGAGAACCAAGTAAGTCAGATGAAATAGATGACTCAGGGATTCATGTAACCCCACCCGTAATGAATCAAAATAAACAATCTGAGGACAATGATATGATAAAAATGATGCAATTGCTTTTCAAAGAACAGAAGAGTGATTCTGATATTAAATTTAATACAATTCATAGCAAGTTCCATGAGTTAAAGGGCGATATAAATAATATTGACCAAAAATTTGATAAGCGTTTATGTGAAATGAATACAAAATTTGATGAGCGTTTATATGACATGAAACAACAGAGTGTTAAGTTAGAAGACAATATTAAGAAACGTTTAAATGAGACGAATGAATGTTTCAATACATTGAAAGAACAAATAGTAGAGTCAGTAGCAGAACAGATTAAAAGTAAGAAATTAACAAATGTTAACAATGATATTGAAAATAGTAATGTGATTGAAAGGGCGGTATCAGAAAGTGATACGTTGAAAATAGATAGTGAAACAGTAAGTGAGAGTGAGAAAATGATAAGTTGTAATGAAGTAATAATTAGTGTTGTTGAATTGGAAAAAGAATGGAAAGAAAGAGTAGATGAATGTGTAGGGCAGAGAGTAAATTTTCCCCTTATTTGTGATGAACCAGAGTGTTCAAAAGTGTTATTTTTGGGCAAGAGACCCTTAGTAGTGAAAGATTTGAGTTGCTTAATTTTGTTGAATAATTTTGTACCCTCTGCATGGAATGAGAGAGAAAGTATGATATGGTGTTATGATGAGAGAAGTTTAAATATAGAACGGTGTAGTGAAAGAGAGACAGAGTTATACAAAGTAAAGAGAGACTATAATGAGTTGAGAGAGATGTTAGAGACGAAACACTTACCTGTTAAAATAGAGAGTGAAGATTATTTTGATAATACATGTTCAAACAATAATAATTTACCTTATGATGAAAAAATAACTGACTTGATAATGAATATTACTGATGGAGACTTAACCGATGTACTCGATGTTGACCTGGTATATGATTATTATGGTAAAATGAACAAACAGAAATTTTATGGTTACTATATACAAGATAACCGTATACAGAATGTAAATAAAATTGAAAATTGTTATTTGAAACCCCGATTAATTTTTGACGATGGAGGTTGAAATTCATAAACGAACATTTTAAATATGTTAATATATGGTAATGACCTAGCTGAATTTTGATACTGAAGTGTGACACAACTGAATAATTATTGTTGAAGAGTTGTAAATACATGTGTAGTGAAAGTAATTGTATGTATTATAAAATGTTGAATTGTTTGTATGAAATAACATTGTTGTTAAATGTTTCAGAGGTTACACGGAGATATTGGTGTGTGTGTGGTGTGTATTTTGTATTCATGTCAATAAGTGGATTGTAAGTATAAAGTTCATAATACTAATCAGATAGAATAAAATGTTTACAGGTGTGAAAAGAGTGTAATAATAATAATAATGGTATTGAGATAATAGTATTAAATAGAAACTGTAATTGAAAGGTAATAATAATTGAAAGGTGAATTAAAAGTATATTTGGTTGAACTGTAAGAAATAGACATTGATAAATATGTTATCTAAAAAATTTATAAAGACTGAAAAGTACAGGTGTTAATATGATGTAACCAGGATGTTTATACTATGTGAGTCTTGCAGACTAGTGTTTATATAAACAGGTGTGGTATGTTGAGACTAAGGTTCACAGACATACTTGGTGACAATAACAAAGAATGTTGTAGTCTGCTGAATCAGTATCTGAAGTAAAACCTTATTGTGATAGAAAGGAATTGAAGTTAAATTTTTTACAGACAAAATAATAATGAGGCCATTACTGTAACTTTTGAGATTAATTGAATTAATTAAAGTAAATTAAATACAATTAAACTAATTTAGTAATAAAATTAATAGAAACGATTTTTAACAATGAACTTAACTTTATTTTCATTTAAATTCACATTGGAATTATAAATTAAATGCTAATTGATGTCAATAATGATTAAAACATTTATTTAACACTGACAACTGATGGAAAATGTTCAGGATGAGATAGTGTCTGGAAAATAAGATGTGTATATTACTGTCCATATAGACTTTACACATGTCATGAATTTTGTCCTACATCCATATATAGTAGTTAAGGATATTTTGTATAATTAATGTGTCATTTTGGTTGGGCAATATTGTATGGGGAATATTATTTAATTTAACGGAAATTTATGTGTACCACTGTAAACCTATATTGTTTTACTAATACTATATTTTTTTGGGTCTATTATATAAAATGAGCCAGTACGTTGTCAATGAACCAGTACGGCTAAGAGGAAACAAACCAGTCGTGGGATATGGAGTGATGGAAGGCCGTTTGTCAATGTTTAATTACATGTTTTAAAGTCAGGCGATACTGGGTCGGGTATCTGTCCGAGCTTATGGTGGTGGGATCTCGAGTAGAGAAGTCCCGTAAGATCGGATGGGTGTTGTCACAGTCGCCAGACTAGGGGGGTAAGAACCCATGATTTAGTAGTGTTCAGGGGGGTTGCGGCGCCATATCCTCACTGATCCTCTTAGGTCTAGGCAATAAGAGTTTGAACGCTTCGGCCTTCAATCTCTATTGGGGGGGTATTGTGACGGTACGGAATTGTGAGCTACCCCAGTTTAATTTCATATTAATTCAAATCATCATTTTAAGCACTTTCCAAATTGCCAGACTTTCACCTGTAAGGAGCCTCCAGTACAGCAATGCAACATACCCAGTCAGCCAAAACAACTGCCAGACGCATTGCACAATCACATAGCAGCAGGCTTGTGTGTGAAACCCAGTCTACAGTGTGTCATCAGAGTATGCAGTGTGTCATTAGAGAGTGCACAACAGACAGCCAGCATCAGACAGTAAAGTGCGTAAATTAAAACCAGTGGCCTCGGGCATAAGATAGGCCTAGATTAATTGGGCCTATCTATTTAAACAACTCAAAAACAGTTCCGCGCGGCCAGTCTGCAAAAAATTAGTGCGAATAAAATTAATTCGGCCGACTTAATGTGGAATAATGTGGAACCTTAATGTATAAAACAGTAAGGGCTTTTAACCACGAACAGTAAGCGTATTAAACGAGTACCGGAGTGCGTGAGATCGAAGCAAGTATTCAACACCAGTTCGCGCAACCAACCCTAGGAGTACGCTGCGTATGGGTAACTAGAAACTTTTAATATGCATATTAAAACCAATGCCAACTAACCGGTGATTATTCGTTATAAAAGGAAAATATACAACACCAAAACTTTGTACGATAGAGTTTTCTCAGGGGCGGAGTTTATTCAAAGATCAATGTAACAGAATGAGTGTGCGTGTGCTAAGATAGAGGTTATTAACTGGTTCATTTTCAATGCTTTAATTATTTAACAATATCACTTATAATAATAACCGAAATAAAACTCAATAGAGATAAGAAATAATTTCAACCCGTTGTACTATCGTTGAAAGATTGTAATAACGTAGAAGAAAGGCGAATTTTTGATAAATAAAAATAAGTATGTGTTTTAGACAGTATCACATGTGTTAACGTAATTATTGAACATATCAAATCCAAGTAATCCTTTCTGCAGCTGGTTTCGTCTGAAAGACTTTGGAAGAAAAACCCTAAGGTAAGAGTTGATAAGTTTGTAATTAATCCGTAGAGTTTCAATCTCCTCTTAGGGGAATCCAGCGTTCTGGTGGGTTCTGTTGATTATAAATTATTCGGACATTCCTAGATGGATCGTCCCTTCTTTGGTTCTCGCTTCCGGATCTGGATTCTCCGATGTTATTGCTCTGTTGTAAACACTCATTATCATTCTCCCCTTGGTGTTGATCACTCCTTGGACCATTCTCTTCAGCCCTTATAAAATTCACCATTGGTCTGGAAACCCGTAATGGATGATCCTCTTCGTAGTATCCCGGCGGTAGTCCTCCTGACTCCGACTTCTGCCCCCATTAGTTCTAGTCTCCCTTCTATCGTTATTATTGTACTGGTTCCAGTCGGTGTCCCTATTAAAACTCCGACGTCCTTGGTAGTATGTCCTCCCGTTATAATTGTCGTACGCCCCCACATAATTAACTCTTCGGTAGTTTTGGTTTTGGTTATTCGGGTTACGGTTACTGTTATCATAATTTCGGTTGTTCGTGTTCCGATTCTGGTAATTTGGGTTATACGACCGGTTATATTGGTTGTTCGGAATACTCTGTCTATTCCCATAATTGTTTCCGTTGTTCCTTGGGCTGTTGTTGTTATTTTGCCGTTGGTACGCCTCATTACCATAATTACCAGGCCTGCCATTATAGTTCGTCCGGTTATTCGCCTCATGACTGTTATGGTTATTGTTTCTATTGTTATAGTCTGGGAAATCCCTGTTCCCGTACTGGTCGTTTCTCTGACGACTCCTTCGATAATGTACTTCACGCTCGTGCTCTTCCAATAGCGTTGACATGGCCTGTATAGTTTTTATTTGTCCACCCGATCGTGCTATTGATATACCGTTATCATAGTGGTATGCTAACCTGGTGACGAGAATTTCCTCTGGGATTTTTGGTTCAAGATGTCTTGCCAAGCATACTTTTCCCAGGAAGTAGGCGGTAAGTGTTGTTCCCCTGCTGGCGTCATATCTTCCATAACTGATGCTCTCCCTCACTACGTTCTGGGTGGCGTCTGACCAGTACCTGGCTTTAAAAGCTATTTTAAATTCTTCGTAGCTTCGTATCTCGTGCCTGGTGGCTGTCCACCAGTTATCATAAGTTTCTTTAAAATGTTCGTCTAAATAACGACGAATTATTGGCCACCTGTTTTCACCAGTTCTCATGATTTGTTCGCCGACCCGTTCCAAGAATTCCATTGGATTTCTCCTGTATGTCTTAAAGTTGATGGTCTCCCGGTCGTCTATATGTTGTGTATATGGGACAGTGATCGATCGGTTGTCAACTGACCGTTGTAGGTTCTCGATTCTATCCTGGTTACGTTGTCCTTGCTCCTGTACTTCGTTCATGATCGTATCTAAATTTCGATGCTGGTTTCCGCAATCAGTTCGTATTGATTCCACTTGAATTCGGTTTTCTTCTTCTATATGGCCTAGCTTGACCTCTAGTTCAGCTCTATTTCGTGTAATAACTTCATCGGTCGCTTTCAGTTTTCTATTTGTTTCCGCGATCTCCTGTTTTCTTTCACCGTCGTTCTTAACTACCTTCTGGCTGATTGCCTCACTAGCGTCCTCAATTTTCTTATTGATAACTTGTCTTAATACTTCATTCTGTTTATCAACATTTTCCCTTATTTCCTTGTTAGAATGCTCAATTCTCTCATCGATTCGTATTAGATTATCCTCATTAATTTTCTCAAGATCTGCTTTCATTCGTTTATTGTTTTCCTCAAGTTTTTCGTTCATTAATTTGTTATCGTCTTGAATCCGTCTCAGATTCTCATCATTCCTGTCAAACTTTTCGTTCATTTGTTTGATTAAATTTTCGCTCAAAATTTCGTTTTGTTTTCTTGAGTTCTCATTAATACTGTCTATTTTATTTTCCAGCTTCTCATTGATTTGTCTAAAATCGGCCTTCAATTGTTCATTATTTTCATTTATGGTTTGTCTCAACAGTTCACTAGTACTTTCCTTAATACTGTCTATTTTTTCAGAGTTTTCTTCAAATTTTTTATTTAATTCTTCCTTCTGTTTCCTGGAATCTTCTTTGATTAATTCCCATAATTTTTGTAAATCTAGGCCTCCTCTGGCTTCCTCTTTATCTGGTTGGTCCCCTTGGGCATCTTCTTCCACTATTTCCGTTTCCGTATCCATAACTATTTCGGTTTCTTCTGTATCACCTGTCTGTTGATCCATTTCAGTATCTGTACCTACCTCTGTTTCTTTCTCCCTCCTATCTTCTTCTGTTTCTTGTTCCTTCTCCATTCTTTTCGTAATAGCTCTCGTATGCATTCCTGTGCCTCTAATGGTTGCCTGCTCAAGTTAAGTAACAAATAATATGAGTTTTTACTTAACTAAAGCCCACTCGTTGAGCGCCAATTTGTAAAGAGAGAACTAAATTAGGTGTTAAGATGAGACGATGATGCCCCATGTTGGGCACCAATTTGTAAAAAGAGAAATATTTAGGTGTTAAGATGAGACGATGATGCCCCACGTTGCGAGCGTCAATTTGTAAAAAGAGAGAAATAAAGATCACCTATGAGGACGTTTGAAAACCCCACTGTTGTAATCAATTTAGTAACGAACTGCTTGTTAATTATGTGAGGACGTATGTTATATTGTATGATACCAGCTGGAGACGTCAAATTGTAAAGAAATCTTGTCTATTAGTGTAATTAGTTATAAGAGACTTCGGTGTAACAAACGCCAAGTAATACGTTGTAGGTGGCGATCCGTAACTATTTAACTGCTGTCACCTGGTTTAATTAATATATTATTAACTAATATACCTTTCGGTTGTGACCGGTGAAACCCTCAGAACATAGATTATTAAGTCCACAAAATTAGAATTACGGTCCTGAATTTATAATGGTATTATTCTATAGACTTAATTTAGTTCTCAGTGGTTGTTTAATATGAGCAATATATATGGAGTATTTACTGAATGTAAGTGGTATTTGTTTCAACCCTAGTCCCTCAACGATAAAAATTTCGTTCAAATTTAGTATGACAAAACCCGTTAGTTCAGCAATCTCCCGTCCCACCAGCTGTAAACTTGGAGCGCTATTACTAGAAATAAGTGTACTTATAGGTTAGTTATTCTGAGTGTTTGTATCAATCTGTTAATAAATTATTACGCCAATTACATATAGTATTTTCTCTGCAATGATTAAAACGTTATCTAATACAACCAATGTACTTTATTTATTTTTCTCTGATATTTAACAAGTTACGTTGTCTCAGACAAACAATAAGACGATCCAATCGACTATCCCAACATGTATCGATTCTTAATTATTCAAACTCTAAAAACATATATATTTGAAAATAATGACAATTAATTCTTATACCAGGGTTCGTGTAGTTCTTTGAACCATTAGTAAGGCCAGGTAAAACGCATAATTAAGGTTGTTCAATTTACAAAAAGAATAAAATTATTTACTTAAAATACAATGATATGAAAATAATTTGTTTTTTACCCAAACGGCGAAAGCTTCATTAGGCGGTGAATGTTTGTCAACAGCGGTCAAAATCCAGTTTATATCGTCTTCACCCAGTAAAACTGCTCTGGTTTTCAATGAATGGATGATGGTAATCCCACAGGAACTCTTGTGCTTCGATTCTTCTTTTGCGTCTTCACAATTCTTGGTCCCAACGAACTGGAATTAGGATCTCAGCTTACGCTGTCAATGAAGGTTATTTCGTCAACCGAATCTTCTGTATTTCCAAATATTTCCGTTAATTCAGGCTTTAACTCTTTACTGGTCTTCAATTTATAGCATGAATTGGTTTGATACCAAATTCAGCGGAAATATTTAGTGACTGAGGTGAGAAGCTTTCAATTCTTTTTTATTTTACTCATTGATAATTTAGAGTGTTATTTAATTTGTACGATTCATTAGCGTTCAAATATAATTGTTTTACAAAAAGGCTTTTTCAGTTTGGATATATCTTTCCTTTATATTTATTCATATATTTAAATATCGGTTCATTCCAATCTAATAGCTTGTAACAATCCGTACCATCTATCCAAAATCAACAACTTATTAAAAATCAGTTGCCTTAACAACCATGTTTTCTATATATCCTTGAGCCGGCATTATAGAATATTACTACTCCTTTCCAATAAAATACTCCATGCTTGGATTAATATTGAATCACATAAAATTCTCCCCTAACCTTCCTTATTAAACAGTAAATGTTTTACTAGAGTTTCGTTGGACTGGGTTTGCTAAAAAGGTATTAATTTCCTTTCACTAATATGGAATTTAGGCCTATAGATTCATTTACAACCATTATAACATTATTTGGTTTTTAACTTAATTTTCTTTTTTACCTGACCTACTGTACAATTAATTATTGATTACATAGTTAATTACATGAATTTTAATTTACTGGTGGTTAGTTGTTTTTTTATATTAATTAACTGGTTCTGGAACCCTTTATTAATTTATGACATAATTGTCAGAACTACTTGTTAGATTTAAAACACTGGTCACACTCCTGATCCAGTTTATAAACATTAATTAGAACAACATTATTTTTCAACATTATACAATACTGACAACTTAGTACAGTACCTAACATTGGTAACTATACTGGGTTATATAAATACAAATCCAATATAAACATAAACATAATTATTGGTGAAGTATTATTATCAAATAACATTATTTCATCTTTAGTATAGTCAACATACAATATAAAATACTCTGTGACCTGAACATGCCACAGTACCAAACAAACAATTCATAACATTCAATCATTCCTTAGTCTGGTTTTTATACATTTAATACTAGTCATTGCCTCCTTCTGGTTTGAGTTACTTCTCGAGCACATGACCTATTGAACAACCTTAAGTCAGGGTATGGTCCTTGACCATATTTCATTCAATCTTTTATGTAACGTTGGGGAACCTCAACTATGTTGCGTTACATAACACCCCCCCTTCGAAATAAGTTTATTTTGGGTATAAACAAAGTTTAGCAAGAAATAAACTTCTAATTTGTATCTGGCCAATTGGTTTCCTATTTATAGTACTTTTATATTTCACAATTATCCGTTATTTTATTATCATTTCTTCGTTCCTTCTTAAAGTCAATTATTTCCCAAGTTTAAATCTTATTTCTATAATCATTCTTGTGACATTCTTCATTAATTATACATTTTGGATCTGGTTTTATTTAATTCTCTATATTTATTTGTGAGTTTTCCCTCTAATATTTAATTTTCCTAAACCTCCCTAACATTATAACTGGAATCGAATCGGTGGTGCTCTATCGGCTAACCAATTACCGTCGTCCGTTACATACTTTCTGGGATCAGAGGAATATCATCTCTGCCCAGTCAAATGATTGCTGGAATATTCTACAGTCAATCTTCATTAATAAACCTCGTAAGGTAGTCATCATGTGACCTTCAATAAAATAATAAATAATAATCATATTCTAGGGATTATTCACTGTACTTTAACTCAGATCATATTATTTCTTCATATTAATTCTTCCTTCTATTATACACTTCTCATCTCCAATACTTGGCTATTTTATTGACATTTATTAATTGGGTTTTGTTTTCGGATAATTCTTAAATATTTGTTTTTTCTTTTCTTGTGATCCTTTTGAGGGTTCCATTTTGGCTTCTTCATTCTCTTATCTTCATTGGCTCATAAATTGTTTTCTTAAGTACTTGTTTGTAAGTTGGGCTTACTTCATTTTTTTTTGAATTTTGGGGTATTTATTCTCTTTATTTTAAATCATACTGTTTCTGAATAATCATGAGTAAGTTGTTCTTACATCCTTTGGAATTTTGGGTTTATCATTCTCTTTATGTATTCCACCTGTCGGCCGTGGCTTCTTCTTCATTTATTTCTTGTCTTACATCCTGGGATGTACTGGGTCGGTGGCCATCTCCTCTTAGGGGAATCCAGCGTTCTGGTGGGTTCTGTTGATTATAAATTATTCGGACATTCCTAGATGGATCGTCCCTTCTTTGGTTCTCGCTTCCGGATCTGGATTCTCCGATGTTATTGCTCTGTTGTAAACACTCATTATCATTCTCCCCTTGGTGTTGATCACTCCTTGGACCATTCTCTTCAGCCCTTATAAAATTCACCATTGGTCTGGAAACCCGTAATGGATGATCCTCTTCGTAGTTAACCCGGCGGTAGTCCTCCTGACTCCGACTTCTGCCCCCATTAGTTCTAGTCTCCCTTCTATCGTTATTATTGTACTGGTTCCAGTCGGTGTCCCTATTAAAACTCCGACGTCCTTGGTAGTATGTCCTCCCGTTATAATTGTCGTACGCCCCCACATAATTAACTCTTCGGTAGTTTTGGTTTTGGTTATTCGGGTTACGGTTACTGTTATCATAATTTTGGTTGTTCGTGTTCCGATTCTGGTAATTTGGGTTATACGACCGGTTATATTGGTTGTTCGGAATACTCTGTCTATTCCCATAATTGTTTCCGTTGTTCCTTGGGCTGTTGTTGTTATTTTGCCGTTGGTACGCCTCATTACCATAATTACCAGGCCTGCCATTATAGTTCGTCCGGTTATTCGCCTCATGACTGTTATGGTTATTGTTTCTATTGTTATAGTCTGGGAAATCCCTGTTCCCGTACTGGTCGTTTCTCTGACGACTCCTTCGATAATGTACTTCACGCTCGTGCTCTTCCAATAGCGTTGACATGGCCTGTATAGTTTTTATTTGTCCACCCGATCGTGCTATTGATATACCGTTATCATAGTGGTATGCTAACCTGGTGACGAGAATTTCCTCTGGGATTTTTGGTTCAAGATGTCTTGCCAAGCATACTTTTCCCAGGAAGTAGGCGGTAAGTGTTGTTCCCCTGCTGGCGTCATATCTTCCATAACTGATGCTCTCCCTCACTACGTTCTGGGTGGCGTCTGACCAGTACCTGGCTTTAAAAGCTATTTTAAATTCTTCGTAGCTTCGTATCTCGTGCCTGGTGGCTGTCCACCAGTTATCATAAGTTTCTTTAAAATGTTCGTCTAAATAACGACGAATTATTGGCCACCTGTTTTCACCAGTTCTCATGATTTGTTCGCCGACCCGTTCCAAGAATTCCATTGGATTTCTCCTGTATGTCTTAAAGTTGATGGTCTCCCGGTCGTCTATATGTTGTGTATATGGGACAGTGATCGATCGGTTGTCAACTGACCGTTGTAGGTTCTCGATTCTATCCTGGTTACGTTGTCCTTGCTCCTGTACTTCGTTCATGATCGTATCTAAATTTCGATGCTGGTTTCCGCAATCAGTTCGTATTGATTCCACTTGAATTCGGTTTTCTTCTTCTATATGGCCTAGCTTGACCTCTAGTTCAGCTCTATTTCGTGTAATAACTTCATCGGTCGCTTTCAGTTTTCTATTTGTTTCCGCGATCTCCTGTTTTCTTTCACCGTCGTTCTTAACTACCTTCTGGCTGATTGCCTCACTAGCGTCCTCAATTTTCTTATTGATAACTTGTCTTAATACTTCATTCTGTTTATCAACATTTTCCCTTATTTCCTTGTTAGAATGCTCAATTCTCTCATCGATTCGTATTAGATTATCCTCATTAATTTTCTCAAGATCTGCTTTCATTCGTTTATTGTTTTCCTCAAGTTTTTCGTTCATTAATTTGTTATCGTCTTGAATCCGTCTCAGATTCTCATCATTCCTGTCAAACTTTTCGTTCATTTGTTTGATTAAATTTTCGCTCAAAATTTCGTTTTGTTTTCTTGAGTTCTCATTAATACTGTCTATTTTATTTTCCAGCTTCTCATTGATTTGTCTAAAATCGGCCTTCAATTGTTCATTATTTTCATTTATGGTTTGTCTCAACAGTTCACTAGTACTTTCCTTAATACTGTCTATTTTTTCAGAGTTTTCTTCAAATTTTTTATTTAATTCTTCCTTCTGTTTCCTGGAATCTTCTTTGATTAATTCCCATAATTTTTGTAAATCTAGGCCTCCTCTGGCTTCCTCTTTATCTGGTTGGTCCCCTTGGGCATCTTCTTCCACTATTTCCGTTTCCGTATCCATAACTATTTCGGTTTCTTCTGTATCACCTGTCTGTTGATCCATTTCAGTATCTGTACCTACCTCTGTTTCTTTCTCCCTCCTATCTTCTTCTGTTTCTTGTTCCTTCTCCATTCTTTTCGTAATAGCTCTCGTATGCATTCCTGTGCCTCTAATGGTTGCCTGCTCAAGTTAAGTAACAAATAATATGAGTTTTTACTTAACTAAAGCCCACTCGTTGAGCGCCAATTTGTAAAGAGAGAACTAAATTAGGTGTTAAGATGAGACGATGATGCCCCATGTTGGGCGCCAATTTGTAAAAAGAGAAATATTTAGGTGTTAAGATGAGACGATGATGCCCCACGTTGCGAGCGTCAATTTGTAAAAAGAGAGAAATAAAGATCACCTATGAGGACGTTTGAAAACCCCACTGTTGTAATCAATTTAGTAACGAACTGCTTGTTAATTATGTGAGGACGTATGTTATATTGTATGATACCAGCTGGAGACGTCAAATTGTAAAGAAATCTTGTCTATTAGTGTAATTAGTTATAAGAGACTTCGGTGTAACAAACGCCAAGTAATACGTTGTAGGTGGCGATCCGTAACTATTTAACTGCTGTCACCTGGTTTAATTAATATATTATTAACTAATATACCTTTCGGTTGTGATTGGTGAAACCCTCAGAACATAGATTATTAAGTCCACAAAATTAGAATTATGTTCCTGAATTTATAATGGTATTATTCTATAGACTTAATTTAGTTCTCAATGGTTGTTTAATATGAGCAATATATATGGAGTATTTACTGAATGTAAGTGGTATTTGTTTCAACCCTAGTCCCTCAACGATAAAAATTTCGTTCAAATTTAGTATGACAAAACCCGTTAGTTCAGCAATCTCCCGTCCCACCAGCTGTAAACTTGGAGCGCTATTACTAGAAATAAGTGTACTTATAGGTTAGTTATTCTGAGTGTTTGTATCAATCTGTTAATAAATTATTACGCCAATTACATATAGTATTTTCTCTGCAATGATTAAAACGTTATCTAATACAACCAATGTACTTTATTTATTTTTCTCTGATATTTAACAAGTTACGTTGTCTCAGACAAACAATAAGACGATCCAATCGACTATCCCAACATGTATCGATTCTTAATTATTCAAACTCTAAAAACATATATATTTGAAAATAATGACAATTAATTCTTATACCAGGGTTCGTGTAGTTCTTTGAACCATTAGTAAGGCCAGGTAAAACGCATAATTAAGGTTGTTCAATTTACAAAAAGAATAAAATTATTTACTTAAAATACAATGATATGAAAATAATTTGTTTTTTACCCAAACGGCGAAAGCTTCATTAGGCGGTGAATGTTTGTCAACAGCGGTCAAAATCCAGTTTATATCGTCTTCACCCAGTAAAACTGCTCTGGTTTTCAATGAATGGATGATGGTAATCCCACAGGAACTCTTGTGCTTCGATTCTTCTTTTGCGTCTTCACAATTCTTGGTCCCAACGAACTGGAATTAGGATCTCAGCTTACGCTGTCAATGAAGGTTATTTCGTCAACCGAATCTTCTGTATTTCCAAATATTTCCGTTAATTCAGGCTTTAACTCTTTACTGGTCTTCAATTTATAGCATGAATTGGTTTGATACCAAATTCAGCGGAAATATTTAGTGACTGAGGTGAGAAGCTTTCAATTCTTTTTTATTTTACTCATTGATAATTTAGAGTGTTATTTAATTTGTACGATTCATTAGCGTTCAAATATAATTGTTTTACAAAAAGGCTTTTTCAGTTTGGATATATCTTTCCTTTATATTTATTCATATATTTAAATATCGGTTCATTCCAATCTAATAGCTTGTAACAATCCGTACCATCTATCCAAAATCAACAACTTATTAAAAATCAGTTGCCTTAACAACCATGTTTTCTATATATCCTTGAGCCGGCATTATAGAATATTACTACTCCTTTCCAATAAAATACTCCATGCTTGGATTAATATTGAATCACATAAAATTCTCCCCTAACCTTCCTTATTAAACAGTAAATGTTTTACTAGAGTTTCGTTGGACTGGGTTTGCTAAAAAGGTATTAATTTCCTTTCACTAATATGGAATTTAGGCCTATAGATTCATTTACAACCATTATAACATTATTTGGTTTTTAACTTAATTTTCTTTTTTACCTGACCTACTGTACAATTAATTATTGATTACATAGTTAATTACATGAATTTTAATTTACTGGTGGTTAGTTGTTTTTTTATATTAATTAACTGGTTCTGGAACCCTTTATTAATTTATGACATAATTGTCAGAACTACTTGTTAGATTTAAAACACTGGTCACACTCCTGATCCAGTTTATAAACATTAATTAGAACAACATTATTTTTCAACATTATACAATACTGACAACTTAGTACAGTACCTAACATTGGTAACTATACTGGGTTATATAAATACAAATCCAATATAAACATAAACATAATTATTGGTGAAGTATTATTATCAAATAACATTATTTCATCTTTAGTATAGTCAACATACAATATAAAATACTCTGTGACCTGAACATGCCACAGTACCAAACAAACAATTCATAACATTCAATCATTCCTTAGTCTGGTTTTTATACATTTAATACTAGTCATTGCCTCCTTCTGGTTTGAGTTACTTCTCGAGCACATGACCTATTGAACAACCTTAAGTCAGGGTATGGTCCTTGACCATATTTCATTCAATCTTTTATGTAACGTTGGGGAACCTCAACTATGTTGCGTTACAATATGTATAATTAAATGTAAAACGCGACAGCGTAACGACTCCCCAAGATGTTTATTATTAGTCAAATAAAGAGACTACTATGATATTATTGTATTTTTTATAACTGACTGTAGATGAATTCCAGCAGTATTATATTGAAGTGTAGTATGGCCAGCAGAGTATGAAGCCAAACGGTGCCTCTCTGAACTGTACCAGCTCACATGTTAGGGAATGTTAGGGAAATTGAATATTTAAGGGATAATAAAACCGCTGCGAAGATTGACATCAGATTCCAAAAGTATGAAGGAAGAAAACAGAAGGAAGATAGCTGACAGAAGGTCAATGGAGAAACGCATTTGTAGAAGTAACTAGAAATAGGAGAAAATTAAAACTAAGTTTTACTGATTATTATGACCAATCATTGACAAGTAATGTTTAAAAGAAACAAGCCAAGAGTATTAATATAATTAATGAATTGTCATCAAATAGAGAAAGGTGAATATGAGTCCAAAATGTTACATTAAGAATTCCATCAATTACCATTAAAACTTTACGATGAATAAAAGGAGGATATTCCAAGGCATGAAAAGATATAAGTTTATTTTGACCCAAATTATATTCAGGTAAACTAAACTTCTTTAGGAGGGGAAGCATATGTAACGTAACGAAAATACAGTCCCCTACGTTACATAAATCAACTTATAAGATTTAAAATAGAATAAAATTATTAATTATCCACACTTGTAAAAGGTCAGAAACCCAACCCATGATTGATTAAATAAAATAAGAATACAAGGTAGAAAGAAAAGAAATTAATAATGTTAATAATTATAAACCTCAAAGTTCAGTGGAAGGTGTAAACAACAGACATTGACAAATAATGTAAAAATTAATTTAGACTGTTTCATAATAATTGATGTTTTAAAGGAGATGAGAATGAGTAAATGTTGCATGACTTAGGTTACACAAATGTACCTGTTATTAATTGTATCATGTTATATTATTATCATGATAGTGATGTTATTTTTTTTGTGTAGCAAGTGAAGTTATTCTGTTAATAGAATACCAGGTAAATAAGTATTATGTGTTATCAGTTTACCATTATAGAGCTGTTGTTAAACTCAGTAATTGATTACTAATTAATTTCATTTTATGTGTTATCCATATGTCATGATAAAGCTTTTGTTAGACTTTATAGAGTTAATTATTTGTATACATGTACTTAGATAGTAGGATGATTATAATTGTAAACTTAGCCAAAAAGGCTATAATTGTTAACGAGATACAAAAGAGTTTAGTATAACCATGTCATAAATAGATAAAGGATTCTATAATATTGCAGATAGTAACAAGTTAAACTCAGAAGTAGATCAAGGTATAATGATAGGCCTAACAACCAGTAACATAATATAGTAAGTCAGATCAGAAAGGTTAGGTAAAGAAATTGGTAAATACCGGTACTAAATAAAATCTAATGAGTTAGGAGAAGTTAATAATAATTGATAATAACAAATAAATAAATTCAAATTAAATAAATTTTCATAATGCCATAGTGCAATGATACCGATACATAATGTTTTGTAACAGAAAAATAATATTTGTTAAAGTAAGTAGACTAAGAGGAAACGACAGCAAAATATACAAAATTTAGTAACAAACAATAGATAAAATTATAATAGGATATAATGGAAATTTAGAAAAGGATTATTTTGATGAGTGGAAGAACATTGTATGAAATGGTTATAGTATAATATAGTATCCAATAAGAATAGAAAAGATGGTTATCAGGGACGACGAGAGAGAGAATTTGTTGATTTGATTATTGAATAAATTTACGTGAACGAAGACGGTTTAGTTAAAAAACACTCAGAAAAGATTTGGTTAATTTAATTACAAATAATACAATTGTGAAGTAAAATGAATAATAAATCACAATAGTATGATCCACTGTCATTCAACCGTCTTATATTATTGGACAATCTAAAACCTATACATGAAAGTAAAGAAAAATATAAAGGAAGAATTCTGATTGTAAAAATCAATATAATGAACAAATGTTAACTTAATTAACTAACCACAACAGAGAAATAACTACCTGCATAAAGTGGTATGATCCTATAACATAAAAGAAACGAAAATAAAACACCAAATTATATCTGAACTTCAGTTTCCACAATTCAATAGAAAAAACTTAGTTGGACTCGAAATTCATCGAAGCACATAACTACAAAACTCGGACATTGGTGAACAAAAGGAGCGGTATTTCTGCATCATCCCAGGACCAAGAATTCAACTTTTATTTCAACTTGGAGCGAAGACTGACGGGAACGAATTCATCTGCATTCTGTTATTGACCAAAAACGACAAAGAGGTTATCTGTACACTGCCTTATTGAGTCACGATGCCGAGCGGACGGTAAACTACAATTATTTTAAATATTATTTAATAAAAACTTAATTCTATATTGTAATACCTTGTATTCCTATTTAGGCATTTTCTGATCTTACTAACAGTTGAAAGAACCTTCACGCCCTGTATTTAAAGAAATATAAAATCATAACTAAAAATAATATAAAACCCGGAATCCGATCGATAATCGATTACTTCTAACATATAGCCTTTTGTATCTCCGTAAAGGAAACAATTTTGTTGGACAAGAAATATTAAAATATTAATAAAGAATCCTTTCAGAATTCAGATGTCTTCTCATTTATGTAATATTTAGTGTAGTGTGAAGAAGATATAAGATAAGTAGAGAGGGTAAATGAGAATTATCGTACACGGTGGGCTAACCTACAAATTTCCGTTGTCTGGGAACCACAGCGCTATTCGCGGACTGCTTGGATATTAAAGAGAATGAGAATACAATAAAAATTCCTTCTCTTCTCTTCAACGCAGAATAGGCTTGAGCGAAAAATTCGAAATACACACTATACACATAATTTTCACCCACCATAACACAATTATATTAAATAGAGAGGAACTGGGATATACTTAAACATTATTATACCACATATTGAAATAAGATACATTATAAATTGGCACTCCCAACAGAGAGGCTTAACGAGACGGACGTACCCGTTAAGTTATAAATTGGCTTCCATCGTGGGGCCTGAACGAGACGGACGCTGCAGGGCATAAGTTATAAATTGACGCTTCCATCGTGAGGCGAATTAAATAGAGACGACAAAGGTTAAGTTATAAATTGGCGCTCAACTAGTGTAGGGCTTAAGTTAAGTAAAACCTTGATTTTATAAATATTACTTAACTCGAGCAGGCAACTGTTGGAGACTAAAAATGCATAATACCAGAGGTAGATTGAAGAAGAGGGCAGAAGACGCGGAGAAGGAAGAAGGTGGACAGGAACATGAAATAGAAGTAATCACAAATAGTGAAATGGAACAACAGACAGGTGATAAAGAAGAAACTGAAGTAATCAGGAACAATGAAAAGGAAATAATAGAAGAAGATGCCCAAGGGGACCAAATAGATAAAGCGGGAGCCAGAGAAGAACCAAGTTGGCAGGAAATGATGAAATTCATGGCAGAACAATTTAGTAAACAGAAGGAAGAAAACAAGGAGAATTTTAGGAAACAGGAGGAAAACTCAAAGAGACAGGAGGAAAAATTCGACAAAATAAATGAGGAAAACAAAGAAAATTTTAGGAAACAGGAGGAAACCTCAAAACTGATGAACGAGAAGTTCGATAAAAACAATAAGAGCTTAATCCAAATTAACGAAAGGTTTGACAGGAATGATGAGGGTTTAAGACAAATGAAGGAGGAGATCAGGCAAATAAATGAAGAAAATTTAAGGCAGATTAATGAAAGAATTGAGAATGTCCATGTGACAATTAACCAAAAGGTGGACAAAATTAATGAGGAAAGGAAACTAGAAATAGCCGAAACAAATGGAAGTTAGAAAAAACTAACGAAACAGTAATACAGGTCCGTGAGGAAATACAAAATAAAAGTAATGACATACAAAATGAAAATAAAACAATGGTCGAAGGACTCCAACAGGAGACTGTAGAAAGATGCGAGAAAATTAAACAAGAGGTACATCAAATACGGGAGGAGAATAAGGAAGGTATTATACAAGTACAGACGGACATGGGTGAACGACTGGAGAGGGTATATGACAATTTAAACAACGTAGAAAGCCAAATTAGTACGAATAAAGTAAAATCGAGGAAATCAGTAGACGCGAATTACAGATCCAAGAAGAAGTGGATTCATGGCGGGATAGAACATGCCAGCATAATCATATCAACAACGATAATCGGGAGTCAATTAATTTTCGGAGTTATAGGCGTAATCCTATGGAGTTTTTGAAAAGGTTAGAAGAAATGATAACACGGAATAGAGAGAACCGTTGGAATATTATCCGAGGAATAATCGATGAAACGTTTAAGGATACCTACGACAACTGGTGGACGGCAGTGTGTCCCGATATACAAGACATAACAGAGTTCAAAAAACAATTCAGGGAAAAGTATTGGTCGGAGTCGACCCAAAATATGGTCAGGAATAATTTAAGCAATGGTCGATATGAGGCAAACGTAGGACAGTCTCCCACATCATACTTCCTAGGCAAGGTGTGCATGGCCCCGTAATCTAGAGCCCAGAATTCCAGAAGAGTGTTTGGTAATACAACTCTCATACCATTATGATGAAGGGATAAAGAACGCTCGTATGTGCAGCTAGATTAAAACTATCCCAACCATGGCAAGATTTTTAGAAAATTATGAACATGAGACCCAGTATCAACGGAACCGAATATTAAATACTAAATACCATAGATACAATGGCAACGACCATCAACTAAATTCCAACCATACTAATAATAATCAATCAAATCAGAATAATAACCCGAACAGAACCCAGAATAACCACACAAATAATAATCAAAGGAATAATAATTATCGCGGTAATAACCATTATAATTACCGCGATAATCGGAATAATAGAGGAGATGGGGACAACCGACCCAATAACTACAGACACCATGTGAATTATATATACTCTTGACCTCAAAATAATCAGAGATGATATTACCCGAGGACACACCATTATAACCACTACTATAATCAGTCACAACGCGAGTATGAATACCAAAATGGAAGAAATTATAGATCAACGGACAATAATCCAGAGGACAGACATGAACCATTACAGAACCAGCCTCAAAACCCACCGGAAAATAGAGAGGATGAGGGAAGCCCTCATTTAAACTAACAGAGGCAGTGAGAACTGAAGAACACCCATCACTGAACCAATCTCTTGGGGACCAACGACTAATAACTAGACGAACCAATGACCAGACTATTACTATCATCACCAACCATTATTTGAAAAATATTAGGGAAGACTTATTAGAAAAGGAGGATAACCATGTACACAATAATAATAATAATGAAATTATATATGTAAGTGCTAAACTAAATGGAATACAGTCGACAATTATGATAGATACGGGGTCCAACATCTCGTTATTGATAGTACCGAACTGGAGAGCATCCAGCGAGAAGGCCAATTACCTATACCCACCTTACCTGTGAATAATATAATAATAATTGGAGCCACTGGACGGCAAAATAAAACTGTTAAGAAGCAAGTATTGCTCGACCTCACAAATAATAATGTAACAACACCAGTAGGATTCTTAGTTGCAACGGGGTTACCGTTCAACGTACTGATTGGATGTGACATATTACGACAACATTCAGCAGTAATAGACTTAAATAGAGGAATAGTATCATTAACATCCGAAGAAGGAGTATGGACAGCGGAATTGGTAGACGCAAGTAGAACCGTTCCAATTAATGACAAACGTCAGGTCGTAAAGAGCTATTTTAGTAAGGATAATAAACTGCAAGAAGCAATCCAATATGAGGACAACGATCCAGAACTATGGCAGAGTAAGTTGGAAGAAATACGAGAGTTCCAAAGAGAAAAAAACCTGTCAACAGATAAGTAAGGTACAGGCCGAAAATTTAATTGAAATATACAATAGTTATAAACACATAACTCCAATGCTCCAGGTAAAGTTAAGGGTTACCAGTGTGAAATCAATTTTAAGGAACCGGTAGACTTTCGTAGAAAATTCTACCCGATAGCCTATTCAATAAAAAACGAAGTTCGGGAAGAAATAAATCGTATGATCAAAGATGACATCATAGAATATAGTCAGTCACCCTATACCAGCCGCATAGTGGCAATCCCAAAAAAGAATGGAAAGGTGAGAATCTGCCTGGACGCTAGGGAGGTAAATAAAATGATTATAAACGATAGAACTTCCCCTGGCGAGATCGAAGAAATTCTGAAAAAATTTCACGGTACCAAATACATTAGTACTTGGGATACTGTATGCAGATACTGGCAGGTTGAGCTGCACCCTAATAGTAGAAAATATATGGCGTTCCTTTTCGACGGAAGGAACTACCAATTTAAAAGGTTACCTTTCGGATTAATTAATTCTGTTGCTATATTCGTGAAATGTATGGACCAAATATTGGGACAAGAAACTCTGCAGTTCACCACAGTATACGTAGATGATTTACTGATAACATCTTCTAATTGAGATGAACATTGCACAAGGGTAGAACAAGTACTGAGAAAGCTGTCTGAGAATAATATAACACTCAAACTGAACAAATCTAAATTTATTGCTAACCAAGTAAAGTTTTTAGGTTTTAATTTAACAGAGTAATGGAGAAGGCAGAACAACAGAAAAAGAAGTATAAAAAGAATCACCCAAAACCAATAAATTACCAGGTCGGTGAAAGGATATTAATAAGGAATAGAGAGTTACCCAGTACTCTATAGGGAATAACAAAAAAATTATTATTATTATATACAGGATCCTATGTAATAACAAAAAATAATAACAATAATACTTACGAAATAATGAACCCTATCACGAAAAAGATTAAGGGAACATACAATCAAGAATCTATAAAAAAGTATCATGACGAAACACCATCACCAATCATCAATGACTAACAAGACGGACGAAAATATATATGAAAACACCACAAAATTCTAAAAGAAGTAAGAACATCTTACTATGTGTTTACGAAGATATTATTTTGAATATATTAAAGAATAAAAAACCACAAAATTCTAAAAGAAGTAAGAACGTCTTACTATGTGTTTACCAAGAAATTATTTTAAATATTTAAGAATAAAACCCCAATGTTAAAAAACTATATAAAGAAAAACTAATACAAAATAATAAAAAACAATGTGATTTAAGATACATGCCAAAATGCCAAGAGAATTGAAGAACAGATTACATAATTGTTTATAACCAGTATGATTTTAAATGGAATAAGAAAAAATATATATCAACACAATTAGTAGTAATGTGATCAGACAAGATGGTAAAATAAGAAGAACAATGAATAATTTAATGACTATAATTAAGATGAAACTAAGTAATGATGATAATTAATGCAAATACAATTTAGAATTTCTTGGAAATGAAAATAATAAATGAAGAGATAGTACGTAGAATTTCTGTCACAAGAAAGAAGATCAAAGGTAGTTACAAATAATGACCGTCAAAAATGTTATCTGAAAATAGCTAATGGAAATAAGATGGAATCAAGAAGAAAGGAAATATATGTATAATTAAATGTAAAACGCGACAGCGTAACGACTCCCCAAGATGTTTATTATTAGTCAAATAAAGAGACTACTATGATATTATTGTATTTTTTATAACTGACTGTAGATGAATTCCAGCAGTATTATATTGAAGTGTAGTATGGCCAGCAGAGTATGAAGCCAAACTGTACCAGCTCACATGTTAGGGAATGTTAGGGAAATTGAATATTTAAGGGATAATAAAACCGCTGCGAAGATTGACATCAGATTCCAAAAGTATGAAGGAAGAAAACAGAAGGAAGATAGCTGACAGAAGGTCAATGGAGAAACGCATTTGTAGAAGTAACTAGAAATAGGAGAAAATTAAAACTAAGTTTTACTGATTATTTTGACCAATCATTGACAAGTAATGTTTAAAAGAAACAAGCCAAGAGTATTAATATAATTAATGAATTGTCATCAAATAGAGAACGGTGAATACGAGTCCAAAATGTTATATTAAGAAGTCCATCAATTACCATTAAAACTTTACGATGAATAAAAGGAGGATATTCCAAGGCATGAAAAGATATAAGTTTATTTTGACCCAAATTATATTCAGGTAAACTAAACTTCTTTAGGAGGGGAAGCATATGTAACGTAACGAAAATACAGTCCCCTACGTTACATAAATCAACTTATAAGATTTAAAATAGAACGAAATTATTAATTATCCACACTTGTAAAAGGTCAGAAACCCAACCCATGATTGATTAAATAAAATAAGAATACAAGGTAGAAAGAAAAGAAATTAATAATGTTAATAATTATAAACCTCAAAGTTCAGTGGAAGGTGTAAACAACAGACATTGACAAATAATGTAAAAATTAATTTAGACTGTTTCATAATAATTGATGTTTTAAAGGAGATGAGAATGAGTAAATGTTGCATGACTTAGGTTACACAAATGTACCTGTTATTAATTGTATCATGTTATATTATTATCATGATAGATGTTATTTTTTTTGTGTAGCGAGTGAAGTTATTCTGTTAATAGAATACCAGGTAAATAAGTATTATGTGTTATCAATTTACCATTATAGAGCTGTTGTTAAACTCAGTAATTGATTACTAATTAATTTCATTTTATGTGTTATCCATATGTCATGATAAAGCTTTTGTTAGACTTTATAGAGTTAATTATTTGTATACATGTACTTAGATAGTAGGATGATTATAATTGTAAACTTGGCCAAAAAGGCTATAATTGTTAACGAGATACAAAAGAGTTTAGAATAACCATGTCATAAATAGATAAAGATTCTATAATATTGCAGATAGTAATAAGTTAAACTCAGAAGTAGATCAAGGTATAATGATAGGCCTAACAACCAGTAACATAATATAGCAAGTCAGATCAGAAAGGTTAGGTAAAGAAATTGGTAACAAATACTAAATCAAATCTAATGAGTTAGGAGAAGTTAATAATAATTGATAATAACAAATAAATAAATTCAAATTAAATAAATTCTCATAATGCCATAGTGCAATGATACTGATGGGTAATGTTTTGTAACAGAAAAATAATATTTGTTAAAGTAAGTAGACTAAGAGGAAACGACAGCAAAATATACAAAATTTAGTAACAAACAATAGATAAAATTATAATAGGATATAATGGAAATTTAGAAAAGGATTATTTTGATGAGTGGAAGAACATTGTATGAAATGGTTATAGTATAATATAATATCCAATAAGAATAGAAAAGATGGTTGTCAGGGACGACGAGAGAGATAGAATTTGTTGATTTGATTATTGAATAAATTTACGTGAATGAAGACGGTTTAGTTAAAAAACACTCAGAAAAGATTTGGTTAATTTCAATACAAATAATACAATTGGGATGTAAAATGAATAATAAATCACAATAGTATGATCCACTGTCATTCAACCGTCTTATATTATTGGACAATCTAAAACCTATACATGAAAGTAACGAAAAATATAAAGGAAGAATTCTGATTGTAAAAATCAATATAATGAACAAATGTTAACTTAATTAACTAACCAAAACAGAGAAATAACTACCTGCATAAAGTGATATAATTCCTATATCATAAAAGAAACGAAAATAAAACACCAAATTATATCTGAACTTCAGTTTCTACAATTCAATAGAAAAAACGTAGTTGGACTCAAAATTCGTCGAAGCACGTAACCACAAAACTCGGACATTGGTGAACAAAAGGAGCAGTATTTCTGCATCATCCCAGGACCAATAATTCAACTTTTATTTCAACTTGGAGCGAAGACTGACGGGAACGAATTCATCTGCATTCTGTTATTGACCAAAAACGACGAAGAGGTTATCTGTACACTGCCTTATTGAGTCACGATGCCGAGCGGACGGTAAACTACAATTATTTTAAATATTGTTTAATAAAAACTTAATTCTATATTGTAATACCTTGTATTCCTATTTAGGCATTTTCTGATCTTACTAACAGTTGAAAGAACCTTCACGCCCTGTATTTAAAGAAATATAAAATCATAACTAAAAATAATATAAAACCCGGAATCCGATCGATAATCGATTACTTCTAACATATAGCATAAGTTATAAATTGTCGCTTCCATCGTGAGGCGAATTAAATAGAGACGACAAGGGTTAAGTTATAATATATATATAATATATATATATATATATATATTGTAACGTAACAGAGTTGAGATCCCCAACGTTACATAAAAAACCATGTAAATATGATTTAAAACAATGCCCAAAGCCTGGTATGATTAAATACAAGAGGGCCCATCTCACCTGAAGAATGCATTAGAGGTACCTAGTAAGGTTACTAAGTAATTAAAACATCAAAAGTGTACCTAAATCAAAAATATGTAATGAGTAGTACGAGATGTAAAACATAAACATTGTGTCTAATGGGAGGAGTTTAATGTGTAGGAATTAAGTATAAAATACTATTCAGATTAATATTTAATGTGTTATAGAATGTACTTGGTGTTGTACTGTAGCATGATATAGTGTTTATAGGATATTTATTTTATGTTTTGTGGATAGTAAGAGTGGAGATGTTGCTTTAAAGAAGTACTTAGTCAGTGGTACTCCTTTTATTTATGTTAAAATTGTATTTAAATAATTAAGTATAAGTACATGTATTAGGTATGATATTATGGTAAATGTATTTACTTTAATGGATTAATGAAGATGTTTAAAATAATGTTTGTAAACTTGGCCAGGAAGGCAATAAGTGTTAATAAGTTGCAATATATTTGATTGAACTAAATAAAATAATGAATTGAAACCAGGAAATTAAAATTGATGTAAGTGGCCATAAGCCAGTGACTATTTGTACAGTAGGTCAGGTAAAGAAAAATTAAGTTAAAAACAAAACAATATTATAACAGGTGTAATAAAACCAGTAGGCCTAAATTCGATATTTGTAAAAAGAAATTAATACCTTTTTAATAAGTCCAGTCAGATGAAATTATAGTAAAATGTCTACGGTTTAATAAGGTAGATTAAGTGAGAGTTTTATGTAATTTGGTATAATTCCAAGCATGGAGTATTTTATTAAAAAAGAGTAGTAATATTTTCTAATTCTGGCTCTAGGATATCAAATATTATCCAATGACAGAAAGTAATGGTTGTTAGGGTAACTAAAATGTAAAAAATCTTGTTGATTTTCATTATTCAATTGTTAGATGTGAATGGGTTAAGTTAAATTAATACTAATCCAGAAAAGAATTTATAAAAAACCTATATTATTCGATTGTTATATGCTATTGAGAACAGTTCAGTAGACAATTTTAAACGAAAAAATAAAGTATCAAAACCATTTCATTCAAACCAAACTTATGAATAATTACTGAACTAGATTTCGAGAAATATACTCATACACCTCCAAAAGGTAGCGGAATTACTATTTCCTTCTTCAAATTAATTCCATTGGAATTAATGATGAACCCGATTTCCTATTGAACCAGGATACTTATTAAATGAACAAGAAGTCTGAATTAATGAAATTATAAACCAAATATACACAAGAACCTTTGGTACGGGAGACATAAACCTCACTGAGGGAAGAAATTATAATACTACACCAATTCCACTGGGACCGACAACCATGAGGATCGTGAAGAAGAATGAAGAATAGAAGAATTCCTGTTGCACTCCGGGACATCACCTTTCCATCTTTATTAATAATCTGGTCACATTTTCTGGACAAAAGTAACCTCATCCGCAAGTCTTCAAGCGTTTGTAAACAGACACGGCTATCTTGAGAATCGCATTGTACGGTAACACCAGCTTATATTTAATTTTATACATTAAGAATTAATAACAATTTGTAATACTTAGTAACCTTAATTTTGCATTACCTGGCCTTACTAATCGTTAAAAGAATCACACGTACCCTGGGATAAGAGATAAACAAAATTATATTTAAATTGTATTATACAGGACTAGACCATTAACAAATCGATTCAGCATTGTATGATCGATATAACAATCACATAACTGTGAAGAACACTGTTGGAAATTAAAAAGTAATACAAATAAAGAATCCTTCTTGTATGTAATGATGTTTTGTATTATTGTAGAATAGGTATTGTATTTTGATGGGGGAGTAATTCACAGGTAAAGAAGGTGATTAACTATCAGGTAAAACAAACTAACTTATAAGGGTGAGTCAATTACGAATAGCAGCGCTTGCTGTAGACAGCTGGTGGAACGTGAGATTGCCGAACTAATGTATTTCCTTCGCAACTTTTGAATTAATTTAAATAATACTGACTGAATGGGGTTGGAGAGACTTATCGAATTATTAACTAAAATACATGTAATATAGAGATATCATCTGGTAAACATTTAGTAATTGATTAACACAGGGCTATGTTCAACATACAAGTTGCAGCAACGATATAATAAATAAAATTATTATTAATATTGAGTTGCAGGAGGTCACCTCTACGATAACATAATAAACATTTCCTTATAAACAGAGTTTCCTTACAAATTGGCGCATACCAACGTGGAGCTTGATTAAACCCCGAAACCTAATTAAATCTATTCATTTTATTCCTTACAAATTGGCGCTCAACGAGTGGCCTTTAGTTAAGTAAAAAATTAGGCTATTACTTAACTGGAGCAGGCAACTATTAGAGGCACAGGAATGCATACTAGAGGTGTTTCTAAAAGGATGGAGAAGGAGCAAGAAATGGAAGAAGATAGACGGGAAGAAGAAGCAGAGGTAGTTACAGTCACCGAAATGGAACAACAAACAAGCAATAAAGAGGATGCCCAAGGGGACCAACCAGATAAAGCGGAAGCCAGAAGAGAACCAGATTGGCAAGAAATGATGAGGCTAATGATGGAGAAAATGGATAGCATTAAGGAACAGAATAAACAAACTAATGAAAATTCAGGAAGGCTAGAAAACAAAATAGACAGTATCAAAGAAGATAATAGACAAACTAATAAAAAAATAGACAGTATCAACGAAAACTCAAAGAAAAAAAACGAAATTTTGAGTGAGAACTTAATCAAACTAATGAATGAGAAGTTTGACAAAAGTAAAGAGGAAAATGATGAGAATAACCGGCTGGTAAATGAAAGTTTAAACCAAATTAATGAAAAGTTTGACAGGAATGACGAGAGTTTGAGACAGATTCAGGACGATAACAAACTAATGAACGAAAAACTTGAGGAAAACAAACGAATGAAAGAAGATCTTAAGAAAATCAATGAGGACAACCTTATACAAATCAATGAGAGAATTGAGCATTCTAACAAGGAATTAAGGGTAACTGTTGATAAACAGAATGGAGTATTAAGGCAAGCTCTCAATAAGAAAATCGAGGACGTCAGTGAGGCAATCAGCCAGAAGGTAGGTAAGAACAACGGCGAAAGAAAACAGGAGATAGCTGAAACAAATAGAAAACTGACAGTGACCGATGAAGCTGTTACACGAAATAGGGCTGAACTAGAGGTCAAGATAGGCCAGATAGAAGAAGGAAACCGGGTTCAAGTGGAATCACTACGAACAGATTTCGGAAACCAGCATCGAAACCTAGATACGGTCGTAAACGAAGTACAGGAACAAGGACAACGTAACCAGGAGAGAATCGAGAACCTCCAACGGTCAGCTGACAACCGACTGATCACTGTTCCATACACACAACCTATAGACAACCGGGAAACCATCAACTTTAAGTCGTACAAGAGAAACCCAATGGAATTCTTGGAACGGGTCGGCGAACAACTAATGAGAATTGGTGAAAACAGGTGGCCAGTAATTCGTAGTTACCTGGACGAACATTTCAAGGAAACCTATGATAACTGGTGGACAGCCACCAGGCACGACATCCGAAGCTACGAAGAATTTAAGATGGCATTTAAAGCCAGGTACTAGTCAGACGCCACCCAGAACGTAGTAAGGGAGAGCATCAGCTATGGAAGGTATAACGCCAGCAGAGGGACAACGCTCACCGCCTACTTCCTTGGAAAAGTGTGTGTGGCGAGACACCTTGAACCAAAAATCCCGGAGGAAATCATCGTCACCAGGCTAGCATACCACTATGATAACGGGATATCAATAGCACGATCATGTGGACAGATAAAAACGATACAGGCCATGTCAACGCTATTGGAAGAGCACGAGCGTGAGATGCATTATAGAAGGAGTCGGCAGAGAAACGACCGGTACGGGAGCAGGGATATCCCAGACTACAACAACAGAAACAATAACGATAATAACCATGAGACGCATAACCGGCCGAACTATAATGGCAGGCCAGGTAATTATGGTAATGAGACATACCAACGGCAAAACAACAACAGCCAAAGGAACAATGGAAACAATTACGGGAATAGACAGAATATTCCAAACAACCAATATAACCGGTCGTACAACCCGAATTACCAGAATCAGAACACAAACAACCGGAATTATAATAACAATAACCACAACCCGAACAACCAGAATCAAAACTACAGGAGGGTTAATTATGTGGGGGCGGACAATAGCGGTAACGGGAGAGCATACTACCAAGGACGTCGGAGTTTTAATAGGGACACCGACTGGAACCAAGATAACAATAATGATAGAAGAGATACTAGGACTAATGGAGGCAGGAGTCGGAGTCAGGAGGACTACCGCCGAGTTAACTACGAAGAGGACCGTCAACGGCTGGAACCCAGGTCAACGGGAAATGAAAATAATCAAACGAACCAAACCGGCAGAGGAGACGAAGAATCCGAGCCGCTTTTAAACTCCACACGGCAGTGAAAACACCAGCAGGACCCTCACTGAACCACTCTATTGGGGTTAACAACATAAAAAAATCACGTTAAAAATAATAATTGTATCACAATCATTTGTAGTAACTACTTAAAAAATTTAAGGGACGAATTGTTGGAAGAAGAAGACGGAAATCCAAGAAAAAACAACAACGAAATAATTTACATAACGGCAGAGATCAACAGTGTACAAACCAAAATCATGATCGACACTGGGGCTAACGTGTCGCTAATCGACGTGATAGAACTGAACAAGATACTTGAAGAAGGGAAGAAGCACATACTTACATTACCAATAAGCAACATTGTACTGATAGGAGCGACGGGACGCCAAAATAGAACGGTCTGGAAGCAAGCAAGGTTAGAATTAACAAGTAACAATGAAACCATCCCAATGACTTTCCTAGTAGCCAGTGGCTTACCATTTAACATGTTAATCGGTTGTGACATGCTGAAACAATACTCAGCCATCATTGACATGAACAGGTCAAAATTATTTTTAAAAATCAATCAAATAGAATGGACGGCTGACTTAGTTGACAGCGACAGCATGACCCCAACCCGAGTAACATATCATATCCAGAGAAGTTTAGATCAACGAGGACAGTCACAAAGTAATGAAATCTTTTACGAGTTGGACGATGAACAATTATGGCATGACAAAATTAATGAAATCCGTACTTTTAAATGTGAAATAACCGACGTACAAAAAGAACAGTTAATTGAAGTTACAATAGGTATCGCCATGTATTTTCAGATACACCAGGCAAGGTAAGAGGCTACCAGTGCAAAATAGAATTTCGAGAACCCGTAAACTTCAACAAAAAATCATACCAGGTCGCTTACTCACTGAAGGAAGCTGTGAGGGCAGAAATTGATAGATTAATAGACGAGGACATCATTGAACCCAGTTACTCCCCTTATACCAGCCCTATCCTCGCCGTTCCAAAGAAAAGTGGCAAAGTAAGAATTTGTTTAGACGCGAGGGAAATCAATAAAGTGATAGTGAATGACCGAACATCCCCGGGAGAAATCGAGGAAATACTTAAAAAGTTTCATGGGACCAAGTACATCAGCACGTGGGACACCGTCTGTGGATATTGGCAAATCGAACTCCATCCAGAGAGCCGCAAGTACATGGCATTCATTTTCGAAGGCCGCAATTACCAGTTTAAACGATTGCCATTTGGACTGGTTAATTCAGTAGCCGTGTTTGTAAAAATCATGGACCAAATCCTCAGACAGGAAACACTCCAGTATACAAAAGTCTATGTGGACGATATTTTGATAACTTCGACCAATTGGGATGACCATTGCCAACGAGTAGAACGAGTGTTAGAAAGGCTGTCAGAGAACCATATTACATTGAAGCTTGAGAAATCAAAGTTGATAGCGAGTGAAGTGCAATTTTTAGGGTTTAACTTGTCGGAGCAGGGAATCACACCATCCGAAGAAAAAATTCAAAAATTCCCAAAACCAAGGAACAGAAAGCAGCTCCAATCGTTCCTCGGCATATGTAATTATTACCGTAAATTCCAAGAACATTATTCGGAACTAACATCAAGATTTGTACACCAATTATCATCCAAGGACAAGTGGACGTGGGGAGAAGAGCAAGATGCCACACTTGAACTAATTAAAACTAAATTTCTGGAGTCCGTGATGTTGCACCACCCCAATTTCAATAAACAATTTTTTATGAACTGTGACGTCAGTTTGGGATCTGTTCTTTATCAGGAGGATGATGAAGGAAATCATCAAGTGATCAGTTTCGCTAGTCGAGTCCTGAATAGTTGTGAGAAGAACTATAATGTAACAGGGAAAGAGCTCTTGAGTGTTGTATTTTCCTGTAACAAGTTCAGGACATACATTTTAGGATACAAAACTACCATCAGAACTGATCACAAGTCAATATCATTTTTAAAAAATTGTAAGTTGAATCATGGAAGGTTGACCAGGTGGAGCCTGACACTACAAGAGTACAACCTAAATTGGGAATACATCCCCGGAAAAGGGAACGTCACTGCAGACGCATTGTCATGAATCAATATCAGGGACCAGACATTTGAGGGGGAAAAAGAAACCATAATCAAACTATATCATATCATCAGTAGTAGATCCGATCTGGCTAACATCATAACAGAACTCGAGCAACGGCAAAAGCAGGACCCCAGATTGAGCAAAATTTTTGACAGACTTAGAGAACAAGACGACCACATAACACAATTCTACTGCAAACACCAACAAATATTGTTCATTAAGACACAGTACAGATTTAACACATGGAAAATTGTTATACCACAAACTATAGAAAAGGGCATCATAATGGATTACCACGTCAGGTATGGCCACATGGGGGCGTTGAAAGTAGTCAAGGCACTTCAGGAGCACATATACATCAGAGATGCCAATAGAAAGGTGCGAAACCAGATTAAACATTGTCACATATGCCAGCTCGTAAAAGTTAACAATCATAAGAAAGAAGGCACCATGATGCCAATAACATCATCAAACAGACTGGAGAAAGTATTTGTCGATATTTGCGGCCCATTCCCGCGAAGCGGAGGGAGGCAACAGTATAAATATTTTATAATCCTGTTCGACCATTACACCAGATTCACGAAACTATACCCGATCAACCGGGCAACGACACAGAAGATCTTAAACATTATTTGTCAAAATTATATCAATGAGGTAGGAACGCCGAAGTCCATCATTACTGACCACGGGACACAATTCAAGGAAACAGGTGGAAAGACACTCTACGGGAGAATGGAATCAAGACGTATAAAACATCAGTATACCACCCGAGCAGCAACCCGGCAGAACGAGTCTTAAGGGAAGTAGGGAGGATCCTACGCACGTATTGTTATAACCAACAGAGAAAGTGGGCAGAGTACCTACCAGCTGCGGAGGATTTCATAAACTTATCACACCATCAATTTATCGAAATGACCCCGTATACAGCAATGTTCCAGAGACCACCACCCAGAGAGATAACAGAATTAATCCAGTTCCCTAGCGGGGGTGAATATAAGTTTAACAGTGTAAGATTTTATAAAAAGATACTGGAACGAACCGAGAAAACGAGAAGAAAATATCAGCAATTCCAACCAAAGCCGGAGCGATACCTAGTGGGAGACAAGATACTGTTGAAGAACCGAGAATTGGCCAGCACAATGGAAGGCATCACTAAGAAGTTGTTACTATTGTACACTGGACCGTATACTGTAAGCAAAGATAACGGAAATAATACTTACGAAATATTGGATCCCAATACACTAAAGAAGAAGGGTACATACAACCAATCATCGATGAAGCGATACTATTAAATAATTGATAACAGAATAACTGCAATGATGATAACTAGTACAGAAAAATATGGAAAAAAAAATAAAAACCCCAAAATTCCAAAAAACTGTAAGAACAACTTACTAAATATTTATTCAGGAACAATATGATTTAATAAAAACTATGTAAGGACAACTTACTCAAGTTATTTCGAAACAATATAATTTAAAATAAAGAGACTAAAACCCCAAAATTCAAAAAGTACGTAAGGACAACTTACTTAATTTATTCAGAAATAATATGATTTAAGATATTTCGCAACAATTTGATTTAATAAACAGTAAAACACTAAGAGTATGTAAGAACAGATTATTAAATAATATTTATAAAGAATTGATTTAAAATGAAATAATAGGAAAAAGTAATATTTTTATGGGAACATAAAGAAGAATAAATGAATAAAAACAATTGATGGTAATGTGCTCAAATAAGAAGAATAACGAATAATTTAATGACACCAATGAAACTGAAGGAGGATGATAATTAATACAACAATAATTAGAATTTCTCGGAATTGAAAATGATATAGGAAGAAATGATACGGAGAAAATATGTCACAAGAAGGAAAGTCAAAAGGATTTTAAAATAATGCCTATCAATAATGTTATATGCTATTATACGCTGTCCAGGCAGTGAAGGCGGCTGGAGGGTTAGGAGACCCTTGGCTCACGCACGCACACTGGCAGGCCGCCTAACAATAGACGGGGGACGGCACTTGACCTGTGCTTCTGTCATTTTAAATACAGTTTACTATAATAAATTAAATTTTGTTATTCTGCTTAATCTTATAGTTTTGGTCGTTCCATTTAATTCAGACTGTGATTTCATTTAAAATAAGTCCAAACACGAAGTTTGTACGACGATTTTCAAATGTTTTACTCTTATTTGTTTATTTTGAAATATTGTGATTGCTAAACTTCTGAGAATTATTTACGCGACTGTTATTAAAAAAATGTTATTATTAAAAACTAAGATTCTGATCATTTAATTTACTTTTCAACTATTTTTCTGATACACTCCCTTTGGATGCCAGAAGCCGGTTAAATGGCCCTATGGTTCATTGTTGGAACTGCTAGCGGCCGATTAAATTGGCCCGTCAAATGACACTGAGAACTGCCAGCGGCCGATCTCTCTGGCTTTTTGTATATTCATCGTAGCGGATGCATTACTTTTAGTATATTTTTATACTACACGTAAAATTAATTCTAAATAGTTAGGCTACTTTACTTTTTTTATACAAGGCTTTAAACTCGAGCTCAAAATTCAACTAAGTATATACTCGGAATTTTAAAATTAACTTTCTCTCTGCGTTCAAAACTCTGATGCTTATTTTGCAGGCTTGAGACTGCCGATGGCCGCATTAAAAGTTATATACAAGTTTATCAATATTTACAAATTTACAACAATTAAAAATCAAAATTCTAATAAAATATTTACAAAATGTAGCAATTTTGTTGTTTTGCTAAATGTAGCTTGGGTTGAGTGCAACTTTATACTATAGGTGCACAACCAAAATCGTCTTCATCAGTGGTGTCGTCATATTCATCCTCATCGGAGTCATCAGGTGCTAAGTTTACAATCAGTTCCTGAACACTTGCTTCATTTAACCCCTCGTTCCTCCAGCCTTCATCAATCAACTTCTGTACATGGTCGACGTATTTAGTCCACATGTCGGAAGTAAAGTTGACAACAGATTCTCTAAATAGGTTTTCAATATCTGCCAGTTTAAAGGTTGTATTCCTAACCTTTACGTAATTTTTTAGATTCGCCCAAACCATTTCAATAGGGTTGTAATGACAGTGATAGGGCGGTAGACGAATTACTTTGAAACCCAACTCAGATGCTTTTTTATCGATCACATAGGTAGGCGTTGGTGGCTTATGTAATCGAACTAACGCATATAGTTCCACCTTAAGAAGGTTATCTGGGAAAGGGACACCTCGAGCTTTCAACCAGCTGATCATTTCCGCTTTTGTTGATGACGATGTCGGCGGTTTGTTTAGAATCCTGGAATGATACGGAGCATTGTCCATAACAATAGTTGCTCCTTGAGGAATGGATGGCAGTAATGTATCGAAGAACCATGATTCAAAAACAGTCGCATTCATGTCTTCATGGTAATCTCCTGTCTTCTTAGATTGGAACACAAAAGGGGGAGCACTAATCCATCCGTTGGAGCCACCAGCATGACAGATGATCAATCGTTTGCCTTTACCCAAAGGGCCGCCGAGAGTTCCTTGGATAGTGCCATCAGTCCAACCAGTGTCCTTTCTCGTGTTTTCATTGATCCAGGTCTCGTCCAAAAATATAGTGTTTTTAATATTTACTTCAAGCATTTTTCTTAAGAAACAACACCTTAACAGGGCCACTGACGGCTTTTCCATGAGGATTTTTCTGCTGTTAAATTTCTTGTACTGAAATCCCATGTCTGATAATAGCGAGCTCAGTGAAGATTTTCCTCCCATATACAGTCCAGCTTCTTGAAGTGACACACAAAGTTGTTTGAGGGTAGGCGCTTCTTTTCGAGCATAGTAGCTCAATATGTGACGTCGAATAGCTCCTTTGTCGAAGTCATCCATGTCTGTTACTGGCCGCTTTCTCTTCAAACTTTTCTTCCGAGGAGTATGAATAATAATATTTTCCCTTTTGGTGCTGTTTAAGGTGTTATCTTGTTGATCGTCCTCAGCTGTGATTAAATCAATATCTTCAACTACACAGGGATCTTCTTGATTTTCCAAACTTTTTTTAATCTCTGCGTTGATACGTTGTATTGTTCTCAACGAAATGCCACAAGCATCTGCTGTTCTCTGCATTACTTTATTAGTATCAAGTAAAGGACCTCCGTTATACTTCTCTTTCTCAAAATAGAACAGAACAGAAGCAATCATTGTTCTGCATTGAGTATGTAAAACGTGGCGTTTTTTACAAGAACTCATAATCACAAATCAACTATACACTAACCACAAATGAACTGATTCACTCACAATATACGCGACAGATCGGCTCTCTGACAAGACTGGCTGGTCTCACTACCCCGTGCAAGCTATTTAATGACTAAAAAAAGTCGGCGGGTAATCAGTGACTCACTCGGGGTACCCAGTACACGAGCAATGACCTCTACTGTTTGTTGGTTTGAGGGTGAATCACCCTCTCTACCTGGAAAAATGACTATAGCGACCAAGTGTAAACCAAGTAAGGAAGGGACGTCTCTCTTGCATGTTACTGAAATCTGTAATACCGGTAATTATTTTCCAAATTACGTGATACAATAATACACATTTAATTCCTGACGCGCTACCTCGTCCTCTCAAGTTATAGTTAAAGTTTAATAACATGGACAGTAAATTTTTAATATATTTACATAGATACATATCACATTTCATTTTGTGTGTCTGTAAAACAATAATATATAATATTTTTATAATAAATAACATTTTTAAAAGTTCGTGCTAGTAAAAAGACAAACAATTATTTCGATAACGTATAACGACTATTATTTCATATATTGTTTATTTGAAATAAAAATATGAGGTTTGAAAATAATCTTTATATCTATATATTAAAATCTGTTACATATGTTGATTAATTTTTTCAGTATTATAACAATAAAGAGGTGGGTCGTCAATCTGCTCTTTATCGAGTATCACAATTGGTGAATCGGGAAAAAAAAATTAAAGGGAGTGTCACAGAAAAATAGTTGAAAAATAAATAAGATGATCAGTAACTTAGTTTTTAATAATCATCATTTTTAATAATAGTCGCTTAGATGGTGTTCTAAAGTTTAACAATAATTAACAATAGTTTAAAATAAACAAATAAATGTAAAACATTTGAATATCGCCATAAAAACTTCGTGTTTGGACTTATTTTAAATGAAATTACAGTCTGAATTCAATGGAACAATCAAAATTAAAAGTTTAAGCATGACAATAAAATTTAATTTATTGTAGTGGACTGTAACTAAAAAGACAGCAGCGCAGGTCAAAGGCCTGTCCCTGTCTATTGTTAGGCGGCCTGTCAGTGTGTGTGTGTGTGTGTGTGTGTGTGTGTGTGTGTGTGTGTGTGTGTGTGTGTGTGTGTGTGTGTGTGTGTGTGTGTGTGTGTGTGTGTGTGGGTCTCCTAACCCTCCAGCCGCCTTCACTGCCTGGACAGCGTATAGTTAATGAAAAAGAAGAAGGAATCAAGAAGAAAAGGAAATATATAATTAAATGCAAAAAGCTACAGTATGAAGAATCCCAAAAGTGTTTAGTATTAGTCGCTAATCGACTACTTGTAATCTTTTTATTATAACGAATTGACCGTAGAAATGTTCCGGCAATAATTTTCCTGAGCAGGGATGATGTTCCCCTGGTCTCAGAAGGTGTAAGGTTGGACAGCGGAGTAATGGACCCAAAAGTGGCCACCCGACTGGTACCACCGCACAGGATAGGGAAAAATGTTAGGGAAATTGAATATTTAAGGGATAATAATTATAAAATAGCTGAAAAGAGTGATATTAGATTCCAGAAGTATAGATGAAGAAAATAGAAGGAAGATAGCAGACAGAAGCTTAATTGAGAAAGCGAATTTATAGAAGTAAATAAGAAAATAAGTGTTAAAACAAGTTTTTTATGATTAGTGTGACCATTCCTTATCAAGTAAAATGTGGAAGTACCACTACCCAGAGAAATAAATCATTGATGAATAGGCCTCCAAGAGAGAGAGAGAGTTGAGTAGGAAAACAGCAATTACCATTAACCGAATAACAGGTATATAACCAAACGGAAATAAAAAAATATTATGAGTAAAAGGTTAACCTTATCAGGGACGAACTATAAGTTTATTTGTACTAAACTACATTGAGCCAAAATAAACTTCTTTCGAAGGGGGAGTATTATGTAACGTAACAGAGTTGAGATCCCCAACGTTACATAAAAAACCATGTAAATATGATTTAAAACAATGCCCAAAGCCTGTTATGATTAAATACAAGAGGGCCCATCTCACCTGAAGAATGCATTAGAGGTACCTAGTAAGGTTACTAAGTAATTAAAACATCAAAAGTGTACCTAAATCTAAAATATGTAATGAGTAGTACGAGATGTAAAACATAAACATTGTGTCTAATGGGAGGAGTTTAATGTGTAGGAATTAAGTATAAAATACTATTCAAATTAATATTTAATGTGTTATAAAATGTACTTGGTGTTGTACTGTAGCATGATATAGTGTTTATAGGATATTTATTTTATGTTTTGTGGATAGTAAGAGTGGAGATGTTGCTTTAAAGAAGTACTTAGTCAGTGGTACTCCTTTTATTTATGTTAAAATTGTATTTAAATAATTAAGTATAAGTACATGTATTAGGTATGATATTATGGTAAATGTATTTACTTTAATGGATTAATGAAGATGTTTAAAATAATGTTTGTAAACTTGGCCAGGAAGGCAATAAGTGTTAATAAGTTGGCAAAGCAGTTCTTATAGTTATGTTAAAAAATAATGAAGGGTTCAATGATGAACTAAATAATATAATGAATTGAAACCAGGAAATTAAAATTGATGTAAGTGGCCATAAGCCAGTGACTATTTGTACAGTAGGTCAGGTAAAGAAAAATTAAGTTAAAAACAAAACAATATTATAACAGGTGTAATAAAACCAGTAGGCCTAAATTCGATATTTGTAAAAGGAAATTAATACCTTTTTAATAAGTCCAGTCAGATGAAATTATAGTAAAATGTCTACGGTTTAATAAGGTAGATTAAGTGAGAGTTTTATGTAATTTGGTATAATTCCAAGCATGGAGTATTTTATTAAAAAAGAGTAGTAATATTTTCTAATTCTGGCTCTAGGATATCAAATATTATCCAATGACAGAAAGTAATGGTTGTTAGGGTAACTATAATGTAAAAAGTCTTGTTGATTTTCATTATTCAATTGTTAGATGTGAATGGGTTAAGTTAAATTAATACTAATCCAGAAAGAATTTATAAAAAACCTATATTATTCGATTGTTATATGCTATTGAGAACAGTTCAGTAGACAATTTTAAACAAAAAAATAAAGTATCAAAACCATTTCATTCAAACCAAACTGATGAATAATTACTGAACTAGATTTCGAGAAATATACTCATACACCTCCAAAAGGTAGCGGAATTACTATTTCCTTCTTCAAATTAATTCCATTGGAATTAATGATGAACCCGATTTCCTATTGAAGCAGGATACTTATTAAATGAACAAGAAGTCTGAATTAATGGAATTATAAACCAAATATACACAAGAACCTTTGGTATGGGAGACATAAACCTCACTTCCAAGAGGGAAGAAATTATAATACTACACCAATTCCACTGGGACCGGCAACCACGAGGATCGTGAAGAAGAACGAAGAATAGAAGAATTCCTGTTGCACTCCGGGACATCACCTTTCCATCTTTATTAATAATCTGGACACATTTTCTGGACAAAAGTAACCTCACCCGCAAGTCTTCAAGCGTTTGTAAACAGACACGGCTATCTTGAAAATCGCATTGTACGGTAACACCAGCTTATATTTAATTTTATACATTAAGAATTAATAACAATTTGTAATACTTAGTAACCTTAATTTTGCATTACTTGGCCTTACTAATCGTTAAAAGAATCACACGTACCCTGGGATAAGAGATAAACAAAATTATATTTAAATTGTATTATACAGGACTAGTCCATTAACAAATTGATTCAGCATTGTATGATCGATATAACGATCACATAACTGTGAAGAACACTGTTTGAAATTAAAAAGTAATACAAATAAAGAATCCTTCTTGTATGTAATGATGTTTTGTATTATTGTAGAATAGGTATTGTATTTTGATGGGGGAGTAATTTACAGGTAAAGAAGGTGATTAACTATCAGGTGAAACAAACTAACCTATAAGGGTGAGTCAATTACGAATAGCAGCGCTTGCTGTAGACAGCTGGTGGAACGTGAGATTGCCGAACTAACGTATTTCCTTCGCAACTTTTGAATTAATTTAAATAATACTGACTGAATAGGGTTGGAGAGAATTATCGAATTATTAACTAAAATACATGTAATATAGAGATATCATCTGGTAAACATTTAGTAATTGATTAACACAGGGCTATGTTCAACATACAAGTTGCAGCAACGATATAATAAATAAAATTATTATTAATATTGAGTTGCAGGAGGTCACCTCTACGATAACATAATAAACATTTCCTTATAAACAGAGTTTCCTTACAATATATATGTTTTTCTAGTTTGAAACTCATAAATGCAACAATTATAGTAAGATAGACAAGTAATAACAAAGTCTTGATTTATGTATTTTAAGTGCTTAGATTTACGATATGAATTTATGTTGATATAGAAAGTAAATTGTCTGTAATAATTCAATAATTTGAATGATTTATGATTGAATTATTAGTTCTTGAAGTAATAGATTGAGATATGTTTCTCAGTCAGATGAAATGAATATATATATTTTTGTATGTGTCTTACAAAAATTAGTAATAATTAACTTAAAAGTTATTAGCATGTTAACTGTAGAGTTTTTATTCAAAAAACCCCCTGAGATCACATAACATCTCTGGCGCCCAGCATCTTATACATTTTAAACACAAATATTAAATAGTTACAAACTTAACGCCAAAAAAACGGATTGAGACTTCCGTTTAAGTTATATTTGAACACCTAAAACGTGGTGCAAACCTCGTTTAAGTTATATTTGACGCCCGAACACATGGGGCAACTCTTTTAAAAGTTATATTTGACACAACCAGCATGTGGCTTAATAAATAAATTACACACGTAAAAGTTATAGATGGTCACATATATCATCATGTTTAAACAGTGGAAATGAATAATTGAAGGCACAGAACTCACTATTTAGAAATGTAATTACAATTTTAATAAACAAAAGACGTTTAATAACAATTCTGAAGCTTATGTTTCCATTGTACAAGCGTAACATACAATACATGTCACTTATTTAACAGAGTTGCAGTAATAATACTGGTCACCAATTACAGATTTCGGCACACAATAATTTACACTAAGTGCTCTCTGAATTGTTGTTAAACTGACTAATAACTGGTCTTTGTCACTTCACTTAACAGTACATGACTGACTTGCTGGCCACTGGTTACTTGTATTTATATCCTGCCAAGGTTCAAGATGAATCTTCTGTTTTTAGGCATGCATTGAGAATTATCACTTAGTTGAAGGAGACTAGAAAACACTGGAAGATTCATACTATGCCATTCCTGAGTTTGTACACACTCCACGCAGGTTGCCTATCTTGTGGGCATAAGACTACAGTCTCCTTAAGCCTGGTTTTCCCAAACTGGCAAGTACGCTCATGTTGTTTGCTTTAACTTTGACTATGAAAGGTTCTCTTTCCACTTGTAGAGCACTTTTTCCATCACTCGCAAACACCTTTTCTTCTATTCCATTTTGTATTCCCCGTTCACTTCCAATCTCGTACATAGAATCCTCTTCAGCAACCTTTTGTGAGCCTGTAACATATGTCTTCCCATTTCTAAGCTCTCCCATTCTCTACATTTGGCTGATACATCTTTTCCTCCCACTCCAGCATTTTGTTTACTTGCAGAGAATTTCTACTCTCTAGCAGTGTCCTATGGGCACTTCCTTCATCTCAGTAATGAGAATGGGCCTCTTCTGTCATCAAACAAATTGATACTTCATAATCCTGTTCCTCTCTTGGTTCTTGATCTAACAGTGAGGGTTCCTCTTCTCCACACTTCTGAATTCCTTTGGCCATCATCAGCTGCTTGATCTAACAGTTTGCTGTTTCTACCATTTTAGCCATGCAGAACTTTATCATTTTGTGGCCAACTATCAGGATGTCTCTCTTAAATCTACTCCAAATCCATCACAATGTCCATACCAAGAGTCACTTCTTTGACAGTGTCTGCAAGAAGTATTTGGTGGCTCAATTCAAGGAGATCTAGGTATACATGTATACCAACATTTCCTAACATTTTAACAAAGCTTCCACGTGCAGTTTGTAAGGTTATAGTAAAAAATAAAACAATAAAATAGTTTTGTTTTTTACTCACCAAGTATACTCATCAAGCATTAATTAGTTTGTAAGGTGAAAGAACACAGTTGGGTTTTAAACTATGTAAGGTGCACAATAGACACTGTAGAACTGTATCGACTATAAGTGCAGGTGGTTTGCCATCAACAAAGCTATTGACAGTCAAGTTCTCTCTTATCTAGTGAAGTGTAGACACTGGATGTTGTTCAGGGGCTTTACTCCTCCAATTGTTGCATTCAGGCCTTTCTCTCCGAGTTTTGTCTGCCAACAATCTACTTGAAGATGCCCATGCTTGCCACAATTGTAACACTTGGGTCTCTGGTCTTGTTCTCTTGGTTTGAAAAATCATTGTGGCACTACAAACTTCTGATTCTTGAATCATCTCTTTATTCTGTCTGTTATGATAATATGTTAGCAAGATCTCCTATCCTTCCATGTGATGACAGACTCATTGATGTAGCTAGATGCTGACTTGGCAGCTTCTAATTTGAGGGCATGAACAAGAGCACCGTAGTTATTTTGGTGTCTTGCCACTTCTTGGAGTTCATTGTCTCTTACACCGTCAGCAAATATCTGCAATGCAAACAGCATTTGACAATTCTCTGGTGCTTCAGGATAGACCAGTGTACTGAGAGTCTGTCAATACTAGCTACAAACTCTTGATTACTGTCTCCAGAACACTGTCATCTTCATTGTAGTTGGGTAAAGTATATAGCACACAGATGCTGATCACCATATTGTAATTTCGGGGTTTTTTCTTATTCAGATCACGAGTTTTGGCTGTCAAGTGGCACTTTTTGTAGTAGCTCTGTGGTGGGTCCCTTTCAAAGCAAGAAAAAGAGTGAAATTGCTTTCTGTTTCTCTGTTCAATGACATGAACTGGCCTAACTGCAGGCAAAGTGACTTTGTTATCTTGTTTCCTTCTGGCCTTTTTTTTTATTATTGGTGTTATATGATCAACTTTTTTTTAAGTAAATGACTATACTTTCATTAATTGCACTACTTCACTTTTTGCTCCCTGATATTTACAATTGACTTCTTCTGCAACAGATTGGTTATCGACACTTATATTTTGATATTTTAGACTTCTACTTCATTTGTTTTATTTGATATATGACATTGATTTTTCTCGATCAGATGTTTTTAATGGCATTGTTTCTTGTACATTTGATATTCACCTCATAGTGGTATTCTCTTGGTCTCTCGTATGCTTTGGCTCCAGTATCAACAGTTTGATGTACTCTGATTCCTGCTACATTCTTCTTTTTCACTTTCCTCCAGTTGCAGTAATAGCACTTGCTGGCATTCTTCTGTTTCTAGCAGGAGTGTTTTTCTGTCACTCCAATTTCTTGTCCTTTAATTTTCCTGTATATTCCACTTCCCATCCCATCATTCTTCTGTTTTTAGTAGTAATAATAACATGTGGAAGGCATCCATCATTTGGCTGGTATCCATTTTTGCAAATAACGTGACACGGATAAATTAAGCATTCACATTAAAATTGTTACAGTATATCTTTTCTCTTTTCCCTATTGAGGGTCTTTCATTGCACTTCTGACATATGTTTAAAGTCCGATTTAGTAGCTGCAGCATTTTCAGTGCTTGCAAAAATGACCCGTATTGGGTGAGTTTTAAGGTCACAGCCTCAAAGTGTTAAACTGACACATATTCATTTCACTTCAACCTATTCAAGTGATTCACTGGCCACTGGCTACTTGTATTTTTACAATTCCCACCCCAATGTTTAAGATAAACCTACCACTTTCTGGGTAATGTAGTAAGAATAATTGCATAGTTGAAGGAACCTAGAAAACTTGGAAGGTATATACAACGTCACTAGCCTTATACACACCATGGAGGCTGTCTGTCTCTTGGTCATAAAGTTCTCAAATATTGTAACGTAACAGATTTGAGGTCCCCCACGTTACATAAAAAATGAAGTAACTATGGTCTCGAACAATACCCAGATATTAAGGTTACTCAGTAATTAATACATCTGAGGTGTACATAAATTTAAGAGATGTAATAAATAATATTAAGTATAAAATACTATTCCAATTAATGTTTAATGTGTTACAAATTGTACTTGTTTTTATGCTGTAGCATGGTAGTGTTTACAGGATATTTATTTTATGTTTTGTGTATAGTAAGAGGGAACTGTTGTTTTATAGAAGTACTTAGTCAGTGGTACTCCTTTCATTTATGTTAAAATTGTCTTTAGACAATTAAGTATAAATACCTGTGTTAGGTATTATATTATGTTAAATGTATTGACTAAAATTGATTAATGAAGTTGTTTTGAATTAATGTTTGTAAACTTGGCCAGGATGGCAATAAGTGTTTAAAAGTTGACAAGTAGTTCTTATAATTATGTTGTAAAATAATGAAGGGTTCCAGGATGAATTAATTAATAGAATAAAGTAAAACCAGGAAATTAAAATTAATGTAAGTAACCATGAACCAGTAACTATTTGTACAGTAGGTCAGGTAAAGAAAATTAAGTTAAAAACCAAACAATATTATAACAGTTGTAAGAAAACCTATATGCCTAAATTTAATATTTGTAAAAGGAAATTAATACCTTTTTAATAAGTCCAGTCCAATGAAACTATAGTAAAATATATACGGTTCAATAAGGTAGATTGGGTGAGAGTTTTAGGTAATTTGGTATAATTCCAAGCATGGAGTATTTTATTAAAAAGGGGTAGTAATATTTTATAATTCTGGCTCTAGGATATCAAATATCATCCAATGACAGAAGTAGTGGTTGTTAGGGTAACTAAAATGTAAAAAATCTTGTTGATTTTCAATTATTCGATTGTTATATGCTATTGAGTTCAGATGAGGAGACACTTTTAAAAAGAATGACACAAATTAAAAAAAAAAAATGAATCTAAATTAATAAATTAAAGTCGAAACCTAATCCTATAACACAACTGATGAATAATAAAATAAATTAGACTTCAAAATTATAACCAAATACCTCTAAAAAAGTCGAGAAATTCTTACTTCACTCATCAAGATAATTCCGTTGGATTTAGTATTAAACCCGATTTCCCATCTAACCAGGAGACTAATTGAGGGAAGCAAAAGGCCTAAACTAATGGAATTATAGAAAAAATATACAAGGACCTTGTTTCTGAAGAAATAACCATCACCTTCAAGAACAAGTTATAATACGACTCCATTTCCAACGAGACCGACAACCACAAGGATCGTAAGAGAAGAACGAAGGTCAGAGGAGTTCCCGGGGCTATCCAGTACATCACACCGTCAATTTTATTAAGAATCGGAACACTTTTTCTGGATGGAAGTAACCTAATTTGTCAATCTTCAACTGTTTGCAGACGTACAATGCCACTTTTAGAGTCATCAACCCGGTAACACCAGCTTATTTTTAATTTTAATATAGTAAAAACTAATAACATTTTGTAATACTAAGTAACCTTAATTTTGCATTACCTGGCCTTACTAATCGTTAAAAGAATCACACGTACCCTGGGATAAGAGATATTTATTATTATAGTTAATTTGTATAAAATAAAAGGAACCTGGTCAAGGAAACAATCGATCCATCATTGTATAATCGATATCATTCTATTAGAGTCCTGAAGAGCACTGTAAGTTTGAATTAAGGTACAAAATAAATACAGAATCCTTCTTGTATATGATGACGTTTTATGTTATTGTAGAATAGGTATTATATGTTGTGGGTGGAGTAATTTACAGGTAAAAGGGTGATTAAACTCTGGTGAACCAGTTAACCTAGAAGCAAGCCAACTACGAACAACCGCGCTCATAGTCACAGCTGGTAGAACGTGAGATTACCGAACTAGCGTGTTTCCTGCACCAATTTTGAATTGAATTACACAATACGGACTGACTAGGGTTGGTGAGAATTCTTAATTCATTAATTAAATACATGAAGTATATCATTGATATTGTGTAAACCTTGAATAATTAGGTAAAACCGTGTTATAGTATATATAAAAGTTATAATAACACCATAATAAATACATTTGTCTATTAAATTTGAGTTGCAGGAGGTCACCTATAAGACTACATATAAACATTTACTTAATAACAGATTGATTAAAAACACGTAACATCAGCAAATTGTTAAAAATTGGCGCATACCAACGTGGAGCTTGATTAAAACCCGAAACCTAAAATAAATCTTATTGATCTTGTTTAACTAAAATTGTTACAAATTGCCGCATTCAACGTGGGGCTTAACGTTGATACACGGGAGTCTCATATAAGTAAATAAAACATCATAACTGTTTTATTTCAATATTCCTGTTACTGGTTATAAAACATGAAGCACAACCATGTAAAAATACCGCAACAAACAGTAGGCAAAGGCCTAGGCCTTCATTTAGACACGAAAATGACCTGGAAACACCACATAAAACAGAAAAGAAAACAACTAGATTTAAGTTTTAAAATAATTAAACTGGCTGATAGGCAGAAAATCTAATCTATCTGTGAACAACAAACTTCTTCTCTATAAAACTGTCCTGAAACCAATATGGACTTACGGAATTGAAATTTGGGGCTGTACCACCAAATCTAACATAGCAATCATACAGTGATTCCAATCAAAGATCCTACAAGCTACAAGCCCCATGGTGTGTGTCCAACCACACTTTACACACAGACTTCCATATTCCATACATCCATGAATGTGACACTAGTCACAAGACACAAGACTTTGCAACCTTCATAACCCGCTGATTATGTCACTTCTACAACGTGCAACAACAGAAGATTGAGAAGGCTTTGGCTGTCTGACCTTTAAGGACCACGATGTGACATCGCTGGATGCAACACCTCATCATGCCATATTGTACAGTTCTTACGTGTGTACACTAATCAGAACAGCTTAAAGAATGTATTTTCTAATTACTTATAAATAAATAAAAATTAACATTTTATGGGTTTAAAATAAGTTATGTTACTGGTTCCTTCACTTGAAGATTACATCCTATCGCATTCCATTGCTTAATTATAGTATTTTTATAACGTTAGAAATCTTCTGTTAAATTACTAATCTAATTTTACTCCTAAAACATTTGAAAAGAGTTTTAGTTAGTAAGCAAAAGATGTGGATTAGCAACAAAAAGTGGCTAAGCTTGTAACTAACAGAAGTGTAGTTGTTCTTCTATGTATTTAGAAAATAATTGAAGTAAGTTTTTTAAGAGTTTGACTCATTATAATTTCAACTTCACCATATTTGCCTCATGGGGTCATTGAACATAATACTTTATGACACTTATTTAAACATAATACAGTATTTTATAAAAATTGTATAGTAAAAATATATTTACTCTTTTGTTTCTAATATGATGAAACCTATCTTTGTATGCAGGTGGGAAATATTACAAAATTTATATTTACATAGTTACTGTATCCTTATACACAAAAAATGGCAACTTTTAACGCACTGGCACATAGATTGACGAATGTACCGATGGACATAGAAGACTATAACGATGAAATTAATATAATAAAACATATAGCAATAGTGAATGGTTACAATCATTGATATATAAACACACTAATAAATTAAAACGATCGGACAAAATTAAAGATAAAACCCAATATGTTGCCGCTAGATATACGAACATACTACCTAATATACTACATAATGAACTAAAAAAAGCTAGGGATTATTGTCTCATTCAGGACCATGAATAAATTAACAAATATACTTAAGCCTCATACCACAGCATTACTAGAGGATTGTTCGGGGGTTTATAGGATCCGGTGTAATGAATGTGATAAAATCTATATAGGCCAGACGGGGAAAAATTTTCCGAGAGATTCAAAGAACATTTACCTAAGAAGTTCCCCAACACTAATGTATCGCATTACGCACAACACCTAATAAATGAGAATCATACATACACTGGATTTAAAGAGAATCTGGAACCTTTACATATAGGTAAAAAAGGTCAACTATAGATGCCCTAGAGGAATTTGAAATTTACAAGGCCTTAAGAATGAATAAAAGTCAGGTACTTAATGAACAATTGTCATTCAAGTCAAATAAACTATATGACACAGCAATGAAAATAAACCGTGAATAGCATGTACGGATCAGTTGGAAGTCGGACTTCGGCCAGTGTACTGGTTCGGTTGTAGCGCGTTCCGATGCAAACTCGATGTTCTGTGTTAATTTATTTAAGTGTGTTATGTGTTTGTGTCTTCGTGAACTTTTTAACAAAACCCTAACAATAGGGTAGATTTTGTTTTTACCTGAAGATGGGGTATAAGCCCTGAAACATGTTGTAATTTAGTAAAAGAAGATCACTTAGTGGATAAAATTAAGGTAATTATTTATTTAATTTATATTTGTTGCGGTGAGAAGGGCATTCATTTTGAGTACTTGTTAAAATAATATTACTGTATGTATAACATATGGACAGTAGATTTTATCATCTCAAAAGTATAGTCTCTTACAAATGTTTGAGGTAAAAACCACTGTGTTGAGACCATGTGTACTCTTGGCTTTAAAAGTGTATTTACCAAAAACGTACATTCATTTAGAGTTCTTAAGCTTTCATGCCCTGCGTCAGTCTTATTGAAGCAGTTGAGTGCTGTGTTATTAGGCTGTGATCCATGTTTGAAGAACCAAACGTTTCGGCCTCACCACTGCTTCTTCAAACATGAGACCACGACCTAATAATCTGGCATTCAAACATTTCAATAATACATTTATTTTGAACAGAAGTTTATTAGGCTATTTCAGTATCCTGCAAAGGAAAATTAGACTATTGTAGTTCCTTTAGAATTAATTCTTAATATTGTAAATACTAAATTTAAAAAAATTTTAATGTTAACAATGACATGCCTACAAATTTTGCAAAAAATCTGTTAACAGAGAGTGAATGTAATAACTAGTAAGCTCCTGAGCTGCAGAACTCGCCACTATTTTGAACAAAGTAGATGAATTGTATTACAATATTAGACTATATTAGTTGAGTACTTATATTATTATGTAAATCTTAATATTAGAAATTTTTCAGTTATCAGAAAAATTATGAAATTCCCAATTACACTATTAATTTGTTTTAGAAAAAAATAACAATTGTAGAGCAGACAATCATACAATAAACATTAAAAAGAAACCAAAAGTTTGGATTTGTGTTAAAATTCCACTTAGTCTGACAACTGGATGGATTTTTACAATTTTCTCATATTTTTGTCCCTTTTTTGGGTCCTGGGCTTTACATATTTGAAATTTCTAAAACTGCGTTCTATATTCAAAAGTTGGTTTAAATTCTCTTTAATTTGAGACCACACATGAAATTTACAAAATTTAACTCTAAATTCAGATTTTAGTTAACATTCCCTTTAATTTTATAACCAGCGTGAATTTTTGTGAATTTTCACTATTTTGACCCCTACAGCCTCCCACTCCCTTTTTTTTTAGAGAGATCAATCACAAAAAAAATAGGGTTCTGTAGGGTAAAAGTATGGATTCACATGCCAAGTTTTATTAAAATTGGTTGATGCATTCAAAAGTTATCATGAGACATATCCCAAACAGATAGATAGATAGACAGACAGACAAATGCCAAATAGTCAAGTTGAAACTGAGAACTTGCTTTGCTCTTATAATTTTTATGACAATCTGTAACATGCTTATAAGTTACCAAATTAAAAAAAATATACGTGTCTCATATTAGACATTTAAATTAAGATAAGAACTTGAGTTTAAATTTTAATTTTGTGGGAACATTGGCCTATAAAAGTAAATAGAGCTGCAGAAAAGTATTTATCAGGAATGACATGAATTGTCAGCAACAATTCCATACTAGTAGACACTAACATTGATGAATCTAATGTTTGAATTATTATCTGTTAACAGTGAAATAATTCTTTTTGTTTTTGAATCACATTTTAATTTAGTAATTTTATAACTTATTTTTATGTTGTTCTTGCAGCTGTTCTTGTCGTTATTATTATTATTATGTTGTATATTTTTTATTGCTGTAATTATTTCTTATTAGTATGTAATTATTTCTGTCTATGATTGTTTCAGGTACCATTTTGTGTCATAGCGGATCATAAAACAAAAAGCATTGTATTAGCCATCAGAGGATCTATATCACTTAGAGATGTGTTCACTGATCTTACAGCTGTTCCTGAAAAAATTGAAGCTGAAGGCCTCCCACCAGATAGTATGGTAAATAGATAAAAGACATGTAATTAAATTATGAGTTTATGTTTAGTCGCTTAAGATCAGCATTGCAGTTGAGACCCTCTTTGTTATTTTTTACTGGACATAAAATTTCTTCTGCTGCTTCCACACAAGATAAAAGATTTGGTGGTAAAGATATTCTTTTGTTCAGGTAAATATTATTGTTCAGAACATTTGTTGACAGGTAGTGACAGGGAAGTGCTTCTGTATTGAGGAATGGAGAGAAGAATAAAAAAGATATGGAATGGTAAAATACTGTAGTGGTTATAAGATATTTAAAAAAAGTATAGATACAATTTGGCAACATGCAGAATAATTCAGTTGCTGTCACCTATGTATTAAGTTCTCAGCAATACTAAAACTACTAAAGGGTCTTTCATCAAAGTTCTGTATTACCAAACTGATAGAGAATTTAATCCATTTTCCTGAACCAGCGGGTTTTAAAAGAAGCAGTTACAGCACTGGAGATTATCTGAATCAAAAACACATTCCTATCGTATTAAGTGTGAGCAATTTGTTCATATAAACCAGATTCTGAAGTGTAAATAAGCTTTATTTCATTGTAACTTAGGTTGGTACCTTGCTTATCTAATTGATTCCAATCTTCAAAAACAAATATATTATATTGTATAATATATAATACATATAATATATTATATTGTATATATGTGTATTGTAGTTAAAATCACATTAATGTACAAAATTTGATCAGAGTGATATCATCCCTTAAATTCAAACACTTATAACTTTTTACTAATGAATTGATTTTGATCAAGTTTGGTAACAGCTACTATTTTATCTAAGTAGTCTACAATTTTACAAAATCATTGCTCCCACTTCATCACAGTTGATGACTTTGATGTAGATTTTTCACTATAATTCTTTTTTATTTGTTAACTAGTTTCAGTTAGATGTGGTATACATGTTTCACTTGTGATTTATTACTTTTCTGTAAAATTTTACTTGACTATGTCAAGCATAGTCCATTCTTTTTCTTTTGTTAGCGTATTGCAATATCAACCACCACTCCAATCATAGTCAAAGTTAGTTCATTTGCAAAATGCCCATAAGCAAAAGAAGATGTTCTATCTTCTGGAATAAATCTCTTCCATTATAAGTAAAAGTTTGTGCTTTCTTTGTCATAGTTTCTATATAAATGTCAAGGTTTTTAATCTAACTGAACTCTACATTGTAATTACATCATTCTTATCTAAAACAATTTGTTTATGGCCGCCAAAGTTTATATATAATTTTCACAACATACTTTGGTTGTTTTAGATTTTTTACAGTCATGAGTATCTATAATATAACGCGCTAGGTAGTGTGTCCGTCATCGGTATGTTACCATAGCAACAAGTAAATAAACAAATGATATTTACCGGCATCGAATCCGTTCCTATAGTTTTTAATGTTTTTACTATGCGATTGTGTTCATATGTTTTGTAATTTTGTATACAGGTACGTCTATATATTTTGTAATTGTCCTATATTTCTGTATAACATAACGCGGTAGGTAGTGTGTCAGTCATCGGTATGTTACCATAGTAACAAGTAAATAAACAAATGATATTTACCGGCATCAAATGTATACATTTATCCGTTCCTATAGTTTTTAAAGTTTTTACTATGCGATTGTGTTGATATGTTTTGTAATTTTGTATACAGGTAACGTCTATATATTTTGTAATTGTCCTATATTTCTGTATATGTTTTAATTGTGATATTTATGTTTATACGTATTTCTGATGATCCAATGAATAAGTAATGAAATACGATAAAATATGGCTCCTAAACGCCAGCAACCACCAACTGCTGAAGAAATTGCAGCAAAAAAAGCACGTAATGCTGAAGCTCAAAGACGCCGTAGAGCGGCCATGTCAGAAGAGCAGCTTCAAGCAGAATGTGTGAAGCTAATGCTGTAAGTCACCGGCAACACAGAGAAAACATGCCACAAAATCAACTTCAACAAGAGCGCGAGGCAAACGCTGAAAGACAAAGGGTTGCACGCCAACATCAAAGAGGACGTCTGAGTAGATATGTCCAATCCCGCAACACCGCTTTGCTTCCCGAAAACTTCAATGACGACGAAATTGAAGAAAGTTATCTTGGCCCAATGGATGCTAAATGTCCATTTTGCAATGCCACGCATTTCAAAAATGAATTAATGTAAAATTGCTGCCATAAAGGGACCATTGCATTATATGAAATACGAATGCATCCCTTCATTACAAATTACATGAATGGATCTGATCCAAATTCCAAAAATTTCATGGAAAACATAAGATCCTACAACAGTGCAATGGCCTTTGCCTCAATGGGAGCACAAGTTGACCAATCAGTGACCAGACTTTCAGGTCCTTTTTGTTACAGAATCCATGGGCAAATTTATCACGCTACATCTGCATCACACCCAAATCAAGGCGAATTACCAAAGTATGCCCAACTGTATTTTGGATTCGGCCCAAGCCTTGACAGAAAGAATGAACAATCAAGCAAACAATGGATGCATTCGTGTCGTAATGGAGAACCTCCAAAAACTTCTTGGAGATATCAATCCATTCTCTAGAGAATACAAGAACATGCTCAAATTTGAACAAGATGAAATGCTAAAGGCAAATCGGGAAAACCAAACGCCAATTGAATATAGCATGACTTTCTTGAGAGAAAGAGTAAATAATGTGCTCCCCGGCAGAACCAACGCTCCCACTGCCAGAGGAGAAATTGCTGCCGTTTTTCACAGTGCAGATGGTGCACCCCCAGAAAATCGGGATATTACAATTTATCCGAAAAGCGGAATTTTACAAAATATATCCATCCTGAGTAGACTCTGTGACCCTTTGCTTTTCCCATATGGGGATTCAGGGTGGACAGCCACAGATCTGAAGAAAGCTGTTGGTCAAGGAAATGTGTCCCAGCTTCAATGGTATTCATACCATTTTGCCATTCGTGATGGAAACTTTAACGAGTTCCTCAACGCAGGAAAGCTGACTCACCAATTCATGGTTGATGCCTATTGCAAGACCGAGGCAAACCGTTTGAATTGGTTTCGAAAAAATCAAAACACAGTAAGAGCTGAAGACTATGATGTTCTTCACCGATTTGTGAACAACCACAATTTTGAGGACGTTAACATATTGCCTGGAAAGAAAGTTATATTGCCTTCAACCTTCCAAGGGAGTCCAAGAAATATGGCTCAAAATTACCAAGATGCTATGGCCATGGTCAGGAAATATGGCAAACCTGACTTATTTGTAACATTCACGTGCAATCCTAAATGGAGGGAAATCAGGGAAAACTTACTTCCCGGTCAGCAACCATGCGACTGGCCTGATTTAGTAGCAAGAGTGTTTGAGTTTAAACTGAAATTGCTACTTGAAGACTTAACCAAACACCATAGATTTGGACGTGTTAGGGCTATTCTCCACGTAATCGAGTTCCAAAAACGTGGTCTACCACATGGGCACATATTGCTATTCATGGCCCCCGGAAGACAAAGTCTGGGAGAATGAAAGAATTGACAAAATTGTCTGTGCAGAACTCGCTGATAAAGATGCCTACCCGAGGCTACATGAAATTGTAAAATCCTGTATGATACACGGCCCATGTGGTCCATTAAATCCAAACGCACCATGTATGGAAAACGGCAAATGCACAAAAGAGTTCCCAAAAGATTTCTGTGCCGAGACCAACAGCAATGTCAATGGTTACCCAAAACATCAACGCCGAGATGATGGTAACTTTGTTGAACTTGGGGGAAACAAAGTGGATAACAGATGGGTGGTGCCATACAACCCATACCTGTCTCTGAAATACAACGCCCACATTAACTTAGAGATTTGTTGCTCAATTCAAAGCGTTAAATACCTCTTCAAATACGTTTTCAAGGGGCATGACTGTGCAAATATTAAATTCGTTACTGTTCCCACAGAACAGGAAGCTACTATTGAATGGGACGAAGTAAAAAATTACTTGGAGACCCGATATGTAAGTGCACCTGAAGCATGCTGGAGGCTCAGGAAATACAAAATGCACCACCAAACTGATCATGTGGAAAGATTAAATGTCCACCTTGAGGACAAGCATACAATATGTTTTATACCAGGCAAGGAAGCTGAAGCTGTACAGCAAAAAGCCACCAAGTCCAAACTTCTGGCTTGGTTTAAACTTAATCAGGAAGACCCTAATGCCCAAGAGTATTTATATATTGAAATTCCCGAACACTATACCTGGGATGACAAAAATTCTAAATGGAAACCACGTCTTAGAGGACATGAAACTACAATTGGCAGAATGTTTGCCGTAAGTCCCACGGATAGAGAAAAAATGGTTCCTCCGAATTCTCCTTCTCAATGTTAGAGGAGCAACATCTTTCGAGGACCTAAGAACGGTCGAAGGAAATCCTATCCCCTTTGCAACTTTCCAAGAAGCATGCATTTCAAGGGGATTAACTGATGATGACTCAGAATGGGATACTTGCCTAACAGAAGCTGCAACCCATCAAATGCCAGTGCAACTTAGGCAGTTGTTTGCATTTATTTGTATCATGTGTGAGCCGTCGGATGCAGCAGCATTATTCGACAGACATAAGGACAATCTTATGCAAGACTATAAGAGACGCTTTCCTGATGGAGAAAAAGCTCTCTATTTGACGCTTAAAGAAATTGAATCTGTCCTTCGAACACATGGAAAGTCATTGGTAGATTTTGGCCTAGAACTTCCAGTCGGCAGCTATGATGAGCCAATCCATTCTGGAAAATATTACGATCCAATTGCCGAAAAAACCATGTTCGAAGAAAAGTTTCAAATGATCAACCCAGGGCAAAGAAGGGCTTTCGACAAAATCAGGGAAGCAATTGAAAACCCTAACTTACCCAAACGTCTATTCTTTATTGATGGACCTGGCGGAAGTGGTAAAACCTTCCTTAACAACACAATCATGCACTATGTGCGTAGCAAAAATGAATTAGTCTTGCCATGTGCATTTACATGCATAGCAGCAACTTTGCTTGAGGGAGGCAGAACTTCCCACAGTCGTTTCAAGCTGCGTATTCCAATAAATGAAACATCAACCTGTAATGTTCGACATGGGACTAATACGGCAAATGAACTGGAAAAGGCCAAAGTGATAATCTGGGATGAAGCTTCAATGGCCCCAGCACATGGAGTAAATGCAGTTGACACACTGTATAAAGAACTCTTAGCTGAAGATCCAAAAGTTCCTTCTAAAAAACCATTTGGAGGTGCGGTCTTTCTTTTCGGTGGAGATTTCAGACAAATTCTCCCTGTTGTTCCACATGGCAGCAGAACCGAAATACTTTCTTCATGCATGAAGAATAGTAAGTGTTGGAAAAATATTCAGGTACTAAAGTTAGACCAAAACATGCGTGCCAATGAGGACAATGTCGCATCAGAACACCGAGGCTTTTCCGATTGGCTTTTAAAACTTGGGAATAGAAAACTCCAAGAGCCTGGATTAGAGGAAGGCATCTTCGAAATTCCTCCAGTCTGCATTGAAAATGGATGTATTGTTGCTGCTGTCTTTCCTGAGGTCATCCAATCAGGAGATGACAGCATTGCTAACCGTGCAATCCTGACTCCAAAAAACCACGAGGCACTTGAACTTAATGAAAATGTCCTTAGACGAATTCAATCTGAATTGAAATGCTATACCAGCATAGATTCTATTCAGCAAGACAGTGCAAATCCCGAGGAGGCAGCAAACTATCCAATGGAGTTTTTGAACAGCTTAACACCTGGAGGTATGCCTCCTCATAGACTTAACTTGAAAGTTGGTGCAGTAGTAATGTTGCTACGAAACCTTGACTCAACAAGAGGTCTTTGCAATGGCACCAGAATGGTCGTCAAGCAAATGATGTCAAAAGTCATTGACTGTGAAATCCTGACCGGATCTTTTAAAGGTAGCAGGGTATTTATTCCAAGAGTTATTCTTGCACCCAGTGACCCTGACCTTCCCTTTACATTAAGACGAAAACAGTTTCCATTTGGACTTGCTTTTGCTATGACCATCAACAAAAGCCAAGGGCAAACACTGGATTCAGTTGGTATTTATTTGCCATCTCCAGTATTCAGTCATGGACAACTTTATGTTGCATTTTCAAGAACAAAGTCCTTTCAGCAAGTCAAGGTAAAAGTCTTAGGAACTGACCAACAAGGCAACTTAAAGAAAGACCACAGAGTTTACACCAAAAATGTGGTCTACAAAGAAGTTTTCGCCCAATAATTAAATTTCATAGCCAATATGTAATTAAATGTATATGTAATTAAATGTATTTAATATATGCCAATAAATAATTAAATATGTGCTAATAAAAATGCTCGCCACCCGGGCGTAGAACGGGTACTTCAGCTAGTTTTTGTATATTATTACAACGGTCTCGCTGATCGTCATATGGTACAGTGGAAAACAAAATTACAGACACCAATTAAGTCACTAATCACCAGCTTTAATTTATCACAAATAACAATTTGTAATCAACAAGTTATTCAACAAGATTATACTCATACAATAACAATAATTCAAATAATATTTGTCCACACGCAATAATAATGTCAACTAATAGAGTCCCACACAATAATCACTTTTCACTAATACACCACTTGAGATGCACTGAGTAAATTGCCCGACACAAACTGAACTGACCATCGCTGGATGCTTATATTTATATACCCCGCTGAGATGCCAGAGTAATCTGTCACTTTTTTGGATGACGTGTTAAACAAGCGCCATGAACACAGTGCACGGAGCAGTGTGGTCTGGAACAGCCTCGATTCTTAACGCATGATAAGTGTCACATAATTGTCTTTCTTCTCAAATTAGCAATATGTACGCACACAAATATTATAGCTGGGCTCTGCTGGGATAGCCGAGAAACACGTAGAATGACACACTCCATTGTTCGAGAATGTTCTGTTGCATAACACTTTCCCCTCCTTAAGCATGTTCATCCCAAACTATTAAACCATCTCTGAAATAATACTTGGCCAGGCGATCAACGTAGTTGGTCTACTTGTGAAGGATAATTCTCCGGCTCTTCGAATTCAGTCTCAAGTGATCCGAATATCAAGTTCCTAGGAATAAGTCTTCTGCTTAACTACTAGATTTGCTGGAATCACTCCAATTCCGTCAATTACTGATGACCTATATGCCATTAGCTGGTCCAAATTTGTTTGGTTCTCACCAATAACCTCTTGCGTAACTTCATCTTCAGCAACTTTTTCCCCGGGCACTTCCATTAACTATGGAACAAACAAGGGCTTTTCCTCAACACCCATAGTTGGCTTTCCAATCACTTCTTTTGTCATTACACATAGTGGGACTTCCTCTGCTAGTACTTCTTCCATTTCCACCTGCAATAGGAAGGGTTCCTCTTGACCACACCCGTTGACTTCTCCTTTGGACAATGCCACTTGCTTGATCGAGTGGTTGGAAGACACTGTTATTTTAGCCATGCAAAGCTTTATCTTCTCTTGGCCAACCTTCAGGACATTCTCTCTTAAGTCCACTATGAATCCGTAGGCATTCATAATGTCCGTGCCAAGAATCACTTCATCGAGCTAAACTCGAAGAGACCCAGGCGTACACGTACGTCTACCTTTCCTAACACTTTGATGGGGCTTCCAGTCACAGTCTGTATTGTACAAGAGCTAATTTGGGGCTGCCGGTTGCTGACTAAGTCAGGGTGCACAATGGACACTGTTGTGGCCATGTCAACTGTAAATGATGTTGGCTTACCTTCCGCAAATCCATTAACGATCAAGTTTCCACTGATCTTATGTAGCGTGGAAACTGTGTGCTGTTCTGGAGCTTTATTTCTCCAATTGGTGCGATCACTCTCTTCTATTGGTGTTTTCCTCTCCCAACAGTCTACCTGTAGATGACCATGTTTCTCACAGTAACACTTCGGTCTTCTGTTATTTTCCCATCGTTCAAATTGTTGTGGCACTCTTGAACTTTTGAATTGTTTGCCCGCCAACATCATTTTTCTGCATCCATTGTAACGGCAATGTGATACTGGGATCTTCTGCCTATAGTGTGATGACATAAACCCATTAATGTAGCAGGACACTGATTTGGCAGCTTCAAACTCGACATGAACAAGAGCTTCTGAGATAATTCAGTGTCTTGACAGTCGTAACACTTGCCGAAGTTCACAGTCTCAGGTTCCGTCAATAAATGTCTGCAAAGCAAACCTCATTCGAAAATCTTCTGGTGTTTCAGGATAGTCCAGTCTAGTCAGTCTGTCTATGCTTGCTTCAAACTCTTGAAGACTCTCTCCGGAATGCTGTTGCCTTGCTCTCAACTGGGTGCAGTACACATCTCGCAAACGTTTATCACCATACTGTAATTCTAGAGCTTTTATCAACTTGGCATAGACGTTCTTGCTGTCAGGTGGAACTTTCTGTAGTAGTTCTGTCATGGGTCCTTTTAATGCGAGAACGAGAGAGACTGCGTTGTCTTTCTCTGTCCAATTATTTGCGCATGCAGCAGCTTCAAATTGATGGAGGTACGTTGCCCAGTTACTGCTTCCATCAAAGGTTGGAGCTTTGACATGAACTGTCCCTACTGTAGGCAAAGTGACTTTCTCTATTAACTTATTTTCTGCGTCTTTGTCTGTCTTTATCATTGGTACAGTCTTTTCACAAAGTTGTTTTGGTTGTAACTTCAGGCACTGCTCGACTTCATTTTTAATCTGCTCTTTTATATTTGTAATCAAGTCTTCTATTTGTGTTGACATAGCTTTTTCCACACACGTGACTGATTTTTCTACTTCAGCTATTTTATTAGACATCGATTCTTTAACACTCGACACAGATTACTTGGTACTGTGATTACTCGACACTTGATTACTTACTTGCAAGTCTGCAAGTTTCTGGCAATTTAATATGAGTTCAGTTAGCTGTCTGTTTCTAAGATTTTCCATTGTTTTTCCACATGCATCATTATTCTTCAGCTTGAAGAAATCCTTTTCAGATTTGTCTTTATTCTGACTTCTCAATTTAGTGTTGAAATCTATATACTTCTGTATTAATAGTTTTTCTTTAAATTGAATGATTTGTTACGTGAGATCAAGTTCCCTGTATTGCTTTGATGCAACATACTGAGTTATGTATTTGCTCTTGTTTCCGAAGGTAAGTAGTAACTTTTCTGGTGATTTCTTTCTTATTGGTGATTTTCTTATTATGCAAATCATGGAGCTCTTAAGGATTCTCAAGATCAACTTCAAGAAAGTATCCATACTCTTTTAATAGCTAGCTTACATACAAATTTACGAGGATTTCCAGCTTTATTAAATTCAGTAAAATGCATTTTCATCTAAGTGCATTATGTAGTTAGGTGGCGTACAGGGATCATAAAAACTGAGGTATTTTTTATTTGTTTTGTGTTAGTTGTATTCATCATTCCTTCTCGAATTAAATTTTCAGTTATCAATAACATTTCAGTATTGGTAATCTCTTTTAGTTTTACTTTAGTTAATTTCAACATTGTGTCCTAAGCTAATCTTGGAATTGTTTAGTTCCAAAATGGATCCACATCATACATTTTGAGAAATTTTGAAATAATTTTCAAATACATCAGCGAGCAGCAAGACATCTTGTTTCAGACAGAAACCTGAGTATTCATCAACACTTTTATGGTTGGTTTTAAACACAGTTCCAGCTTTTTCCTGGTCTTATTTAATACAATCATGTCTAATGTTGCTAATAAAATTGTACTTTTCAGAAAATTTAGTTTTCTGATATTGTCAAACCTTTCCAAGTAATCACACAAGAACTGTCCTTTTTGTAAAAGCCTGTCTCCCTTGAGGTATTCATTTGATTGTCTGAGTTGTTTAGGCAGGTTGGAAACAAGATTGTTCCAGCTTTTATTCATAAACTTGAAACTATCTAAAAATCATACTTCAGTATCCTTACGATTTTTAAACCTAATTTTCGATGGTACATGAACATTATCAAAGGGGATAGGGTTATCAGAAGGGATTGACTATTACCATCATAAGAATTTACCACACATTGTTTCAACCACTAAAAAATCTGTGGTTGTCTTCAGGTGTAAGTTGAACTAATACATTAATTAAATAGAAACATAAGCGTACCCGAGATTCATTCACTAAGAAGCATGGACCATCAAAAGCATAAACCACCACCAACCTACAAAGTTAAAAACAGCTATAGAAAAAAAAGAACTACTACTTACCCTGTAAGTCCACTAGACAGAACCAGGAAGCACAATCAACACCATGTTTAAATACACAACCAAGCACCCACTGTCTGCCCACAGTTAACCTCCCCCCCCTACCACAGCATATATGTACTCTTTCAAAGTCCTAATCCAGATCCGAGATACATCTTTACTAGGCCGACTGTACAATTATTATTTGTAGCCATAAAATATGCATCTATGAGTTTGCATTTATGAGTAATAGTTTCCCACCCAATGATATCTACTTGATTCCACAGGATTGTTCACCCCATACATGTTCAGCTAATTTAGACATGTTAGTCTTGTCTCCTTTGATGATTCTCCGATGTTCTGCCAGACGTACAGGCCTTGAAGTTTTACCATTATACTGTAATCCACATTCACACAGGAAGCTGTATACGAAGGTAGGGTGAAGATTTCCAGGGTGAATAAGAAAACAACACTTTTTTGGATTAATTTGCATTTATTTCTCAACATAATCTCTATTTAGCTCTATACACTTTTTCCAATCATGTTCTAAAGCGATTATGCCAGACCGATAAGCTGATTTCTCAAGGTACTCAAAGTAGGCAATTACAGCATCACTGACTTGATTGTTGTCAGTAAATATTTTTCCAGCAAGCCATTTTTTGAGGTTATGAAAGAGGTAGAAGTCACTCGGGGCTTGTGCCAATAATAATAAACAACTCATTGACTTGTAACCATCGAATCTAAGCCTACAAATCATACAAATCGTTAAAGTAATGAGCATAGTAGCACTATGTTTGTGTCAGCCCTCATATAACATTTTTGCACTCTAATTTGAGGTAGTTTGGGCACGTTATTACACAGAAGTTTCCCTATAGTGTTACGGGAGCAAAAGTCAGTATGCAGTCCATATTTCATTGTGATCCCCCGAATTCTTTCTAACGTGCCCTATACGTACGGAATAACCAACTTACCTTTCACATCCTTGTTGTTTTTATCGTAAGCGACTTTTCTGATAGTTAAAGAGTCCATAATAAAACTTTGACTATAGCAATTCTTCGAGATGTCACTATCACTATTATCAATTTCTTTTTTATTATATTTACCATTAGAACAAACGGTATCAGAACAGGATTTTAAAGTTCTAATGACTCCCCATTTGTGTGATCAAGATGGCTGGGCAAATTGTGGTTATATTGTCCCATATGATTTGGTTTACAGTAAACAGTAGTGTACGCATTACCCTGATTATGAATGACTAACATACCCAAGACAGGAGGGAATTATTCATTTCTAACTCACACGTAAACTTAATAGAAGGAGATAAATTATTCAGATACTCAAAAAATTCCAGTAGTTTTTCTTCACCATGTTGTTAAATAACAATGGTGTCATCGACATACCTAACCCAAAGCTTAGGTTTGTCAATGTAAGCATCAAATATTAGTCTCTCTAAACAATCCATATATACATTAGCAAGAGATAGTGATGATCCCATCAGTAGTCCCTCCTTCTAGGAGTAAAACCCATCTGTGAAATAAAAGTAAACAGACATTAGACATAGGTCCAATAATTTCATAACATCTGCTACCAGTAAATCTGTCCGTGTTGAATTTCCCTCCAGGATGAGCACTAGGAAACTAATACTAATAAATATAAAATCATACAGGCATCTTTTATGGTTATAAATGATACTTGTGTCAATCAGCCTAGTAAAAACGTATCTAGGATTTTTTTTTGAAATATTGGACTTACAAGGAAACCCATTATGATGCATGGTGTCTTTATAAATAAAACAGTTTTGTTGTGTTGTTAGTTTTATTGTGTGTTTTTTTATTTGTGACATGAGGTGTGTCCATAAAAATCCTGAACTTTTAAATAACAAAAATTTAGCTTACATTAGAAGATATTTGATTTTGTTCCATTCAGAGTAGAGGAATTTGCACTTTGAACACTGCTTCTAATGATTATTCCATTTTTTGAAACATTTCTGGAACTCTTACTAGGTACTCTTGTGTGACACTAGATAGTTCTACTAGGTAATCCACCTTTATTGAATCAGATAACTGAAAACATCAGTCTTTCAACCTCATTTGTAATTAAGAGAATGCAAGAAAACCACCAGTACTAGATCACGTGAATACGGAGGATATGAAATGATTCTTGTCTCATTTTTCACAAAAACCTGGTGGATCAATAGTGATGCATGTGTGGTCGTATTGTCGGAGGGAGCATTTATCAATTTGACCTTCAACCTTCGCACCTTTTTCCAAACATGAAACCCTCGTGAAGACGTTTCATTATTTGTTAACTTGTTCACTGTTGTGACTTGTTGAAGAAATTTATGATGAATGGTGCCCTTAGAATCAGAAAAATAGTTAGCGTGACATTAACATTTGACTACACTTGCCTTGCATTTTTCAGTCATAGGGACCCTTTTGACACCCACTGTGATGATTGAGCTGTTGTTCCAATATCATATGTACAGCCATGTCTCATCTTTGGTAATGATCGGTTTTAAAAAGTGTTCTCATCCTCATTAGCTCGATTCAGAAGCTCTTGATTCATATCACCTTGAATTTGGTTTTGCTCATCAGTCAAAAGACAAGGCACAAATTTGGCTACAATATGATTCTTGCCCAAATTTTGTATTATAATTTCATGACAACAGCTTTTGATATGCTTATTTGTTCTACTATCTTGTGAACAGTTAAACAACCGTTAGAATGACTTCCCTAACGTTTTCAATAATTACATCAATTTTGGATGTTGTCAGTTGGCCTGAACGAGGATCATCATCAGTTGAAGTTTGGGCATCTTTGAAAAATTTCCACCACTTGTATGTTTGAGTCTGGTTTAAAGCCTCATTCCCACATGCTGTTTGTAACACTTCAAATGTCTGTGTAAAGGATTTTCCCAACATGACACAAAATTTCATATTATATCATTGCTGATAAATCACTGATTTTAAACACAATAAAAATTTGACTTTGTCATTTTCACAAGGGTGCTTTCCAGAACTATTTCTAGGTTGCAGCATATTACGTACAGTGGAACTTGGTTATAACGTCATTGAAGGGACCAAAAAAATAATGACGTTATGTCCGAGTGACGTTATAAAAGAGTCGTTATAAAAGACCCTTTTTAATCACTAGTAAGGAAGGAGAAATAAAAAAAAAGATCTTTGGATTATTAACATTATTCGTGATATTTATTCTAAAGTTTACAAACTGCATTTCATTTATACAAACAGCATGAAGAATATTTTAAAAGATCAAAAAGAAAGTACATGTAACTTACATTTAGGCTTACTGTCGAAAGTAATCCGTAATTTTCTTTTGAATGCTCCTTTCTGAAAAATAAATTCTTTCTGTTGTGCTGTTGTCAGACGTCTCTCTAAAGCAGTAAAATCGTGAAAGAGTTTCGGCAGCTCTCATTGCTTCCTGTACTGTCGGACAAACGATGTCGGCATCCTCCTCTTGCGCAGCATCTTCTTCAACACTATCTTCTGCTTCTATGTTTTTTACTTCCGCGATAATTTCTGCGTCACTCAACACTTGGAATGTTTCTACTTGGTCATCCACTGATGCATAGGAATCAAGTTCATTTCCAAATTCATTTACGTCGAATTTCTTAATCCACTCCAAGAGCAGCAAGTCGTCGTCTTCGTCATCATCGGGTAAATTTTCATGTACGAGTTGTGCTTTACTAAAGCATTTTGCTATCGTCTTCTGTGTTACACTCTTCCAAGAGTCATCTAGGAATTGTATTGTATCTAAGAGTGAAATTGTGGCAGGTTGCGCCGTGTCCATACAGAAAATAATTTTTTTTTAAAGTTGCTTGCTGTAGGGACACTTTAGGTTTCTAATGACGCCTTGGTCCATAGGTTGCAGGACACTCGTACAGTTGGCCGGTAAGAAGACCAGATTAATGTTTGTCAAATTTAACTTTGGATGGGCTGCACAGTTGTCAACTAGAAGTAGAATTTTTCTGTTTTTCGATGACAGTTCTTTATCCCACTTTCTTAGTTCATCTTCAAAAATACTAGAAGTCATCCACGCTTTTTTATTGGCAGTGTAACTTACAGGAAGTTTTTTGATGTTTTTAAAACATCTAGGATGCAAACTTTTCCTGATAACTAAAAGTTTCCTTTTTTCGGTTCCCGTCATGTTCGCACAAACAAAAACTGTAACTCTTTGTTTAGAGAGCTTCCCACCAACACACTTTTCATTTTTAAATTTGAAAGTCTTATCTGGAGTTAATTTATAAAAAATTCCGGCTTCATCTCCATTAAAGATGTCTTCATCTTTATATGATCGTCTAATTTGTGGCCAAGTGTTACGCACCCAATCGCCTGTAACGTTCAGAGCTACGCATTTTTCCTCACCACAAACTTTTACAAAGGAAATCGAGTGTTGGGCCTTAAATCGATCTAGCCATCCGTTGGAGCACGTAAAATCAATACCAAACAATTTTCCGAATTCTGTAGCTTTCTCTTTCAGAATTGGTCCACTCACAGGAATATCTGAACATCGACACTGTTTGAACCATTTCAATAATGCTGCATCCACATCACCATGTTCGCATTTCCTAATTTTTTTAATTTTTTCTCCATCTGGCGCTGGCCCCGGCAGTCCTGTTACAGTGCTTATCGCTTGCATACAATGTATGTCTGTAGCCATGGGCGTAGCGCGCACATATATACGTTTATATGAACTTTAGAGTAAAATATCTGAGAAATTTTTGACGCTATAACAGAGTAGTACAATATGACGTTAAAACCGGGAATTTTTATAATGTTAAAGATATCAGTTTGACCGGACTTATGACAAAATAACGCTACACCCGAGTTGACGTAACAGCCGAGGCCATAATAACCAAGTTCCACTGTATTTCATTAGTGCACTGCCTGTGTGTTATTTGCAAATTTCGAGAATTTTAGGGACACCTCGTATTTATTTATTTCTTCGTTACTTTTCAGCTCGTTTGTATTAATGTTAATATGCGTATCTGTTATTGGAATGTTGTTGTACATATTTCAAATGTTAAGTAAAAGAGTTTTGCGGTGTCTGTTTTTATAGCATGTGTGTTGTTGAGATAAAATGAAACAGTAAAAAATTGGAGCACAATCAAGAAAGATTCCACAACATACATCAATACAATAAAATTAAACAAGTTAATATTCACTAAACCATTAATAAAATTATAATCTCTAATATTCTAAGCCACCTACACTAAATAGATATCAGCTCCATTATTGACTTCAAGTGTTCCAACAAATGAAATTGTTAAACATTTTGCACTATTTCTAAATAAAACATAAAAACCGGCATGCATGAACATGTGCATGCGTGCGTGTGTATGTGTGTGCGTGTGTATGATTCAATTCTGTATAATAATATGATTGATAGGCAAAGAAATATGGATCCGAATTACTACCATGTTTGATAAGTTTTCTACTCGTTCATGCATGTCTGTCACTGAACTGACATATGCCCCTATGTCTAAAACCAATCAGCAGCCCTCTTAATAAATGACTGTAGTCAAGATTTCATTGCTGAGGGCATTTCAATTCAAGATCACTTATTTCCAATACCTGCAGGACTCTTTGTTTCATTTCCTTCTTTTTTATAGATTTTTTGTACTTAATACTTTATCATGGTCCTAACATTCAAAGTACCTATTTATCATATTTTTTTGTTACTCTCTCAAGTCATTCTTCCATCTAGAAGACATAAAAGGTGGGGGATTTTTTTTTTTAATAGGGGATCTTTAATACCTGGAGACATCATTACTTTTACCATACTTTGATACCACTTTGGGATATCATGAGATTCCCTTTGCCGTAGTATATGCTTTCTATACCATTGGCCGACTAGTGTCTAGGGGCAGGGGAAGAATATGGACTCACCTTCCCTCCAAGGAAGGCAGTGGCTTTTAACATCAGGTTACTATGCAGTTCTTCTGCATGAACAGGATGCACCACATGTAGGTTGGGTTGGCATTTGAATTGGAATGGCTATTGGAGATACATCTTCTTTCTTATATCTATTTCTGTTTTCTTTTATTTAATTAGTGAATGTCCTTTAAATGTTTAAACTAACTGTAACTGTAACTTACAAACTAACTGTAACTGTAAGGCCTGTAAACTAACTGTATGGCCTAAATTTGCAAATTAGTGTGGACATTTTTGTGACATAGGAAACTGGTTTATATCTTGACAGAGAAACTGCACACATCTCTTACTAAATTTAAATATACTGTAGTAAGTGTATATTTGTATGGATATTTTGCTAATCTGATTTTTAACCAAACTAAGTTTATAGTTTCATATCTAGATTTGTTATATCTCTTTGCTCTATGTTAGTTGCCTACACTGCTCAAATCTAAAGTGAATGCATAAAAAACTTTATAGAATATTCTTTTTGTACAAATTGTAATTAATCAGTAGTACATACAAGAATTAAATATACTTATTTTCCAGGCTCATAAAGGTATGCTGATGGGTGCAGTTAATCTTAAGAAACACTTAGAAGAAAGTGGAGTTCTAAATAAAGCATTCGCTCTTCATCCCGACTATAATTTTATTATTACAGGTATATGTTAAGAAAACGTGAATTTTGTATAACTTTTTTTAACTGTGTATGTATGGAGTAATAGAATCATAGTTATAATGTTACAAGTTAAGTCATAAAATTATGAGGTTGACAGGGCACAATAATTTGAAGAATACAGAGTGCTAAATGCATGAACAAAATAAGCATATTCTACTAAAAAGAGTTGGTTTTTTATTCACATTTTGTGTATCCAGTGATACAGGAAATGGAAAAAATGTGGATATCACACTGATACAGAGAAGTGTAATAAGAGTTTTAAGATCGTTAGATAAGAAAGTGTTAGAGGACACCAAAAGAATATATTAACACATATCAACTTTTACTCTGTGGGCTTCATATTGTATTTCAGTTTCTACTTATCAGGTATTTAATGATTTGCTCAATTAGAATGTGCTCCCATCTTTTTGCATGAAACAAGATTCCACTGGTGCATTTATAATTAATGTCTTGATAATGGATAACATTATCATAATTCAGATTGTGGCATGTTTTGTTGTACATGAAAATCATGGTAAAGGATTGATTGTATTTTGTAGCTGTTGTGAATTTTTAATAATTATTTGCACAGAATTTTTAGTGCCATAAGTACTTCATATGTTTCAGAAAGCAAATATATGGATATAAGTAATTACAGATGTTACAATCATTGATTATTATTTTTTTACAAATTGTACTTCAAAATTGATAAGTAATAATTTTTTCAAAGTAATAATTGTATAATGTCATATTATTTTCAAATTTGATTACCAACAGATGAGCCTGAAAACTCTTAACATAGTACAAATTTGTAGGAAGCATTAGTGTATATCACAAAGTGTGTGGTATTATAAAATAACATATAAGCTGGAATTTTAGGAAGATTTCTGTTTACTTTTAAGAGATGTATGACATTTGTTATGTGTATGGAGTAAGTTATTTTGGAGCATGAGCAGCTGAATCCATAATATATTACATTAAATAATTTCAGAAAGGCACTGTTTGCTTGTTAAATGTGATGCACATTTTAGAAGTAGGGCTTGAGTGGTCATTAAAAACGAAAACAAAAGAAATGTATTACTGGTACCAAACATTTATATATGTATTTTATTTGTGTAATATCTACCATACTTTTCTAAATGTTTCAATGATAAGAGCAGGAGGCGATCAGAAAGTTTTTTTGAGCATTGGTGAAGATGAACGCAACAGTATGTGTGTCCATGTACTGCTGTGAAAATTACAGTTCCTGTTGCCAGGATTCCATATTGCCAGTTCTAAATTGCACACCTTAGTTCAAAAGTATTTCACAACTACATCTTCTCTATGATTGTTGTACGCATATTGCATGTCTACACAAGAACACCTTCCTTTTTGTTCACAGAAAGTAATAAAGATGATTTTTATGCTGACTGAGCTTGCTTAAAATGTTTTGCCTTTGATGAACTTGTATGATGGCTTTGCATGGATTGACACTGTGACTTGACATGGACACAAGAACTATATTTCATTACCAGTCCTGATGTGAGACATTGTCCCCCCCTCTCTCTCCCACCAGTAAAAAAATGCAAATGTAGATGTTATCGTTTGATCGTTTTGCACATTTATAAATAGTTCTGGAATCTTGGATTTTGTTGTCCATGACATGTCCGTTACTTAACTATACCCTGATTAACGAAAGAAAGTGACTGGCAGAGTGGCCGCGCGGCGACCGAGTTTGTAGTAAAAAAACATTCCACTTAATAACCTTGTGGAAACGTAAAATACAGGGCTAGAAATGTCTAATGAATTGTATTTTAATCATCAATTAAAGATGTTTTTAACAAACTTTTCTAATTTTTAAAATCTTTTTTCAATTAATTTATATTGAGAGTTAAATAAAATAATACACGAATTTGAATTAAAAATTTAGGGTTTATCATTTTTATTACGTAAGAACCCAGAGGTTAAGCATCGGAAAAACATTTCTTGTAGACAAATGGTAGTCCACCTTCTTTAGTACAATATATCAAAAATTGAGATTCCTACGATTAAAATTAACGATGTTATTAATTTTTTTCTAATGTCCTGTTAACTCAGTTGTTAAAAGTTGTACATGAATGAGATTTGTGTGACGCTCTCTTTAGATAACTAAGTGTAGAAGACATATACAACTTACACCTTGTACGTGATAGGAATACTACAGTGGATTAATATATAAAGTGAATTTCACAGAGAGCAGTGCGTGGCGCTCTGCGGCGGAAGTACAGTCAGAACCTAGTGGACCCATTTTATTCGCGCGCGCTACCGTCTTCGTTTGAAGACTACTAACTCACAGCTATAAGTGTTTTAATAAGTGTTTCTTATAGAGTGTTTTAATAGTGTATTTTTATGATTTATACACATATTTTATGAGCGGATTCCATAAAAGCTGAAGAACACTACAATACTTGTAAGTACCTTAGTGTCTTTATTATTTATTTGTCAATGCTAATAACAAGTAATTTACTAATTGTTTTTTACATTTCAATACATTATAACAGTAAAATACTGTTATAATTATGCAATACAGTAAAACCTCGTTATAACGGACCTCGTTACTACGGACTTCTTTTACAACGGAGACGTCTTTTACGTCGTACCCCCACCCCCTAGTAACTAAGTCAATGCACCGGAATGACTCACGTCCGCCCGCCAGTGCCGAATGACAGTTTTCAGAGACAAACACCCTTGTCAGGTATAAATCGTTGAAAGATAAAACCCAACCCCAATCCACCATTGAATTAACTGGTTTGAGAATTAACTGTTGAGATAATAACAACAAATACAGGAAACTGTTTGATTGAATGGTAAGGGAAAGGGAGTTGAAAACAAAGAAAGGTTAACGCCTTAGCCAGGTATATTTTCACTCCCACCACTACTGGTCAGTATTGTTCAGTTGTTTGTCGCGCACAGTCACACCTCCTGCCTATAACGTTTTTTAATTTATTCAAATCATGTCGTTAAGTAAGCCAAGTGTAGGACAGAAACGGAAGCGTAAGGCGCTCAGTCTTCAAGATAAACTCTCCATTATAGAAAAAGGAGCGTCTGTTTCTAGCATTTGTCGTGAGTATGAAATCTCAAAACAAACCGTATCGGACATTAAAAAATCAAAAAATGACATTCGTAACTTTGTTCTCAAGTTGAATGTAGAAAAGGAGAAGAGTGCAGCTAAGCGTATGCGGCTGCCTTCTATGGCAACACTGGATGATGCAGTCTACAAGTGGTTCTCTCAGCTTCGTTCATGTGGAATGGCTGTTAGAGGAATTGAAATTCAAGCGGCTGCCGAAAGACTCCAAACAGATAGGACTTGAACAGTTTAAAGTGAGCTCTGGTTGGCTATTTAGGTTTCGTCGACGTCACAACATTTCAAACAAGAAGATTAGTGGGGAAATTCTTAGTGCAGACTTTGAAGCTGTTGAGCCTTTTATAAAAGAATTAGACGACTTGATTAAAAAAGAAGGTTATCAATTGAGCCAAATTTATAACTTTGATGAGACACGTTTGTTTTGGAGAACTCTACCTGACAATACACAAGCTTCAAAAGCCGAAAAAACTACGTCTGGTAGAAAAGACAGGAAGGAGCGTGTGTCAGTTTTGTTGTGTGCAAATGCAGACGGCACTCATATGCTTAAACCTGCTATCGTTGGTAAAAGCAAAAAGCCGAGGGCACTTAAAAATGTGATGGACAATTTACCAGTTCACTATTATAGTTCACGAAATGTGTGGTTTACAACTGAAATAACAAGTGATTGATTTCATAAGAAAGCTGTGCAGCAATTATAAACCACCAAATGGAAATTTTGAACATTCCAAAAGAAAAAATAAAAGCTTTGGTTCTTTTGGATAATGCACCAACCCACCCTGATGTTGACAAACTCTGCAATCGAGACAAGAAGATAAAGTGTAAGTTCCTGCCTCCAAACACAACATCCGTGTTTCAGCCCATGGACCAAGGAGTAATTTATACTGCCAAGCGGCTTTATAGAACAACATTTCTCAATGAAATCTTAGAAGTTGATGAGCCATCCGCTGCTGAAGAAGATAGAAGGGGCCAAAAGACTTTTCAAAACTTGAAGGCCTACAACATTCGATCTATGATTCACAATTTTGCTGATGCTGTAAAAGAAATTAAACCAACTACTTTGGTGAACTCATGGAAAAAACTGTTAAAGAATGAAGAAGCATGTTTAGAAATAGAAAATTATGAGACAGAAGATTTCCGTGAAACTTTGCAAAGAGGAGGGGAAGAAGAAGTTTTATTGGAAGATGTGGAGACCTGGCTTGAAGTAGATGAAGATGACCCTGGATTCCACTTGTTGACGGAAGAGGAGTTTGTTGGCAGTGTCACTGAGAAAGAAGACTCTTCGGAGGACGAGGAGGAAGACTTACAAGAGGAAGACAAAACTCAGGCAACAATAAAAGTGAGTGAAGTGAAAGATCATTTAAATTTTGTCATTGAATATGTTGAACAATCATAAAATGAAAATGTGTTTGCTTACTATGAACACTTGCGGCATCTTCGTCAGTTACTGACCAGCGAAATAAATAACAAACAAACACAACAAAAAATCAATACTTTTTTCAAACCAGTTAATGTTAGTAGTAATAACCTAATGAATAATAATGAACCAGGCCCTTCTTGTTCAAGAGAATAAAACAATAGAATGTATATAAAGTTTCAATTCTGGTCTATAATGTAAATATGAACAGTATGATCTCATTTGTCATGTATGCTATGTAAAATGATGTCAAGTAAAAATAAACATGTTTTATACTAATTTACCGAGTTTTATTGATGTAAATACGACCTAACAAGACTTATTTGTTATATAACGGACTTTCATTACAACAGACAACCTTTAGCCCCAATTAGTCCGTTATAATGAGGTTCTACTGTATCTGGTAGACCGAGCTTTGCTCGGTAGTTTTAAACTGTAAACTGTATTTCATAGTTAAATAATTAGTTGTTGAGAAATTTGAATGGCATTAACAATTTCCCAGTAATTACATTGCACTTCAATTAGTAGTATTAAAGCTGATCACAAAACAAAAATAGTTTATTAACAAGAAAACAATAAATACCGTACCGCAAAAGAGTGATAAACAATCATTCAAGACCATCTGTTATAAAAAGCATGTAGTTCAACTAAACCACAAAAGTCTGGTCAGATGTAAGTTTTTGACAGATCTCCAGGTAGATAGATTAGATTAAATAAGTAGACAGATAACTAAAATCTCTGTATATTTATATGAGAGGTTGGTGACTCGTAGCAAGTTGGCTGTGTCAATGCGTGAGCCGTGAGCGTATGCACCACTTTCTTTGGGCTGTTACTGTACCTTGACTCGATGGCCGTTGAGCGATGTTAGTTCTAATTTTCCTATATTAACTGATTGCAGTTATATTTCGTAATATTTGAAGGTTACATACCACTTTATTGATGAATACAATGTTGTTATGCTTACTGTGAAAAAACTCAATGAAAAAAATTATTAATAACGGAGTTAACAGTACATTTGGAAAAAATTAATAACATCGTTAATATTATTCGTAGGAATCTTAATTTTTGATATATTGTACTAAAGAAGGTGGACTACCATTTTTCTACAAGAAATGTTTTTCCGATGCTTAACCTCTGAGTTCTTACGTAATAAAAACGATAAACCCTAAATTTTTAATTCAAATTCGTGTATTTTTTTATTTAACTCTCAATGTAAATTAATTGAAAAAAGATTTAAAAAATTAGAAAAGTTTGTTAAAAATGTCTTTAATTGATGATTACAGTTCATTAGACATTTCTAGCCCTGTATTTTACGTTTCCACGAGGTTATTAAGTGGAATGTTTTTACTACAAACTCAGTCGCCGCGCGGCCGCTCCGCCAGTCACTTTCTTTCGTTAATCAGGGTACAAATATAATTAATTATAAATATATTATAAGAAGCTTTTTAAAAGCGATAACCGGTTAAGGCTATAAGGTAAAACCTTTACGTGTTTACCTATAAAAAATTTGTGTTCCGAGTCGGTAGTGAAATAATTATGTTTAGTTCTGGAATCATTTTTTATATAATTTATTATAGCTTAGTTTCATAATAATGGAGAGGATTGATATTGGAGGAGCCTCCAGGTGGTCTAGTGGCTAACGCAGGCGATTGATGCGCTCGTGGTTCCGGGTTCAATTCCCGGCGGAGGTTCCGTACGGCGTGCACTCAGCGTCGTGAGGCAAACTGAGTAGGCGTGAGATAGCGCCGCCTCCTGGCTGTGAATACCGCAACTAGTGGCTGGTGGCGCGTAGTACTTAGCCATACACCGTCACACTAACACAAAAGCCGCGCGGTACTGGTACGCCTTGGTCCTTAACGGACTGTTGAGCGGAGGTTTATTTATTTATTATTGATATTGGAGGCCAAGGCTCACTTTAAGCTGTAACACTGAAGAAGACGTTTCTTAATATAAACCGTACTATATGAAGTGCTGGATATTCCATGGAAAGAACACTAATCAGGAAGTGCTAGTTTCTTGGACTTTTGCATTCACTTGTTCAACAAGGTCATCTGTCAGAACAGTAGGTCTCCCACTCATCTTTTCATCATTAACCTTTGTATTGCCGTTACAATGGAAATTACCTTTGTATTGCTTGTTAAACTCATGACACCACTGCATTACCTTTTTTTTCTCATGAAGGCTGATAAGTTTTAACACATTTCTCAGTTAATTTCACCTGAATTGAGGAATCAAATCACAGATTGTACTATGCAACCGGTGGCATTGTTTATTACTGCAGCCATCATTATTTACTGAAACAGGAAAGCAAATGATTACTGACTGCTGATAAAGTGGCTGATACCAAATGAACAGTTTCAGATATTATGCATGTACAAAAAGATTCATTCCCAACAACTTTTTATTAGCAACTGGCCCTTGGTTTTTGACACACACATTGTATTGATTAATTTCTACTGTGTAACTGCAAACTAACTAACAATCAAGTTAGTTCATTAGATTGTAGGAGAAATTTTATTCAGTTTTTCTATTACCATAAATTGTATGAGTTTATACTTTCTTTAAAAAAATGTAATTTTAGATATTATGCACAGTCCTTCATACCAACAAATCTAGTCTTTGTTTTTACCAAACTGATAAGGTTTGTGAGAAACTGGTATGTAACCATTAAGAAATAAATTTTTTGTACTATATATAATTTTAATTAGGTTTAAATAAACCTAAAAGTCTTGAATTTTAATTAAGTTTGTGCTACAAATTGTAAAGGTAGTAACTATCATAACTCAATAAATTCTTTCTCTTGTTCCTCCTCCACCTCCATTCCTTTTTACTTTTTTCTTTTTAGCTAATTCATAAGTTAGCAAAATTAAATTAACAATCCTGAATTGTTCAGAAGTCATTCTCATATGCATAAATTGTATGTATAATTTATCTGGCAGTTTAGTTTACTGAATACATAAAGTTACTTCTGTTACAGGTCATAGTTTAGGTGCAGGGGCTGCTATCCTGCTTAGTATATTGTTGAAACCAGTTTATCCAGATCTTAAGGTTTATGCATTTTCAACACCAGGTAAATTCTACTAAGAATGTTAAGGTTTGAATTTTTTTTTTGTAATTTCTCTTAAATGTATAATGTAATATAAATGTGCTATACAGGACCAAGAAATTAATATTTAATAATTAAATTTCTTTTATAACATTGGCTTTATAAACAGTGTAACAATTTACTTATGTGTCAGGTTTGTACCATAGATAATTAATTATGTCATAAGTTACTTATGATTGAATGTAGCTGTTTCATTTGACCAAAATAAGTGACTGGGAATTTTATCCCATAAAACAATGTGATACAGGAATTTAAGAGTAAATATATTATTTTTGTTTAGAATTTTCCTGATCTCACATTGTTTTATGGATTACAACAAGAGTTAAATTAAGGTTAGTTTGAAAAGTTTTCAACCTGTACAAAGGTAGCACCAGGAGTATCAAATGGGTTTGGTTATTTGCACATTAAATCCACCCAATGGTATACCGTAATGTTTAAAACATCTGTATTTACTAGTTTGACTGATATGATCAAATAAAATAAACAAGCTTGGTGTTTTTTGAAGAATTGAAAAAATCAGTCACACAGTGATAAATTAATTCATGTAAAAGATTTAATGCGAATGGAAATACAAAAAGATTGTGATTCCACTTTGGAAGACTCTTCACCATCATTTTAAACAGTGACAAAATGGGCTGCTGAGTTCCAACATGGTCATTTGTCCATTTGTGACAGTAAACATTCAGGTTGTCCAGAAACTACTAAAAGTGACAAACGCATAAAAAAATCCACAGTGTCTTGTTAAATGATTGACACAAGAAGCATTTTTCAGACTATCGTCATAGTTACTATATAATTTCTTGTTCAAGTATGTAAGCTTTTTGTACAAGATATTAACTTGTCAATCTGTCGCTTGTCACTATTCCTGTATATTGTTTTACACTCATACTACTAATGTTCCTCTGTTTGTTTAATGTTTAGCATTAATAATAAAATTTATTGCATAAATAAGGCTCAAGACTATTACTTAAGAATAAAATCTTAGTTATCTAATTAATGACATATAAAATTATATCTACATGAAAAAACTTTAAACTACACATAGGCTACACGCTCGATTGGTAAATTGGGAACTTTTTTTTCTTATTAGGAAACATTTTGGTAGTCATCAAAAATAAACGCAATTGGTGCTGAGTGTTAACAGTGACTGGAAAGATGCTAGCGGCATCAAGAATTTGTTGTATCTCGCTGAGGATAGCACCTCTAGCCAAATCACCTGTCTTAAACACAGTGCTAACAACTAGGACCCCAGTGAAGAATTCGTTTTGGCGGACGTTTGCAAATGACGGCCGAGAGCCATGGTCAACCTGAGGAAGAAGGAGGACGCTTAAGGAAACAATTACACAACCTGCGGGAGACACAGCATTTAGACTTGGTAAGGACGCGCTTGCTGGAGGTGCAGCATTTGGTATTGGTGCTCTTTGCTTCTATGGACTGGGGCTGTCGAACAAACCAGGAGCCATTGACCAAGCAGTATTGTGGCCACAGATGTCAAGGACAGAATCAAAGCAACGTACATGTATTTCGGAGGATCGATTGGAATAACAGCGGCCAGTGCCATTGCCGCTTTCAGATCTCCGGTTATAATGAATCTAGTCAGCAGAAACTCGTTTCTTGCAACAGCGGGCATATTTGCAGCAATGATTGGTAGTGGAATGGTTGTCAGAGGCTAACCGTACAAACCAGGAATTGGTGCCAAACAGCTGGCGTGGGTTGTGCACACTTCCATCCTCGGTGCCGTTATTGCCCCAATGTGCATTCTTGGTGGACCTCTCATGATTAGAGCTGCCTGGTACACTGCTGGTGTTGTAGGAGGTTTATCAGCAGTCGCCGTTTGCGCACCCAGTGACAAATTCCTAAATATGTCAGGCCCTCTCGTCATCGGTCTTGGAGTTGTTTTTGCCTCTTCATTAGGTTCAATGTTCTTGCCGCCGACAACCATGCTAGGAGCAGGACTGTACTCCATGAGTCTTTACGGAGGTTTACTGCTGTTCTCTGCATTCTTGTTGTATGACACGCAACGAATTATTCAAGCAGCCGAAGTCTACCCATTGTATGCAGAGCATCCATTCGATCCAGTCAATGCGTCTGTCTCAATTTACTTGGACACGTTGAATATCTTCATCAGGATTTTAACCCTTCTTGCTGCAGGTGGTGGTCACAGGAAGCGATAGAAAAACCACTGTACGGACACATTAACCAATTATAAATTACTTAAAATTTAATTGTGTATATAATTTTAAAAGGAACCTCATAATTTTTCTTCTATAAAATTATATCTGCTGCCATTCCCAAAATTAGATTAGCACATGTGTTTTATTAAAGCAGCAGTTAGTTTGTATGTGTAGATAATGAAATATTCACGTAGGTTAATTATTTATATACTTAATCTTTTTTTTTCTATGTAGAGAGATAACATATATGAAAAACATAATTTTTATTTTAAACACTAAGAATGTTTGTGACTGTTAAGAAAAATGTATAAGACTTGTAGGATCATTGGAATTATATAGACTGTATTAATTTTTAGCTGGATTATTGTCAAGAGAAGCTGCTCGTTATACAGAGAGTTTTGTGATGACGGTTGGTGTAGGTGATGATTTTATAATGCGCCTTAGTGTAGAAAGTTTTGAAGATTTGAGAAGTCAGCTTTTTCATGTGCTCCAAGCATGTAGATTACCAAAGGTATGTAAATACAAGTACACAAAGAGACAAAAATTATTATCAAAGGATTAATCTCAGCATTCTTCTGTATAATGATCAGTCATATTTAAAGTTTTATTTTTAGAAAATTCTTAGAAATAATTCTCATGACACATAAAATAGAAAACTTGTATTGCGTGGTCAAAAAGTCACACAACTCAAAAAATATACATTTGTAATATACATAAATAAATTAAAATTAATATATTACTGGAAGTGTTTTATTTTCATCTTATTCAGCAGATTGGTGTCAGCAAACTTATTCAAAAATAATTTTTGTAGTTGTGTATGAGAATTTGTTATCACATAATACTCTAAATTAAACACAACTTTCTGCTTGAAAAATTCATTTTAAACGTATATCTCTACACAGCGCACACTTTACAAAACAATTGTTATGCTGATTACATATTTAATACAAAATTTATGTAAATTTTTTAGTGACTTTTAATATTTAGTTTTAATATTACTTTGATTTTATGTATGTTTCTGTTAATGACCTTTATTTATTTTATGCATACTGTTATTTACTTTCACAACAACACAATATCAGTTTTGCAACAGTTGATATTGCCAGTGATTTGGCACATGAATTGATCTGTTATGAATTATGTGTATATAACATTTTATCAGAATTGTATATTGCAACGATACAATTTAAAACTGCATAGATAGGTATTATAGAAATTAGTACAACAGAGTCTATATCTGGAGGTAGGAAAATTTATTAAATTAAAATATTAAAATTTACTATTGTCTTATTAATTTATAATATAAAATTGTTTATATAAAATTTGTCTTTCAAAATTGAGTCTATGGGCTTGCTTTACATTTATGTTACTTGTTCTGTCAAATTCCACTGTTTGCGTAGCCACACGACATTCCGCGCACGTAGTCGACTGATGACTGCTAAAACTCTGCTCGGTGACCGTTCGAAGATCAGTAATGCTGACAATTCACGTCGTTGCACCCACGCACACTGTGATACAAACTGTTATTGTTTATAATGGGAATAACCTTAATCTCAGGGATTTAAAACTGGGTAAAATAGATCTGTGTATATTAAGCTTACACTAATCTGGCTTCTTGAAGTGTTCTCGCGTAAGTATCAAAATATCTCGGTAGATATTTTGTCACTAGCGGATATCTTCTACTATACGTAAAAAGCACTAGAATATGATGATCTATTTAAATTGAGTTCCGTAAGTGGTAATGGTTACGAAGAACTCGAACCGTAAACCAACTTTTAAGTTTAAAGGAAAACAACCTGTCTGGTCATGAAAAACTCGTGGCAGCGAGTACGTCTTTCTATAACGAGTCTTTGGAAGGAACTAACCGAAGTGCTCTCGACAGATGGCAAATCTGAATAAATTTTAGACCCTCCTATTGGTTGAAGCTTTAGCAACGTCACAGATGACAACACAGATAGACTGAAATCAGGCTTAAACTCTGTCCGATTCTGCAAAGGCCGTCTAGATCTAATCTATAAATTTTATTACATTCTTGAAGATAACGAGAATAAAAAAAGATTGAATTCATTAAAAAAAGCATATAAAAATTATAGGTGTGGCGAATTGAGTATATGGAAAATGTAGCTTATAAGCATGAAAATACTCTGTCCAAGTTTCAAAACGAAATGTTAATTTTCTTCAAAGTTATTAAATAAAATGTAAATCACACATGCACTTACACACAAATATTTCACATGACATAAAAGAGAATAAAATCGTGAACATTTTGACATAACATAATTTTAAAAACATAGCTTGGTTCAAAACTTATGACTACTTTACAAAGAAGGAACAAAATCAATTTAAAACATGTCTATGGCCATCAGAAAATATTATATAGCAGTGGTATTCCACTTAAATGACTTTCATATCCTGTGTACTGTTGCAATATATTTAATTTGATAAAAGGATACTATGCTTCATTAGCCGTATTTGAATAGAGTATTGTACGAGGTCTGATAATTAAGTTTGCGAACTCATCCTAGAAAATATGTTAAATGCCTTATTGCTGAATACCACTGTAGTCACCTTGAAAGTACTCCCCTTGGGAAATTATATACCCATGCCAGTGCCTACTCCACCCTTCGAAGCAATTTTTGAAGTCTTTTTTTGGAATAGCCTTCAGAGCTGTCATTGTATTAGCCTTAATGTTCTCAATGTCATCAAAATGTCTTCCTTTCAAAACTTCTTTGATCTTCAGGTAAAGAAAGAAGTCATTGGGGGCAAGGTGAGGTGAGTATGGTGGGTGGTCAACCAAAGTTATTTGTTTCCTGGCCAAAAACTCCCATACAGACAGTACCATGTGCGCAGGTGCATTGTCATGATGCACGAGCCATGAGTTGTTGGTGAAAAGTTCCGGTCATTAGTGTCTCACTTTTTCACTCAACCTTTTTCAGCACTCCTAATTAGTACACTTGGTTAACTGTCTGTCCTGGTGGTACAAATTCATAGTGAACAATCCCCGGATATCAAAAAAGTTTATCAACAACGTTTTGATTTTTGATTTTGGTTGACGATACTTTTTTGGTCATGGAGAATTAGGTGACTTCCATTGGGCACTTTGTTGCTTTGTTTCAGGGTCACATGCAAAGATCTAGGTTTCATCATCTTCTTCAGCGGCGCAACAGCCCATTACTGTGTCAAGGCCTCCTTTAACAGCCTCCGTCAGTTGTCCCGGTCAAGTGCAGCTGCTCTCCAGTTCCGGGTCCGAAGAATATGACTCGCATCATGGTTCACATTGTCTTCCCAACGTAGTTTGGGTCTACCAACTCTCCTGGTGCCATAGATCTGTTCTGTGATTGCCTTTGTGGGTATTTCATTCTCCCCCATTCTGATTACATGTCCAGCCCACCTGAGTCTACCAAGTTTTATAATTTTCACAATATCTGGTTCATTCAGAATCTTAGCTGGTTGTTTTCCTCCATTCACCTCCCACACATATTGGACCAAAAATGCTGCGGAGGATTTTGCATTCATGAACCAGCAGGCTTGACTCAGGCTTTCTAGAAATGGTCCAGGACTCAGAACCATAGGTGAGAAATGGGCAGATCAGTGTTTTATACAGAATCAGCTTGATGCTCCTGGCAGTTGTTCTGCTCTGGAACAGGGGTCTAAGACTAAAGAAGCACCTATTAGCTGAGGTGATTCTTCACTTTATTTCTTCTGTTGTTTCCCCATTGGAGTTAACTTGGCATCCTAAATAAACAAAGTTGTTGACTTTTTTGAAGGAATAGATGCCAATTTGGATGCGTTCTCCTTCTCTAGCTTCCTGTCCTGTGACTATGTATTTTGTCTTGCTTTCATTTATTATGAGACACAGCCTCCTTGCGGGACCTTCAAGAGCAAGAAAGGCTTCAGTGACTGCTCAAAGAGACCTCCCGATGATATCTAGGTCATCGGTGTATCCTAGGACCTGCACCAACCTGTTGATACAGTCCTGGAGGAATCTGTTCCAGCATCTCTCATAGCTTTTTCTAAGGCAAGAATGAAGAGGAGACACTTAAGAGCATCGCCTTGGAGGACTCCCTTTCCATATTCAAACTCTCCTGATAAGTCATTCTGGATCCTCACCATGCCCGTCACTGTCAGATTGTCATCCTACACAATCGTATTAATTTCTTTGAAAGCTTAGTTCTTCAAGAGCAGTGTAAAGTTCTTGTCTATCAGTACTGTCGTATGCATTTCTGAAATCTATGAAGAGGTGATGGTTTGTAGCTTATGTCCCCTAAATTTCTCCAGAATTTGTCGGAGTGTGAAAACTTGGTCTATTGTTGATTTTCCTCTTCTAAATCTGCACTGATATCGACCAATCACCTGATCAGCATGTGGAAGCAGTTTTTGGTACAATATGTGGGACATTATTTTATACACCACAGGGAGAAGAGAAATGCCTCTGTAATTGTGACAGTCTAGTTGATCCCCCTTTTTATAAACTGGACATATAACTGTCTTCTGCCAGGCTGTTGGCAGTTTCTCCTCTATCCATATATCAGTGACAAGGTCTTAAAGGGTTTTAACCAGCTCTGGGCCACTGTTTTTGAAAAGCTCCACAGGAAGATCATCAGAACCGGAAGCTTTGTTGTTTTTTAAGGCTGTATATTGCAGCTATCACATCATCTTCATCAGGAGACTCGACGTGTTCATGTTCCTCTAGCACAGGTCATTCTTAGAAAGAAGAGCTTCAAAGTGCTTGTGCCACCTTTCGAGGATCTTCCCCTTTGCTGTAAGTAGGGTGCTGTCGGTGTCACGACAAGCTGTTGTCCTGAGCTTGAAGGGTTTTCCTACCTCGGGTATACCTTATTGTAGAATTTTCTGATTTCATTGGCATCCTTAAGATCTTTGGAACTCTACCAGCTGTTGATTCTTCCAATGGCGCTTCATCTGCCAATGTGCTTCTCCGCTCTCTTTCACTTCGTGTACTCCTCTGCACTTCTACTTGTGTGCCTCTGTATCATTCTGCCTGTGTGTGACAATTATCATGTATCTGTATAGGCTTTGTTTTTAAGGTCTGTAGCTCTGCATTCTTCATCAAACACGGAATTGAAGGTTCCTTTTCTTTGAGGCCTAGAGTTTCCTCTGCAACACTGGCAAGTGCTGAAGAGATTTCTTCCTAAATGATGTCTATACTGTGATTTCCTATAGTCATTTTGTTGATTTTATTTCCAACTAGTACAGTGAATCTCAAGAGGTGGTCCCTCCTCCTTTAGTTTGGAGATGTACTGTTTTCTTCTTGGAGAACGTTGTGTCTTAATCATTGACATGTGGGTCTCCTAGTCTTGCAACCACTAGGTGATGATCTGAGTCAATATTGGTTTGCACATGTCCTTCGAAGTAATATTGGAGTTAATATTCTTCTTCATGTCCTCACATCCAGTAGATTAAATCTTCTTCGTGAGCTAATGTGGAAGTGGTTATTTGGTTAATGGTGATGCCATCAGGTGAAGTCCATGTTCCCTTATAGATATCTTTATGAGGGAAGAGTGGTTCCACCAATGACTAGGTCCCCTTGATGCGGCAAAATTAATCAGCCTCTGCCCGTTATCATTGGTTGATTCGTACAGGCTATGCCGTCCAGTTGTTGGGAGTAGATTGTTTTTCTACCTACTTTCGCATTTATGTCTCCATCAATCATTTTGATTTCATAACTAGGCCATTGATCAAAATTCTCATCAAGGAGATCATAAAACTATTCTTTCTCCATTTCCGGGGATGCTTCAGTCGGCGCATGAACACAAATGAAGGAGTAATTCTTGAATTTTCCCTTAATTCTTAGGAACCAGATACGAACCAGTGGACTCACGGGTTTAAAGTCTATCACCCTTTGTTCTGAAACGCTTGTGGATGATGAATCCTGTTCCATATTGATGCAGCCTATCACGACAGCTGTAAGTAGACAGAGTGGCTCCACTTCTCAAGAATTCCCTGGCCTGTCCATCATATTTTCTGTATCACAGCTATGTCTTTTGTAAAAGCGTCCTTAAGTTGGTCTAAGAGCACTCTGGGAGCTCTGCATCGGTATAACCTGAGTGTATTCCACAGTCCTATATTAAAATTAACCTGGTGATTTCTGTGTGTTCTTTGATTGGCAGTAACATGAAGTTGTGAGGACTGGGTCCTGGATCCGATCGGGCCCCTACGGGGAATAAATTATTAGCCATCACATTGATATTTGTAAAAAACTGGCTGGCAAAAGAAACTGATAGGTTTCTGCACATAAAAGTTTTACAGATGGGTTATGTGAATTCTCCGATCAGGCCCCAACCCTGGAGGACCAGGAACATTTGATTTCGGGGTGCTCTTCCCCTAGAGAGTTGCTTTCCACCTCAGCTGATGAGCTCTCTCTCTCTCTCTCTCTCTCTGCCCAGTCACAGTAGGCTAACTGACTCAACCCATGTGTGCAGCCGTTGGGCTAATATAGCCTCCTCCGCCCCCCCACTAGATGCACACACTGCTGACGATGTGCACCATCCTGCCAGCCCAGGACCCAAGATACCCCCAGGCTGTCCTCACAGAACCCCCATCTCTTGTTTGCTTACCGATCCATTCTGCCGAAGGGACTGGTTACAACAACCTTGGAGTGGATTGCTCGGCGTAACAGGGCCCACCGACATGTAGGTTTCATCACCTGTGATTAATTGGCCTAAAACATCATATTGCCTCTACAACAGGTCTGTGCGCAGTTCAACCCTCCTTTCTTTTTGTTCATTGGTGAGCTCTTTTGGAACCATTTTTGGCACACACCTTCCGCATGCCAAGGTCTTGAGTTAAAACTTTCTGCACAGTTTCTCTATCAATGTTCACTTGGCCTGCTATGGATCTCACAGGCAGGTCACCAATTTGTATGCACAATTTGACGAATTTTGGCAATGTTTTTGTCCAGCTCGTTACTGGCTGCCCTATCCTTTCATCAGTCACTAGTTCCCTCCCCTCAGAAAACCATTTAATCCTTTTGTACACCGCTGTTTTCTTCATGGCATCTCGCCGTACACCTGCACTAACATTTCCCATATTTCACTCCCACTCTCACCCAGTTTCACCAGAAATTTTATGTTTATTCATTACTCTAATTCCAGCTCACACAATTTCATGACAGCGCACACACACAAGCACAAACAACAATGCACACCACACACTACAAATCCGCCACATGTCAACACAAACACTGCTATGAGACACTGAAATAGCAAGGTTGTGAAATCTTCCAGAGCTGCTTGTATAGTGCTGCCCTCAGCGCTAACCAGTGCCGTGTTCGCAAACTTAATTGCCAGATCTTGTATGTTCACAATTTATATAAACCACTTCTCAAAAGAACTCATTTATATTGCCAAATATATTACAACTTCACTGTTTTGTAATTTTGTGTGGTATATTTTTTGTACTTACTGCATAGTATCGCGTGATGGGTAAATGGGTTTGGATATGCTCTCTTTGGTGTTCCATCTCGGCATCTAGAATCCACTTGGCGAAACAATCGTCCTTCACCAGCTCATAGGCATCACACAGTTTTGTTACCAGTACAGAATACAACGGCGTCCGTATATGCTGTGAGTATATTATATACTTATTTTATGTAAGTTTATTGTAAAATGTATATTTATTAAACTTATTTGATTTTTAAAATATGGATTAATGCTTAAACTTTGGAGTTAAATTTCTTCTTTTAATGTTCACATAAAAATAAAAGTATTAGAATAATGTTATCAATTTTAACCCAAGTAAGTTAGTTATAGATTGTACTAACAAAATTTTTAAGCATTTGTGTTTCTTAATATTAGATCTTATACATTAAAAATGTTATGAAAAGTAAATATGGTTGGTAAAATTAACAAGCAAAAAGAAAAATGTATACATATTTAATTGTACTACATAGTCACCATTGTTTCCTCAGAATCTGTTATATTGAGAAATAAACTTTTTTATATCCAATCCATTAAAAAAAAAAATCACCTGGGATTGCAGTGAACGTAATACTGTCATTTTTCAGCTCCTTATTTCCTTCAAACCTGAATCAAACAACTTCTTGAAAATTATGAAACAGATACTAATCATTAGGAACGAGTTCAGAACTGTCATGAGGTGATCAACAAGTTTCGTTGGAATTACTGAATCTTCTAAATGTATTATGGACAGAAGAGTGAAAGAGTGTATTGTTGTGAATGATAATTTCTGGTGGCATCATCCCATGTTGATAGTTCTCAGTTATTAATGAGGATTTGACTGTTCAAAGCATTGAAGATTAATTTTTCTGGTCACCTCAACTGTTTTGTCAGTGCTTCTGAGAATGAAGAAGCGGGGTACAATATAGAAGGAAATGTAGATGAAATGTGGACAGTGACAAAGTGGCAGTCGAGAATGCAGCAAATGATACTGTTGGAGAAAACAAAAAAGGAAGAAATTAAGAATGCTTTAATAAAGAATACAGGCAGGAGATAAAGAACAGTGCAATGCCAACATAATGCTCCATAAAAAAACAAGTCAGAATGACTAAAGATATAGAGAAAAAGGAGAAATAGTAACAAATTAATAGGAAAGAAAAAAAAGAAAATACGTAAAGAAAAAATCAGAAAAAGTAGAACAGCTAGATAATAAAATGAAACAAAGAAATCTTACCATGCTGTAAGGGTAATGAGTAGAGTATAGCAACCACAGAACACCACGTGTACAGGCAGGATATGGACATGTGTACTTGCACATTCTCTTTATAGATTACAGGCGTGGTTTGGATATAGACTGAAGCTGTTGGATACAATGGAAAGTTTTGGTATACCAGAGAAACTAATGAACCTCACAAGAATTACTATCACTAACAGTGAGGCTAAAGTTATGATTGCTGGGAGGATGAGAAGAATTTATAAAATAGGTAGTGGTGTTGGGGAAAGGGATGTCTCTAGTCCAGTAAACATGAGAAGTCTGTAAATTGCTGTACTAAAAGACTTTAAAAATAAGATAACGTTCTTTTTTCTTTTTTTTTTTGGTGAGCGCATGATAATAATTTATACTTAAGAGAATTAAAAAATTATAAAAAGCAAGTTTGTAAATAGTGCAACCTAGTCTTTAGCACAATCCTTTTAATGCAAAATGAAACTAAGCCATTCATAAAATATTGCAAAAAGGGAATATAATCTTACTTTATAGGCAGATTTAATTAAGTAACCTTATGTCTAGGTATTAAATGTATTAGCAATTAAACGAATCAAAAAGTATGAATTTTTAACATATTAACTTCCATACTGAGGACAATAATTGCTCACAAGATAATAATTAGAATTTTTGGCGTCCCAGTATTTTGTTTTAACCTTACAAAAATGATTCCTAGTATGAGAATTATTCAAAAATTAACCTCTTAATTGGCTAGTAACGAAAAACAAAATAGAAAACAATTTATTGTATACAAAAGGTACATACATAATAATACTAAAACAGCCAGAAGATTAACATTCAGAAACATTTGATATATAATGTCTTCTTCTTCTTCTTCTTCTTCTTCTTGTCGTTCTTCTTCTTTTCTTCTTCTTCTTCTTCTTCTTCGGTCTTCTTCTTCTTCTTCTTCGAGTCTTCTTCTTCTTCTTCTTCTTCTTCTTCTTCTTCTTCTTCTTCTTCTTCTTCTTCTTCTTCTTCTTCTTCTTCTTCTTCTTCTTCTTCTTCTTCTTCCTTCTTCTTCCTTCTTCTTCTTCTTCTTCTTCTTCTTCTTCTTCTTCTTCTTACTTCTTCTTCTTCTTCTTCTTCTTCTTCTTCTTCTTCTTCTTCTTCTTCTTCTTCTTCTTCTTCTTCTTCTTCTTCTTCTTCTTCTTCTTCTTCTTCTTCTTCTTCTTCTTCTTCTTCTTCTTCTTCTTCTTCTTCTTCTTTCTTTCTTCTTCTTCTTCTTCTTCTTCTTCTTCTTCTTCTTCTTCTTCTTCTTCTTCTTCTTCTTCTTCTTCTTCTTCTTCTTCTTCTTCTTCTTCTTCTTCTTTGCGAGTTGGCGATCTCTCGATGTCTCTTGTAAACTCTATGCGCCAGATCCCAGAGAAGAGGATTGATGGTTATTTTTGCCAGTGATAACTCCTATTTTCCATGTTCCTTTACCAATTCTTTAAGTCGGTATCTCTCTTCACACTGTCTAGTACAATTTAATAGGGTATGCTTTAATGGTGTCCTTCTCTTCATTACACACCTTACACATTGGTGAATCGCTAAGGTGAAATCTATTTAGGTAGCTTTCCGTCACCAAATGCCCAGTTCTTAATCTCGCTCCAAATGTCTGACTTGATCTACTAATACAGTAAAACCTGACCTAACGGCCACCTTTATTCAGCGGTCACCTTAATGAAAGGCCACTTTTCTGAGGAACGGATTTTATTTTCCATAAGATCAACTTCCCCTCTATTAAACGATCACCTCCTCCCTCGGCCAGCGGTCAGCCCATAATGAGTTCACTCCCTTGTTTAAACGGTCACCTATCCATGTTCAGTCGTCTGGGAACAATACAGTAGACAAAATAGTTTGACAATACATATTTCTAGGAATACTCAAATTGTGTTTATACCTGACTCAACTAAAAGATAAGGTAAACAATCAAACCGTCTGTACCTGTATACTTTTAAACTGACAAAATGTTACTTGTAGGCCTACACAATAAACTGTCGTAGTCTCCATAACATTGAAACAATAGTAAGCGGTCAGTTACAGGCGAACGTTTGGAATTTATAGCAGAAGTTATAATGTTTAATTGGCCTACGTGATCCGCATGTGTTCGAGTGTTTTTGTAATTTGTTGTGTAATTTAACAGTGTGTCAAAAATAAGTAACAAAGAAAGAGTGTTACTTAAGTTTAAATTTTAAGCATGTGTTATTTTTGAAAGTCATAAGGGCACTCCATCAAGGAAACTTGCCAAAGTTTTCTTAAATTCAACAAATCAACAGCATAATTCAAAATAAAGACTAAACTTGAAAAGACGGGGAATCCAATATGAATCGGGGCATAATAAGAAAACGCGAATCAAAGTGTTGACAATTCAATGAAATTCTTTACGAGTGGTTTAAATGTGTTCGCTCAAAAAACTCCCAGGTAGTAGAAGTATGTTACAAAACTTTTACTGAAATTAAAGTAGAAAATTTCGTAGCAAGCAATGGGTGGCTGGTGTGTTTTAGAAAGCGGCACAACATGTCGTTCAAAACAATTTCAGGTGAAGGTGCGGATATGCCTGTTAATGAAGTCAGTGAATGGAAATGGAGGTTACTGAGCACGACTTAAGTGACATTTACAACGTTGATAAAACTGGATATATTTGATACCTGTACCAGCAAATAAATCATTAAATTACAAGAAGGAGCGTGTAATGTTGGAAAAATGGGTAAAGGAAGAGTAACGATTCCGTTATATTATAGTGCTGCTAGCAAAAAAAGAGCAGCCGTTTGTTATCGGAAAGTCATAAAAACCAAGGTGTTTCAAGAATTTATAGACAACATTACGGTGCAGTAGTTGACAAAACAATATTTACCGCATAATTTTGTTATAGGATCATGTGACATGTCATACAGTTTCATCATTATTTAATGTGACATTCTTATTTATTTCAACAAACACATCTCATCTTGAGCCATTGGACCAACAGATAAACTTTTTATCGGCAAAGAGTTCTTTGGTCCATTGTGTTTCATATGGATGACAGCATTTCCCTTGGCAAAGAAAATTAGTGTCCTTGATGTGGTATCCTGGATCAAGACAGCCTGAACAAAGGTTTCTGGTACCACTACTAAGAATAATTAAAATCTGTATTATTCCGAGATGTTCGCTTTTAGAATACAGTAATTTTTCTGCGTTTTGCAGAAACGCGTGATAATGATGTACTGAGGAAAGAAGAAGAAATTAAAGAATGCGCCGATAGTTTAAAAGAAGTGTTACAATCTCTTGGGAGGATCGAAACTATCTGCGTTACTGTCGATTAGGAATATGGAGAGAATGCTGTGAAACAGCCTAGTACATATTACTGTTTGGTCAAAAATTACACACTTAAAAAGAAAACTGCTACCGAAAACAAAGCACATTTTTTCAAAAGTATAATTTCTTTATCACGTATTGTAATATAAGTATTTTCATTGTAACATACTATAAATAGGAATACAACTGCAAGTACATAAAAAATAATATAGCTGATTATCCTTGCTTAATATACTGTATTGTCACAACACCTGCCAACCTTTCATTAAACGGCCACCTTTCTAAGCGGCCACATTTTACGTAGACCCAGGGGTGGCCGCTTAAGCAGGTTTTACTGTATTTCTGTATATACTAAGATCGTTTGGTATTTTCTGTATTTTGAAGAGCTGGGGCCAGTAGTTTCCTGATTCCAGTTCCTTGTCCATTGGCTTTTAAAAGTTTTATTGCTTTTTGCGACACAACTTTGAAGCGACCGTACTGCTGGAGGTTTCGGTCCAAGTGTAGATGCCATTTTAGCTATTTCATCAGCCGTCTCATTTCCAAATATATCGCAATGACCAGGGATCCATTGAAACGTGATAATTTTATTTTTCAGTAGTTGAAGTAGATGGAAAATTTCTTTAGCTCTGTATAGATGTGTAGGTGGTCACTGTAATTTTCTTCTATTGTACGCAGGGTCACTTGCTTCAAAAATATGTCTCAGTCTTTGTAACATCTCCCGGCAGAGAAATGAAAACATTTGGTGGAGTCCATGCCTATGGCGGCATACAGTTCACAAAAGGTCTTTCTTCAGGAGTTAACTGATCCTGTCCTTGGCATATTCTGCATACTGTTTGGCTAAAGGATTGCTTATGTTTGTTTCCAGTAGAGAAAATATGGTGAGAGGGATGGGTGTGTGGAAAAGTTTGGTTCTTTAAAAATTTGATCAATATTCTTTTATCAATTTTAATATTGAGTGGTTCCACATTCAGTTCTATTTCTAGAGCATGTTTTGGAGTAGTAAGGGGGGACATCTGAGACAGAGACACAAGGCAGAGTTCTGAATCACATCCAGCTTTTTCTTGTGTGATGGTGCTGCACCTCCCCAGACCTCGCAAGCATAAATAACTTTCGGCAGTATGTAAGATATATATATAGTTGTCTCAACATGACTGTATCTGCTCCCCAACATTTACCTGCCACTGCTTTCAATAAGTTAATTCCCTTCAGGCTTTTATTTGTGACAGTTTCAATGTGTTTTTTCCAAATAAGTTTCTCATCCAGAGTCACTCCAAAAATTTTTGGATGTGGGTTGTACTTAATATTTTTACCAAACAAGAGAATTTCGGGTTTATATTCTTTAAGAGAGTACTTTGTAGTGAATAAGGTACATTCGGTTTTTTCAGAAGAGATCTTCATACTCCATTTTTGAGCCCAGATTGATATTGATGTGATTGCGTTTTGTATTAATTGAGTAGCCAATTTTGGATCCACTTCAACTGTCCAGACAGTCAGATCATCAGTGTACATGCTATATTTCACTTCAACTGGCAATAATTTTCCTATATCGTGCATCATTATGTTAAAAAATTTAGGGCTCAGGACTGAACCCTGTGGAACTCCATTATTGATTTTGATCTCCTCAGATGTTGTATTATTTATCTTTGTTTTTATTGTTCTGTCCTGAAGAAAAGAATCTATGAATCTAATCATTCTTCCTTTAATTCCTATTTTCATTGCTTGTAGTATTAAAGAAGCTGGAGGTATCTTGTCAAAGGCTGCTCTGAAGTCCACCATAACAGCAACTGTAACCTTCTTGTTGTGAAAACCCGCATAGATATCCTCTGTTAACCTGAGGATTGCATCCACAGTACTTCGGCCAGGTCTAAAACCAAATTGATTCTGATCCAACAAGTTGTTTTTTCTAACCTAAGTCTATTGTTTATAAATCTTTCTAATAATTTTCCTAAGCATGATGTGAGGGCAATTGGACGATATGAATTTGTACTCAGCTTCTGTTTTCCTGGTTTCAATAGTGGAATAATGGTAGAAGTTTTCCACTCTCCCAGAAAATTTCCAGAGGTCCAAATGTGATTGAATAAATTTAAGATGTCTTGAGTGAATTCCTCTGTTAGGTGGCGCAACATCCCATTGTGAATATCATCTGGGCCAGCAGCAGTGTTCTTTAACTCTGAAACAGCTAGATGAAGTTCCCCACTGGTAACAGCAGCATCACTCTCATCTGCATGCAGAAATAGGTGGAACTTATTACATGAGTAGAACTGTTCTTATTTTGAAAAAGTTTTGGGATACGAGGTCTTTACTCCTGATTTTTTGGCATATGTTCTATTGAAATGTTTTGAGATGGTTTTTTCATCCTGAAGAATATTACCTGCATCATCCTCAACACAGTTGATTGTGTGGTAGGTTTGACCAGAGATCGCTTTGAAATTCTTCCAAACGGTTGAAGCTGGGGTGTTGGGATTATTGTACCTATAAATCTTTTCCAACTTTCTCTTTTTGCACTAAGATTTTCATGTTTTGCAAGTGCATTTGCTCTGTTGTACTTGATTCTATTTTCAATATGATTTTGTTTTGCCTTTTTGTTTTTGCCCGCCTTGCCTTTTGTCTTTCTTTCCTTGGTCCAACTGTTTCAGAGTTCCACCAAACATTCATTGGTCTTCCCTGTTTTTGTTTAATTTTTGGGATGGACTTTAGTGCTGCTTCGATGATCACATTTGTTAGTATCCCAACGTCTAGAGCAGAATGTGAATTTTTTTCTGACAAGTTCGGATCTGGTGAAGATTCATGTTTTGCAGCAATAAGTAAGTTGTCAAGTTCGCTTCGAAAAATGGGCCAGTCTGCTGATTTCAGCTTCCATTTTGTCTGTGGCACACTATTCCCAGATGTATCAATCCTATGAGACATTTTGGTGAATATCGGCAGATGGTCGCTTCCAAGGTCTTCTCCAATGAACCAGTCTGATATGTAGTGTAATAAGCTAGCGGACACTAAAGTCAAATCAATGGTACTACCTTCCCCTGAGCTGGCTGAGAAATATGTCTTTTGCTTACTATTCTGTAGTATCATATTGTTTTCACATATCCATTCATACATGAATTTGCAGGGCCATCATTCCATGCTGGGTGTTTGTTTAAGTCCCCAAGTATCAAAAAGTATTTGTTAGTTGGAATTAGTTCCTGTAAGATTTCTTTAGATATGTTAACATCTGGAGGGATATACACATTCACTATGGAAACCGTAAGATTTTCGTGCAATTGCACAGTGGTTTGTATGAATTCCATACCTCCAAGTTCCCTCTTCGATACATTGGTGACAGGCAATGAGTTGTGTATGATGGTAGCAACTCCACCAACTCATCTACTGGACATGATTGTATATTTGTATTGTAAATTGTATAGTTTCTAAACTTGGGCTGGAATTTCTCTTCTGCCTTGAGTGAGGATTCCTGGATACAAGCTATTTTGATTCCCTGTTCTTGAAGTTCTTGTTTAAGGTTATCAGATTTGTTGGCCATACTCCTCGCATTCCACTGAAACACTGTAACAGATCCAGTCTCCTTTTTGTTAGCTTCATATATATTGTGATTTTCATATCTTCTTTTGCTACGCTGCTGGTATGTTGTTCCCTGCGAGATGTGATGTGTAGGTATTGTCTGACACTTCAATCTATTTTTCAGTTTTTTTGCATCTTTGTAAGAGTGACACCATATCTCCACTCTCCTATAAATCGTTTTACCTCTCGTACGCATAATTAAACTTTTGTCTATTGATAATTTTTTTCTTATATCCTGTACAGATTCGTCCTTAGTATTCCATATTATTACTTTAAGCCTATCTGGGCACGTCCTTTTTTTGTATTTACATCTATTTTCGTTTACATTTGCATTTTCATTTTCATTTTCATTTTGGCTCTGAAAAGAGCCATTTTTATCTTTGGCTTTAGAATTGCACATTTTATCTTTGGCTTTATAATTGCACATAGTTAAGAGGGCTGCTATGTTGTTGTCGCAGCGAATGCTGATGTTCAGTTCACAGTTTTCAAACTGTTATCCAGGGGCACCAACGTGGAGGAATCAGCTTCACCCCCCTATAATGTGTTCTCTATTGCATAGCACTTCCTGGTACTGTCTGTGCACCAAACAGATTACACCATTAGAAAGATGGGATTACTGTTTTGTGTATATGTTGCCACAGTGTTTCCACAATTAGTATTTATCAACCACAGCTTATCATCTTCAATGTGCTCATGTGCAGAAACACATCAACAACATAACTACACTAATGTGAGTGGTAATAAAAAATTGATTACCACGCTTTGGTGCTGACTGCCAACCTTCTAAGCAAGAGAATAAAACCTATACTACTTTTCATCAGTATCATTATCCACATACATGCACTTGTTATATTGTTGCAGCAGCTTTTGACAAATTCTGTCACCTCATTGAAAAATGCTGCCACCAAGGTGCTGCCATCAATTTAAAACTTGATGCTATTAATTGAACTTCATTGGTTTCAGAACTCTGAGTAGCTAGTCACACTTTATCTTTGTGACACAGTGGCACCTTTACCACTATGCCACTCTTGATTCTGCAACTAATAGATAATACACTCATTCATCTGCTAGGTCCCTTGTGTGAATGTCCATGAAGAATAAGGCAGTAATTAGATGGAATCTGTCCTACGTGACACTCATGCCTGTCACAGCAGTCCCTGGTGAAGGGTTCAGCCACCTGGTAAAGACGTATTCTCCCACCCACCCAATGTTAACCTGTTATTGAGTAGAACAGAATAACTGTCATCCACAGTGGTCTCACAAGCCAAATGGTTTCGATTATACCTTTTTATTAACTGAGAACCTCATTGTACATTGCCATCCAACAGATCAACCCCACAATGTACTCAGCAGATGACAGCACATTTAAAAAACCCCAACACTTTCTTAGAGCTGAAGGAAATGGCAATGATAGGATCCATGGATTGTCAGTTGCTACATAAACAAAATGGGCCATGTATAAGAGATTTATGTGACACACTGTAAACAATTACTGCTCACTAATGCCCATGTGCCATGCCATGTTGTATGAAAACAAGTTTGTGTGTATCAGCCAATTGGGCGTTAATTTTTAATAGCCTTATCTAAACAAAATACCATAGGTTTTATAATGTATTGTGAATACTTTCCATAATCCACTAAATATATACCATATATTGTTACATGCAACTTGATAGACAGAATTGCACAGTATTCTACAGAATAATTCAATATGTTCTATATAGGTTTGTATGAAATAAGTATATGCCATGAAAGTTTTATAACTTACAAAAACCTACAACCAAAAAGTGCTTGTAGTCTTAATTTATTATTTAATGTAACATTTTGTCAGCAGGATCAAACTTATTGTATCTTTGTGTTTACAGACAACATTAAATAACGGTGCATCAAATGTAAGTAAGAACATTGGGTTATTTAAAATATTTGTGTATATCTTACAGTTGGATGTTTTATTTGTTATGTGTTTTATATTATATGGGAAAAATTATATTTCACATTTATTCTAATTTTTTGTCAGATGGAAATGTAACTAAATTTATGAAGGTCCCGGGATGGTGGAATTAATAATAATAATTCATTAAATCATTATGGATTTGAGTAGAATATGAAATGGAATGCATATGGAAAGTAGAATATGGAAAAGAGGAATGCATAATTTAATTAATTGTTTGTACTTTTCTGGTCCTTGCATAATAAAAACTCATTATAACATTCTCAAGAGATGAGTGAACAGAATAGTACAGATAAGAAAGGAGTTTTCTTACTTTCACAGTGTGAAAGTATGACAGTCTTGGTAGGCAAGTACAATGTTGGTATTCTGTTTCATAATAAAAGACACATAATTGTATTAATAATCATAATTATTATTAAAGTATATTATAATTAAGTTGCTATGATGTAAAATAGAAGAGAAACTTGATTTCAGTTAAATTTCTATAACACTTTTGTCTGCATGTTATGTGTTCTGATGGTATCATTGTGGATTGAGTGTAGTGTAATTATGAAATAACGTAGACGATGAATTTAAGTGACGTGTATGCTATGGTAATAATACTGTGAGGTTTTTTGGTTATGTAAAAATTTTGTTCGTCTCACATAATGAAAATCTGTATGGTTTAATGATCAACTTCTCTGGCAACACTCAAGTGAGTCATGAGCTGTTAGAAAGAATATTCAAACTGTAAAGTTGGCTCACCTTAATGGAAATTCCCCGTGTTTCGAAGGAGAATCAAAGGCTCCAGTAAGAAAATGGATGTCAGGAGTAACAGGGTTAGCTGTGTCGATAAAAAAATAAATAATCTAGCGATAGTCCAGGGGCGAATGTGGAAACCAGGTTCCTTAAATGCATGCTGTGCCACCATGTGGAATTGATTCCTTCCCAGCTACGTGCTGCATGAGTCTCAACGGATGAAAATTTGCATCTGCATACAGAGTAGCAAAGCAGTCCCTAGGGGCGCACAAGTCGATCCATGTACATGCAAGTCGATATATGTACACACAGGTTGAATTCAGGCATGTAAATACTTTGAGTGCCAAAGTATTGAACACCACCCCCTTGGCCACCAGAACCCCAGATGGCCAACCAATATATAGTAAATATACATATTGTTACGATGGTTGAAACAGTTGAATTTATTTCAATTAATAAAATATATTAAATTTATGCAAACTTCGTTTTTCTGTTACCTTCGGGTTCCAATCCAGGGTTCTACAGACGAACAAGTTGCAGAAGGATTATCTAGGTTTGAGTTACGATATAATTACGCTAACACAAATTTTTCGGATTCTAACAAATTAGTTTTCTTTTATTAAACTGAATTATTTGCTTTCACTTTATCTTCACACTACAATTTCAATAAAAAACAAGAATACATGGATATTTAATCACTCAGTATAAACTATAAAAAATGACTTAACAATAGCGTTATTTTGGTAAACAACATTTTGCGTCCACTCTCTCTCTCTCATACTCTTTTAACTCCCTTACTGAGATCTCATTAATAAAATATTTTAACTTGGAAATATTAAATTCTATTTAAACTTTGATTAAAATTTTCTATTTTTTTTCAATGAATTGTGTTCAGTACAGTTACCCATCCATCCGGTGTTCCTATCGTTGTTTCACCACCTTGTGTTCCCCACTTTCTTCATTTAATACACTCCGAAACTAGTTTTTTACAGTTAAAATTTCCGTCAGCTGTTCCTTATTTGTTACCCCATAGTTTACGTTTATTTTAACGTAAATGCACCATTACTTTCAGTCGGCCGACTTTAGGTTTGCTCGCGAGCACTGATTGGGTTTGGAGTTAGTTGACCGCGCGGTCAGAGTTACTAGTTGACTAACTCTTAAGCTGGCGTTAGGGCAATGATTCCCCAGGGTGAGTCTGGTCACGTGATCGCCAGTCTGCGCTCCAGTTGGTTCTTTTAAAAGGTTCTATGATCTGGACAGCGAGTTTTGCAACATTTTGCCGCCTGGTGAAATCTACGACTTGGCTTCATTTTTTCCGTGATTCACGACTGCCACAAACTGTATGTCGTTACGTAATATGTCCGGCCTGTCTGAGTCCAGAGACAAAACACAGACGTGTTGTTTTGTAATAACACTGCATGCGTGGTTGATTAAATCGAGGTTCCACACAGGTGAATACTAGTTACTTTGAGATTAAAACTGATTTAAATTATTATCTTTAACACCAAATTCTGTACCGTTACTTGGTCTCCTTGATCGTCGTATGGTACAGTGGAAAGCAAAATACAAGACACCAATTAGATCACTAATCACCAGCTTTAATTATCACAATTAAACAGTTTGTACTCAACAAGATAATCTCTTACAACAAATCAAATAAAAATTGTTCACATGCAATAAAAATGTCTACTAATATAAAACACAATTGTATTACAATTTTCCCGCACAATTATAAAACACATAACACTTCGCCACAATACTACGAACCGTATTCCAATAAATCGCAACTCAAACTGACTGCTAAGCACAGCTGTCGTCATTTAAATAGATAGCAGAATTGTTCCAGAATAGTCGATACTATGCATCAGCAATAAAGGAAAACATTAGAGCGTAATTCATTGCAGCCTTGACACAGTATGCATGGCTGCACAACTTCTGGCACAGTGTAGCTAACGTGTTGAGAATCACGTATGCACACACATTACAGCCAGATTCCACTGGAACATTCGAGAAACACGTAGATTGTTCTGTAATGTCATAACAATATATACACAACAAGAAAGCAATAAATTGGAAAGAACATATCATATCCTGAGACCTGGGAAATAAACATAAACATATGAACACACACGGAAACATACAAAGTCGTATCTCCCCAACAGTCAAGGCAGATGCATGTGTCCTGGTGACCTTATATAAGGTTATCCTCCGTAAGTGACATGGTCCCTTGTAAACAATTCCCATACAAGAAATGAAAAAGAAGAGTTTAATTTATCAGAAGATAACTATCCCCCACCAAAAGATGCACTGGACAGGACTTGACCTGAGCACACACAGGGCAGTGAAAACTCTTAATGGTCTGATATGCAGGCATAACATCATTGACTTGGCTCTGACGTCTGATTAACCTGAACTCACTGACAAAAGGTAGAAACTGTGGGATTCTTGGATGAGTAGTAACACCAGCCACAACATACCAGAGTTCAGTAGAAAAACAACAAGAAATTTGGACATGCTAGAATATATAATTAAAGGCCAGCCCCCTGAAGGCAAGTGATGCCAGTAGACTCCCAGAATGGGACTTAAGCCATTTTACAAACAAATCTAATGCTCCCACCAAAAGAGGCCAGGAGGAAAATATCTGCACAAAAGACAGACAAGACTTCAATCATACAGGACTCATCAACAGGTTCAAACTTAAGGTCACTATAATTGCTTCAGCAGAAAAGATGATGGCCAAGTGGACTGGTCTTCAAAAAGGACCAGAAGAACAGACCACCACAAATAGTGATTAAAAACAACTACAGCTACAAAACCATGAGGTACAGCTACAACACCACTAAGAAACAGTAGAAAACACATTCTACTTCATTAATGTGAAGATGACAAAATATTGAATAAATTTACTACTGTATGTGCAACCCTGAATGAACAACATATCTGACTGCCTTAACACACAAAATAATTAATGGTAAAATAATTCATCATGTCAAAAATAATCTCACTAATGATCTGTCCTTTGATACTGTATTGCACTTTTTTACTATATTAATTAATTTGTAGTAATTCTGATTTAACTGTTATTGTCATAATAGCACTAGCAATCTGCATTCCATGTTGTGGTAACATGCTTACAATTGTATCATTTCTTTGCACATTCACAACGCTGGTGTGTGTGTGTGTGTGTGTGTGTGTGTGTGTGTGTGTGTGTGTGTGTGTGTGTGTGTGTGTGTGTGTGTGTGTGTGTGTGTGTGTGTGTGTGTGTGTGTGTGTGTGTGTGTGTGTGTGTGTGTGTGTGTGTGTGTGTGTGTGTGTGTGTGTGTGTGTGTGTGTGTGTGTGTGTTACAAGACACCAAACAGTGATACGTACTAAATAAAGTTTTTCTAATTAAATTAAATTTAAAATATTATTTTATAATTTTATATCTGATTAAGGGTAGATTTGATTCTAGTTTTAATAATGATATTTTGTTACCCGAGACATGTTTCAAGCATTACACCGTATTCTCATCATCAGTTATTTTGATCTCTTGTCTAATAAAGAGTATCAGTGCTTTAGCTGGATGTTGTGGTTGGATGGTAATAAAGAGCTTTGATAGTTCCAATGTTGTGTTTTGGGTTTAGTAGAAATTTTTGTTTTGCGGTGTTTCCAGTACTTAGCATTTAAACAGTTTTGTCCTGTTTTTATTTATTTGAATTTATTAAGTCATATATCTTTCGTTTTGCGTTTGTTTATATGTAGATTTTCCCCCATGTTCATTATAATGCTTTTTGTATCGTACACATTTTATTAAATGTCACGTTATTAATATCTGGGAATTCAAGACCCATATGTTACTAAATTAGAGTTATAAATGTCATTTATGTTATTACTGTAGTTGAAATACTTATTAACTTTTTGTATATTGTTACCTTTTATGCTATGGTAATATCATTAATTTAATAGTTTTGTGTTTTCTACACACTTATATTGTACAGTACTAATTTAGCAATACATACCATAAACATACATAGCATAAATTCCCAGATGTTAATAATATGACCGTATTGACCATATTGATTATATTACCTGGACTGTAATGAATATTTGGGGAACCTGCATATTGTAACGTTACATAACCCCTGCCCAAATATGATAACGTAATCACCATAGTTAAAACCAGTAATCACCCATTTTTAAAAGTCAGAAATGGGTATTATGTACCAAGCTATGAAAAACTTTGTACTCCAAAAACACTGTAAACAATAATAATAATAGTGCAGTGTACAAAGTGGAACATAGTGTACTCGGTGAAAGTGTAAACCTTTAAAAAGAGCATCTCACAGATTTGTACTGGAGATGAAAAAACAATCAATATTGTAGCAGTGGACTATATTGCTGCTGACAAGTTTTGTACTTTTTGTAATTTTGTATTGTGTAGGCCACAAAGGTCTTGTACCTAGGAATAATATTTGTGTTTAATATAATGATTTTGTTTAAATATAAGATAACCCAGGGTTATATATAAAATGATAATAATATATCAAATAATACTATGTTAGCAAGATGGCATGTAAAAAATAGTTTAGAGTAAGGATACATTAAGTGAATGATAAATCATAAATAAATCAAAATAAAAGGGATAAAAATATAAAATACCAGTGTACAAGTTTAAGGAAAAATATAAAGAAAAACCTTAAATAAATTAAATTCGATTATAAATAAAATCTAAAAAGGATTATTTTTCTAAAAAGAAGAAATTAATTTATAATAATTAATAATAGCCTATATACTAAAAAGTATATAGATTAACCAATAAAAAACCATAAAAATTCTTGGTTACTAAGAGTAACTAACTAACAAGAATTGAATTAATTGTTAAAAGATATTGGAAGTGAGCAGTTTGAAAAGTGTAATGTCTATGAAAATTTGAGAAATTAATAAATACCATTCAAAATAATCAGTGTAAAATTAATAAAATTAACGAGTGATGTCCACTACATCTTAGACCTCCTTCGAATAGAATAATTCACGCCCGCAATTTGATGAAACCTTGAAAAATCAACCTTCGATTTCCAAGCCTAGCCTAACGAAATTCGACTTGGTTGGTGAGATTGTTAACTATTACAATTTAACTAAATTACACCTCAACTATAAACTTATAACACTAGAAACAGCACAGCCTCTTTAAATACTTCTGGAAAAGAGGTGAACATAAACTTTATTATTTTGTTAACCCAAAAAACAGCAAAACGTGGTCTGGTGAATATTCCGGCTGCCATTAAATAACGTTCGTGTTTTCAGTGAAGAAACGTAACCTGCGCTCTAGCGGTTAACCAATCAACTGCATAATATAAATAGTACAAAATATAAAAATTTATTTATGTAAAGCTTGGTATTAACCCATATTCATTTCTGACTTTCTCAAAGTACAAAGAACTCTAAAATAACCCTGGGAAATTAATTCATTATTTCTTTCTTTGTATTAATATTGAAATAAAAATATTTGTTATATACTATATGTTTGAAAAATAAGATCGAACTGATTCTGTGTTTTCAGTAAGAATCGATTATCCCTTTATGTTTTGGGAGAATATAAAAAAATGTTAAATAAATACAAGGAATGCCTTGTTGTTTGAATAAAAATGTGTATTATTTTCAGTAGATAGTAGTTCGTTACAGATTGTCAGAAGACTGAGAAGAGAACGGACATCCAGAATTTAATACGTACCATTTGGAGTTAATTTAACCTCAAATGTATTTGTAAACGTAGCAGTCAGCTGGTATCACGATCGGAGAAATTTGAAATAATTAATCATATACTAAGAGAGTAATTCTCTTGCACTCTCTCTCCTAACTACTGTCAAACAACGGTATTGATTTCACATAAATAAAATCTAAGAAATTATTTGCATAATCACACACACTCGATTTTTGGAAGCATCGAACATAAAATATAACAAATTCTGTGACTCTTAATAAAGCGAGATTTTTGAAGAGTACAAATAGACGTACAAATACGTAAATTGACTCGGAGAGACCCGCGAGACGTTACAAGATGGCGCTCAACTTAAAAGGGCTTTAATTAGGAAAGAAATTTTTAGATATACGAAAGATAATATAACAAAAAACCTAATTTTTGTCGGCAACTATGAGAAGACAAGAAATGCATAATACCAGAGGCAGATCGAAGAAGACAAGGAGAAGGAAGAAGGTGGACAGGAACAAGAAATAGAAGTAGTCACGGACAGTGCAATGGAACAACAAACAGGCGATAAAGAAGAAACTGAAGCAATTATGGACATGGAAAAGGAAATATTTGAAGAGGATGTCCAAGGGGACCAACCAGATAAAGCGGTAGCCAGAGGAGAACCAAATTGGCAAGAAATACTGAAATTTATGGCAGAACAATTTAGGAAACAGGAGGAAAACTCGAAGGAACAAAACAAGCAAACCAATGATAAAATAGATGAAAACTTTAGGAAAAAGGAGGAAACTTCAAAGAAACAAAACGAAACTTTGAAGGAACAAAACAAACAAACAAACAAACCAATGAGAAAATAGATGGTATTCAGGAAAGTTTAGTAAAACAATTCAATGAAAAAATTGAGACCATTCATGGAGATATCAGACAAACCATGAATGAACAATACCACGAATTAAGAGAAACTATTGACGGACAAAGGGAAGATATGAACGCAAAATTTGAAGAGAATAATGAAAATTTAAAACAAATTGAGGGTAAAATGGAGAATTTCAATAAGGAGTTAAGGGAAAATCTCGAGAGTAAAATTGAAAATGTTAATAAAACACTTAGCCAAAGAGTAGATGAATACAAGGAGGAAGCAGAAAAGAAGATAATGGAAACCAATCAAAGATTAGATAAAACAGAAGAAAAGATGGAACAAATCAAAACAGGAATAGATGCACGAATGGACCGAGAGGAACAAAGTAATCAAGTTCGCATCATGGCCATACGCCAGGAAAATAATGATCAGTTGGATGGTATAAAAAGTAACATAAACAGTAAATTCACAGATTTTAATGAGACAACAGAAAATGTCAAGAACCAGTTCCATAACCAAGGAGAAAAATTAGACAATTTACAACAACTACAAACAAACCTACAAGGGGAGGTAGATAGAATGGGTTCAAGATCTACATGCAACACTCAACATACTATCCAAGATAGTAGGGAAAGTGTAAACTTTCGAGATTATCGAAGAAATCCACTCAAATTTTTAGGAAGAGTGGATGAAATTTTAAATAGGTCGAAGGAGAACCGATGGAACATGATTAAAGGCATACTAGATGAATGTTTCAAAAACATCAACGACAATTGGTGGACTGTAATCCGAAACGAGGTGTGTGATTATGGAAATTTTAAGATGATGTTCAAACTGAAGTACTGGTCTGAGTCAGTGCAAAACATTATTCGAGACGATATCTGTCATGGGAGGTATGACCGCAGTACAGGACAGACACCTACGGCTTATATTTTTTGGGGAAGGTGTGTGTGGCGAAGTATTTAGACCCAAAGATCCCTGAAGAGTGTTTGGTGACCAAAATAGCATATCACTTCGAGGAAAAGATTATCAGTGCTCGACTAAGCGGACAAATAAAGACCATTGGAGGTATGGAAACACTATTAGAGAACTATGAGCAAGAATCATATTACAGGAGGAGTAGATGGAGGTCAGGGAATACAGAGGAGCGGAAAAACGAACCACCCAGAGATACTCGACCAAGGGTAAATTATGTCCGTGCCAACAATAATTATTATAATAACCGGTATCGAGGAAGAGGGCAAAATTATAATAACCGAAATTATCGAAATGATTCATATCAGAGAGAAGAAGGTCCACAAAGAAGTAGGAGCGAAGAACAACCTAGATTCAGAACCAGTGAGGAAGAAAGAAGGCAATTAAATGATCCTCAACATAGTGACAATGTTGAACAACCTAATAATAATGACGGAAGTCGGGGAAACGGGTACCAGCAGTGAGAAGATGTGACTGCCTGTCACTGCTAGAGACAACCGGGCACAGAATTTACCACAGGCCTAATAATAATAGTAAATTAACAAAACCAATAACAATTATCAGAAACCATTATTTAAAGAATATACAGGTGGAGTTAATGGAAGAAAGAGCAATTAAAGAGTCATCACAAAACAATGATATAGTTTATATACGAATAAAATTAAATGGAGTATTAGCAGAAGCCATGATTGATACAGGAGCAAATGTCTCAATTATTGATCAATTAGAGCTTGACCGGATTACTGAACTAACTACTGAGAGAATACCTACTTTACCAATTAATAACTTAACAATTATTGGCGCCACCGGGAAACAAAATAAAACAATTAGAAAACAAGTGTCTTTGAATGTTACTAACAGTGGGATAGGAATACCTATGGGATTTTTAGTAGCCAAAGGGCTACCTTTTAGGGTATTAACAGGGTGTGATATGCTACGGCGACACACTGCAGTTATAAATCTGGCCAGTGGTATAGTAACACTGAGCGCAGAAGAAGGTGAGTTATCGGCTGAGATAATTGGTAGCCAAAGTGCCCCTCAGTGTCTGAGCTCATTCTATATTAGGGAGAATAATAGGTTAACCCTAAAAAAAAAATACTAAAGTAACAGAATCAAAGATTTGGCAAGAGAAGATAGAAGAAATCATAGAGTTTCAAGATAGGCAGGCCCAGGAAACAATCAGTGTAGAACAAAAACAACTTATAAAAATTTATAATAAATATAGATCAGTATTCTTGGATTCACCCGGAAAAGCAAAAAACTTCCTGTGTGAATTAAAGTTCAAAGACAATGTCAATTTTAATAAACGGTCATACCCCATCGCTCAAGCCTTGAAAGAATCAGCAAGAAAGGAAATTCAGAGGATGATATTGGAAGATATAATTGAAAGAAGCAATTCTCCATATACCAGCCCATTGGTAGCTATACCAAAGAAAGATGGTCAAGTAAGATTATGCCTCGATGCTCGGGAGCTGAATAAAATGCTCATTAACGACCGCACGTCTCCAGGTGAGATTGATGAAATAATGAAAAAGTTCATGAGTACTTGGGATGCAGTCTGTGGATATTGGCAGAGTTGCACCCTAACAGCAGACAATATGTCGCTTTCATATTTGAAGGACGAAATTATCATTTTAAACGTTTACCTTTTGGATTGGTAAATTCTGTGGCCGTGTTCATCCAATGTATGGATCAAATTCTGGGTAAAGAAGTTTTAGACTTCACTACGGTATATGTTGATGACATACTAATTACTTCTTGTACATGGAAGGAGCATTGTAATAGAGTGGAAACAGTGTTAAATAAGCTGTTACAACATAATATAACTTTGAAACTAGATAAATCTAAATTTATCACACATGAATTACCATTTTTAGGATTCATTCTGTCAGCTACTGGAATAAAACCATCTCCTGAGAAAGTAAAGGCTATCCAAGATTTTCCTAAACCAAAAAACTTAAAACAATTACAATCTTTTTTGGGGATATGCAACTATTATAGGAAATTTCAACAGGGTTATTCAGAAGTAACAGCCAACTTCCAATATTTACTTTCGAAGAAAAACAAATGGAAGTGGGAAGAAAATGAAGACAATAATTTTAAGATAATAAAAAATAAATTTCTGGATAGCATAATGCTACACCACCCAAATTTCAATAAACGTTTTTTCATAAATTGTGATGCCAGCAACATTAGTCTTGGAAGTGAACTATATCAGGAAGATGAGGAAGGAAATCATTGGGTCATCAGTTTTGCAAGCCGAGTACTGAGTAGTTGTGAGCGGAATTATACAGTAACTGAAAAGGAACTGCTGAGTGTTGTGTTCTCATGTATAAAATTCCGTACATTTATATTGGGATACCCAGTAACCATAAGGACCGACCATAGGTCAATCTCATTTTTAAAAAACTGTAAACTTAACCACGGTAGGCTCACAAGATGGGTGTTAATACTTCAAGAGTATAATTTAGATTGGGAATATATCCCAGTGAAAAAGAATATAATAGCAGACCGACTGTCACGGATTAACCTAGAAAAAGGAACATTTGAAGTAGAACTGGAGAGTATTGGGAAGATATATTACATTATCAAATTGAAGAAAGAGTTACAGGATATAATTAGTAAACTAAAAATAGATCAGGAAATGGACACCAAATTAATAAAAATTAGAGACAGGATATTACAAAAGGATCCTATAATAAAAAAATTTTTCTGTATTCATGAAGAAATCCTTTTTATCCGTCCAACCATTGAGGATCATGTGTGGAAAATGTATGTACCAGAAGCAACTGAAGTAGCCATAATAAAGGACTACCATGAAAGATATGGTCACATGGGACCACTCAAAGTTATTAAAGCTTTGTCTGAACATTGTTATATAAAAGCAATAAATAAGAGAGTAAGATTAGTATTGAAAAACTGCAACATATGCCAGTTAGTAAAAATAAATAATGACAAGAGAACTGGAGCTATGATTACAATAAAATCTAACGGTAAACTTGAGAAGACCTTCTTAGATATATGTGGACCTTTTCCCAGAAGTGGAGGGAGACAAATTTAAATATATAATAATTATTTTTGACCATTATACCAAATATATACAAAACTCTACCCAATCAGTAGAGCTACTACAAAGAAAATTGTAGAGGTAATTATTCAAAAATACTTACCAGAAGTGGGAAAACCTGAAACCATAGTAACGGATCATGGGACACAGTTTAGAGGAAAAAAGTGGAAAGAAGAATTGTTGAAATTGCAAATAACAACATATAAAACGTCAGTATACCACCCTAGTACTAATCCTGCCGAACGCGTCTTAAGGAAAGTTGGTAGAATTTTGCGGACCTACTGTCACCAAGAACATGGGAAATGGAGCCAGTACCTTGAACCAGCAGAAACCTTCCTTAATTGGTCATACCATGACACTATCGGAACCAGCCCTTATCAAGTAATGTTTGAAAGACCACCACCCAGAGAAATCACATCATTAATAAATTTTCCTCCAGGAGAGAGAGTAGAATTCAACAAGATCGAAATGCACAACAGGTTGTTGCATAAAACTGAACTTCAACATAAAAAGGAAACGGAGAAGAAGAAAAGAATAAATCCATACAAAGTAGGAGATAAGGTGTTAATAAAAAATAGACAATTACCCAGTTCTATAGAGGGTATTGCAAGAAAATTACTTTTACTTTATACCGGGCCATACATAGTAACCCAGGTGAAAGGAAATAATACATATGAGATCAAATCTGTTAACAATAACAAAATAAAAGGGGTGTATAACCAATCAGAAATAAAGAGATATTATGAAGAATAATGAAATAATCCAAAGACTGAAGAGTTCAACGATTATTTTTAAAACAAGTAAATAAAAATAAATCTGTTCTAGTGGGGGAGCTTTATATAACATTACATAACCCCTGCCCAAATATGATAACATAATCACCATAGTTAAAACCAGTAATCACCCATTTTTAAAAGTCAGAAATGGGTATTATGTACCAAGCTATGAAAAACTTTGTACTCCAAAAACACTGTAAACAATAATAATAATAGTGCAGTGTACAAAGTGGAACATAGTGTACTCGGTGAAAGTGTAAACCTTTAAGAAGAGCATCTCACAGATTTGTACTGGAGATGAAAAAACAATCAATATTGTAGCAGTGGACTATATTGCTGCTGACAAGTTTTGTACTTTTTGTAATTTTGTATTGTGTAGGCCACAAAGGTCTTGTACCTAGGAATAATATTTGTGTTTAATATAATGATTTTGTTTAAATATAAGATAACCCAGGGTTATATATAAAATGATAATAATATATCAAATAATACTATGTTAGCAAGATGGCATGTAAAAAATAGTTTAGAGTAAGGATACATTAAGTGAATGATAAATCATAAATAAATCAAAATAGGGATTAAAATATAAAATACCAGTGTACAAGTTTAAGGAAAAATATAAAGAAAAACCTTAAATAAATTAAATTCGATTATAAATAAAATCTAAAAAGGATTATTTTTCTAAAAAGAAGAAATTAATTTATAATAATTAATAATAGCCTATATACTAAAAAGTATATAGATTAACCAATAAAAAACCATAAAAATTCTTGGTTACTAAGAGTAACTAACTAACAAGAATTGAATTAATTGTTAAAAGATATTGGAAGTGAGCAGTTTGAAAAGTGTAATGTCTATGAAAATTTGAGAAATTAATAAATACCATTCAAAATAATCAGTGTAAAATTAATAAAATTAACGAGTGATGTCCACTACATCTTAGACCTCCTTCGAATAGAATAATTCACGCCCGCAATTTGATGAAACCTTGAAAAATCAACCTTCGATTTCCAAGCCTAGCCTAACGAAATTCGACTTGGTTGGTGAGATCGTTAACTATTACAATTTAACTAAATTACACCTCAACTATAAACTTATAACACTAGAAACAGCACAATCTCTTTAAATACTTCTGGAAAAGAGGTGAACATAAACTTTATTATTTTGTTAACCCAAAAAACAGCAAAACGTGGTCTGGTGAATATTCCGGCCGCCATTAAATAACGTTCATGTTTTCAGTGAAGAAATGTAACCTGCGCTCTAGCGGTTAACCAATCAACTGCATAATATAAATAGTACAAAATATAAAAATTTATTTATGTAAAGCTTGGTATTAACCCATATTCATTTCTGACTTTCTCAAAGTACAAAGAACTCTAAAATAACCCTGGGAAATTAATTCATTATTTCTTTCTTTGTATTAATATTGAAATAAAAATATTTGTTATATACTATATGTTTGAAAAATAAGATCGAACTGATTCTGTGTTTTCAGTAAGAATCGATTATCCCTTTATGTTTTGGGAGAATATAAAAAAAATGCTAAATAAATACAAGGAATGCCTTGTTGTTTGAATAAAAATGTGTATTATTTTCAGTAGATAGTAGTTCGTTACAGATTGTCAGAAGACTGAGAAGAGAACGGACATCCAGAATTTAATACGTACCATTTGGAGTTAATTTAAGCTCAAATGAATTCGTAAACGTAGCAGTCAGCTGGTATCACGATCGGAGAAATTTGAAATAATTAATCGTATACTAAGAGAGTAATTCTCTTTGCACTCTCTCTCCTAACTACTGTCAAACAACGGTATTGATTTCACATAAATAAAATCTAAGAAATTATTTGCATAATCACACACACTCGATTTTTGGAAGCATCGAACATAAAATATAACAAATTCTGTGACTCTTAATAAAGCGAGATTTTTGAAGAGTACAAATAGACGTACAAATACGTAAATTGACTCAGAGAGACCCGTGAGATGTTACAATATATACAAATGTAAAACATAAAATTCATACCTGAACAAATCTGAATTAATACAAAATAACATATTTTTTTAACACTAAATGGTAGAAACACTCACAAAACAAAAATATCCACCAAACCTCCCTCCCAACCCCAAGCACCATTATTATTAAGCAATAACAATTTCCAACTAAAACCAATATTTCATATGTAGCAGATCAATGTAGCTGGCAATGGACATGATACATCATAACACTCAAAACATGACACAAGTAAGAAAACACATCTAGAAATGTAAATAATATTAATTTAATAATATGTCAAGAAACAGTTGTGTACCTAATTGTGTGTGTGTGTGTGTGACAATACATTTATGATGTACAGAGATTTTGGTCAAGCATGACATATCAGATGCACAAACAGTTTTAGGGAAAAATTGTGGAGGTGATGACTGTGTGTCTATTGTCAGTTGCCATGTGTGAGCAGAATTCCTGTGTTAATCATGATTTATCTCACGTATATGACCCGTTTTTATCACATCAGCCTTGTTCTGGTGAAGCCTTGTGCATAGGTTGGTTTTTTATGGTGGTTGATAATAATGGGGTTGAATGATCTTTTTTGGTTGTGATGTTATTAGTACATCTGGTAGATATTTTTGGCATGTGTGCAATGTTTAGTGTTTTACAACTGTATTTTCTTTAGATCGATTTGACTTGTTATATGTATTTGTTTGTGCTATGTTGTGTATGTGTTTGTGTTTCAAATGTTCATTTAATGCCTTTGTATGTATAAGTTTTATTAACATCCATGTTATTACTAACCAGGGATATACCTTGTCTTGTATTATGTATGTGCAGCAAACCTTGTGTTTGGATAAGAGAACCCTCTTCTTTGTGACTTAATGCATGTATCACAAGAAAGACAGTTTCAGAGGTCTCACAATTATGTATCTCCTCTACAACGGCAACAAAAGACAAATAGAAAATTTCCACAAATACATTAACACTATACACCATAAATTAAAATTCACGCTTGAAATAGAACTAAATAATAACATCAACTTCTTAGACCTTACAATCACCAAAACAAACAACACACACACACACACATACAAAATATACAGGAAACCCACCACATCAGACATGGTCATACATAACTCATCCAACCACCCAGCTCAACACAAACATGCAGCTTTCAATTACATGCTCCATAGGCTCACTTCAATACCCCTAAACACACATGACTACCAAGAAGAATTAAACACAATCAAATATATAGCAGTCAAAAATGGATACAACCCCGAATTAATAAATACATAACACTTACATACTACAATTCCAATACGCACAAAATTGCTAACACATTTATGAAACATAATTATAAAGTAGCCTACAGAACCAACAACACCATTAGGAAACACATAAATAATACTAACATAGACACAGACACATACAACAAAACAGGGGTATATAAATTAAATTGTAATGATTGTCACCAATTCTACATCGGCCAGACGGGAAGATCTTTTTCCTCCAGATTTTCAGAACATTTAAAAGCCCTCACCACAAACTACATACATTCCACATTTACCACACATTTACAAAACGAAAACCACAGTTACACAAACATAGAACACAACATGGAAATATTACACTACTTACCTAAAAGTAGAAAACTAAACACAGCTGAACAATTTGAAATATACAGATATCACGCACTACAACCAAACAACATATTAAATGAACACTTACATTATAGATCACATACACTATACGATACACTGATCCAAACACACAATTTGAACCTCAGCGCCAATTCCCTCCCACCATCAACCCCCACCACACACACCTAAACCCATAACCGTTATTCTGTTAAATGACATTAAGTATTTACTCCCACTGAGGAAAAGGCACATCACCTCGAACGTTTGTGGAAGTGATAAAGAAAGTAAGTTCATATTGTGAAAGTTTATATATATAATAATTATTTATCATTATTGAAAAACAGTGTACGAAGTAAATCATCTGATATGCGAATTCCTAAAAGTAGAATCTTTTTTTTTTTTGGCCAGTGATGGCTTCTGTTGTTGAGGTTTCACAAGATTTCCTTATACCATCTAGAATGTTACCTCTGGCTGTTTTCCAGATCTCCTACTAAAATAGGAGTGCCCTAACACTATGAAGAAAATGATAAAGATATTGAATATAGGATTCATAAAAGAGTACACAAATTTAAGATTATTTATTGACTGGTGAATACTACTGTAGAAATGATTTGTCAGTTCAAGACAAACAAAGTTTAAGTGAAAGTTGTGTCACGAAAGTTAAAAAAAAAGGTAATAAAATAATGTAAGCAATGGAAGGAAAAGAACTTTCTTGAACTAACTAGTACATCTTATTGTGCTTCCTGTGATGCTGCTGTGAGTTGTTATGAAAGGTAAGTTATCTAATGCAAATTCCTTGCAATACAAGGAATATTTCTATGGTTTCCCAAAGAAGATAGACGTTGTAGAACAAAATTATTGTTGTTGGCCATCAATTGATTGAAGGAATACTAGTTTGGCTTCCTAAGATATTCATTTATCAGGATTAAGCCGTCAAGACTGTTATGATTGTAGTTATAATTTGAACGCATGCTTAGATTGACTCTTAACTTATGAATGTCCTTTTTGTATTATGTGTGGGGAGAGCAACAGTGAAGTCAAGTATTTAATACCTTGATTCACCAAACCACATAGCATGATTTAATTGTCACTTCAGGCAAAAGTACACTGGTATTTGTGTGATTATTGTTCCCATTATAACACAGTGGTGATTCTGTGACTTAGGCTTGTACAGATTTCTACTTAATTAGCTGTTCAGAGCAAGCCTGAAACTTTAGGTTCCACACACATGTATGGAATCTGTTCCTACATACCATAAGATATCTAAACAGATATCAGTAAACTCTGGCCATTGAAACTTAAAGTGTTATGAAGATTATCCTGTCAAGATTGAAATAGAAGAAATACATCATTTATTTATCAGGTAATGGTATACATAACATAAGTAGACAATACTCAATGGGCATATTATTACTTCCATATTCCTTAAGGAATGGAAGTATGGTGATGGCAAAAAAAAATCGTGTTCGAGATTATTGCAGATTCTGATTCTACTACACTCAAAACATGAAAAAAAGTCGTTTTCCGAAAAGTGTCTGTGTGTGTGTCTGTCTGTAGATTTTTTTTCTATGGCAAACGATAACTGCCGCAAATTCAAACAGAATCAAATAATTTTGTGCATACAGCCCTGATTTGCAGAGTACTCGCGACCTATTGTTTTTGGTGAAGATCGGTTGAGGGAAAGGGGTAGTTTACCTGCAACGTTTTTTTTTTAGCAAGGGTAATTTTGTTTGTTTGGCAAACGATAACAGCCGCAAATTCAAACAGAATCAAATAATGTTTCGCATACAGCCCTGAATTGTAGAGTTCTCAAGATCTGCTGATTTTGGTGAAGATCGGTTAAGGGAAAGGGGTAGCTTACCTGTAACGTTTTATGTTTTAACAAGGGTATTTCCTATGGCAAACGATAACAGCCGCAAATTCAAACAGAATCAAAAGATTATTTGCATACAGCCCTAAATTGTAGAGTTCTCAAGACCTATTGTTTTTGGTGAAGTTCGGTTGAGGGAAAGGGGTAGTTTACCTGCAACGTTTTTTTAACAAGGGTATTTTCTATGGCAAACGATAACAGCCGCAAATTCAAACAGAATCAAATAATGTTTTGCATACAGCCCTGATTTGTAGAGTACTCAAGACCTATTGTTTTTGGTGAAGATCGGTTAAGGGAAAGGGGTAGTTTACCTGTAACGTTTTATGTTTTAACAAGGGTATTTCCTATGGCAAACGATAACAGCCGCAAATTCAAACAGAATCAAAAGATTATTTGCATACAGCCCTAAATTGTAGAGTTCTCAAGACCTATTGTTTTTGGTGAAGATCGGTTGAGGGAAAGGGGTAGTTTACCTGCAAAGTTTTTTTAACAAGGGTATTTTCTATGGCAAACGATAACAGCCGCAAATTCAAACAGAATCAAATAATGTTTTGCATACAGCCCTGATTTGTAGAGTACTCAAGACCTATTGTTTTTGGTGAAGATCGGTTAAGGGGAAGGGGTAGTTTACCAGCAACGTTTTTTTATCAAGCGTATTTTCTATGGAAAACGATAACAGCCGCACATTCAAACAGAATCAAATAATTTTTTGCATACGTCCCTGAATTGTAGAGGTCTCAATGACTTTCGATTTTGGTGAAGATCGGTTAAGGGGAAGGGGTAGTTTACCTGCAACCTTTTACGTTTTAACAAGAGTAAAGTACTTGAAAATTTATTTAAACTTTTTGAAACAATGGTAATTGTTAAAAATACAATAATTTTGTTGCCAGGCAATAAAATTATAATTTTTTCATTTTAATGTAATATAATATTTTTCATTTAATACAGCAATAAAAAGGCAGGTAAGACACAGCCTGGCTGTTTGGGTGAAAATGATTTTAAATATAAATCTTAGAATATTGAAGTCATGTATGGTTCTCCATACCGATATTTTTTCTACATAAAATCAGTATAGCTTTAGTCAACCGTAGTCTTAACATAAAGCATTTTTTTAGTCAGGTTTTGTTGGTACTTTGGTGTTTTTTTACTTCCATAGTCCTTAAGGAAATGGGAGTATGGTGATGGCAAAAAAAATCGTGTTCGAGATTATTGCAGATTCTGATTGTACTGCACTCAAAACATGAAAAAAGTCGTTTTTTGAAAAGTGTCTGTCTGTGTGTCTTAGATTTTTTTTTCTATGGCAAACGATAACAGCCGCAAATTCAAACAGAATCAAATAATTTTTTGCATACAGCCCTGATTTGTAGAGTACTCACGACCTATTGTTTTTGGTGAAGATCGGTTGAGGGAAAGGGGTAGTTTACCTGCAACGGTTTTTTTTTATCAAGGGTAATTTTTTTTTTTTTTGGGCAAACAATAACAGCCGCAAATTCAAACAGAATCAAATAATATTTCGCATACAGCCCTGAATTATGGAGTTCTATTGTTTTTGGTGAAGATCGGTTAAGAGAAAGGGGTAGTTTACCTGCAACGTTTTATGTTTTAACAAGGGTAATTTTTTCTGTGACGAATGATAACTGGACCTATTGTTTTTGGTGAAGATCGGTTAAGGGAAAGGGGTAGTTTACCTGCAACGTTTTATGTTTTAACAAGGGTAATTTTTTCTATGACGAACGATAACTGCCGCATATTCAAACGGAATCAAATAATTTTTTGCATACACCCCTGAATTGTAGAGAACTCAAGGCCTTTTGATTTTGGTGAAGATCGGTTAAGGGGAAGGGGTAGTTTACCTGCAACCTTTTACGTTTTAACAACAGTAAAGTACTTGAAAATTCATTTAAACTTTGTAACCTCTCTATGCCTTTTAGTATTTATCTTATTTCTTGTTAAATTTCTATCTCCTTGCTTGTTGGCTTTCAAAGAGAGGTTACAAGTTATTTAGAACTAGGCAGGAGCCTAGAGAAGCAAAAATTATGCTGGGTCCAGTATGACGGGACTTGCAATGAACTCAGCCATAATATAACAATAACAGATTTATTATATCTCTGGAATTCATACATGTGTACAAGATAAATATATGTATATATATAAAAAAAACTACCAAAAGGTACATCATGGCAAGCATGTATAAATTAAGTGTACATCAGCATAAGGGTGCACAAAGTAAATGTATATACATATATATAATATAAAAAATTTAAATCACAACTGGCATATATAATTCCAGTTTACCTAAGAACAAGTGTATATAATTGGATAGAATTGCATCAGAACAAGTGTATATAATAGTATATAAGTTAAATGTACATACATAAATAAAATATAAAATGCACAAACACATGTAAAATTCTCCCCGTCGTGTGGCTAGCTAGACACATAACAACACACACACACAGAACACAAGGTACACAACTCACAATCATTTACTTTCAACACGCATGCCCCTGTAACGCACCCACCCACCGGGTAAAGCAACTATCATCTTATGCGCCGGCAGTGATAAAATATACGCCCGTCGGCAACCCGTTCAGTAGGATAACATAAACTCCAAACCCCTTTAAAGACGAATAATTCATGACGCATAAATGAAACTGGACCACCCATTTGTCTAGCATCCCGTTTATTAATGACCCATGATGAGTGTGTGAACCTTTGTTCCGTTCACAGCACCAGGTAATGTTAACAAACTCCTCACCTACTTCCAGACAGTGTTTATAAAATTCTAGACAGTATTGACTTCACAAAATCCCAAAAAGGAATTAAATCCTTATGTACTTTAATAACAGAAATTAATTGATTGAGGCTTTACAATTTCAGAAGATTTTGACAATATGTATATCTATTTAGTTTACCAAAAAGAAAAGGATGAAAACCAGTTTTACATTCAAAATTAAACAGCAACTTCTCTACGTGTGAAGTCAACCCATATGTGTTTGCCAGTTAAGAAAACAATCAGCTTAGCCCTTGTGCAAGGGGCAAAATCGGCTAAAATATTTCAAGAACATTAATAAATCGTTCCGATTAGCCTCAGATAACTGTATAAAATAATCAGAAAAAGAATACAATAAGGTGGTTGTGCTCTGGCATCTGTGGGAGCGCGCCCACATGTAGTTGACAAAACTTGACAGGACATCAGCCTGTCTGAGAATGCCCCAGCGCGTGTCCAAGAAACTAAGTGCCCTTTTGTAAACCCTTAAAACGTCCCAAAAAAACTTCCGGAAAGCCCCCAACCCTTAAATGTGAAACCACAGTCAATATAATTTTTTATACACCACTGTTCCAGCCGGAACAGGGCTACAGGGCCGTAACCTAAATTTGTGTAATGAGTAAAAGCGAAAAGAGATACAACTGTAAAATGGTACAAGAGTGAAATGGCTGGCGCGCTCCCGCAGTGCAGCACGCACTTACAGTCATAGCATTTAGTGTTATAGAAAAGGGTTATAAAAAGTTCAGTAATTTTTTATCGAGAGTGTTCAGAGTCATGATCACAGTTCACTTCCCAATAGACAGTCTGGACACGTGGTCCCCTGGCTTCTAAGTTTATTCACATAAAACAGGCACACTGCCGGTTCGGCCCCCAAAAAAGAAAAAGCATAAATGTCACCTCATAAGTGCTGGCGAGTGCAACATAGTGATTCCGTCTCCATCTCCCTCTTCGTAGGCGGTCTTGGCATGGTTCACAGCTCGGGCAGATGTTCAGCCCACCGCAGACCAGGAAACCGACTTAGTGCGAGAACCCGGGAGTCGTTTTATTCTCTACTCCATCATGTAGAGAGATTCAAACTGCGTAGAAACGAATCGAAGAGAGGAGATGGAGGACAATCTTTCTAGCAGAGGCAAGCGTTGACTGCCGGACACCGGCACACAATCGGAACAGCACAAGTAGAGCTGCGCGCGCAACGGCACACAATGCCGCTCCCCTTCACACCGCCGGACAAAGGTCGCGAGTGCTTCACGTTATGTTACAATAAAATGACTGTTCTAAAATATTTTGTAACGGCCGGCTCCGCGCCGGCACACCCCCACCCCGAAAGGGCAACCCGGTTGCCCCACAAAACTCGGGAAAGTACCCTGCAGTGTACTCCCAACTGAAAAATCCGGTGGACATCGTGGGTAAGGTGGCCCGATGGCATTTGCTCTCAGGAGAACAGAGGCTCAGAAGGGAAAACGAAAGAGACGAAAGAAGACGTGTATAGTGTAAGTGTGCGGTTGCTGCACACTGACCTGATCAGGGCCAGCCCACAGCAAAGAGGGACAGAGAAGAAAGACAAAAGAAAAGTTCGGGAGCTCCCTGAGTTCCGACCTCCTGAGGCTCGTCCACCCAAGCCAGAACACGATAGCCACCTAAACAGGGCCATCTGCCCCATGTAATTACGGGATGATTCCCTAATACTATTCCCCATTTTACACACTACCATACGGCACGGGCCAAGGGGAAAGAGGGGCGATGACAGTCCCCATGATGCGGTGGTCCCAGCTGGGACCTAACGGAAAACCATGTCAACTGTGACTATGGCACCTTTCCAATGTATATATATATATATATGGTGTTTTACAAGTGCGCTCCAAGGGCATGCGGTCGACGATGTTCGGTACGAGGAGCAAGATCGACCCCGCGCCGGACACCGCCGACCCTCCACTCTCTAACTCCTTTTTTTTGCTTTTCTAGTTTTTTTTTTTTTTCTCTGGGTAAGGTTAGGAAAATCGGAAGGTGGATGGTCAAGGATGATTATGGTCATGGGCTAGGACCAAAGGTAAGGACATGGCTCCCTCCGGACATAAGGACAATTGGAGAAAACCAAGGCTCGCGCAGGCAGGGGCGCATCCCTGAAGTAAACGATTCCCACTGGGACTGTGAGAAACATCTACCCGCTACCATATTATGCTCAATCTCGCCCCCCCCCCGGAGCACACCCTCTCAAAACCGAAAACATCCCCACCCGCACAGAGACCGCCATCATTTACCCCCCCCTTTTGTTTACCGCCCGTTTACCCTTTTCGACATAATTTCAATTTAGAAATGTGTGTGGTAATCTCTTTGGGACTACTACCCTGTTCTTCTAATCGCGCCGTCACCGGTGACGTAAACCCGAGGATACGGTACGGCCCCGACCAACGATAGCATAATTTGGCGGCTCTTTTATCGGCAGCCGAGCTGATCGGGTGGCTCTGGCAGTAGACCAAATCTCCTACCTTAAAGGGATTTGGAATACGCCCCTGATTATACCGAGCGCGGACGCGCTCGTGCGCACGGAGCAAATTCTTCCGGGCCTCTTTCCACCTATCTGCCGTCCTAATGTCTGGGTTACTCGGCAGAAGATCGTCTATATTCCATAAGTTGGCCAAGGGAAGCGTAGGCGAGAAACCAAACATAACTTCAAAAGGAACGGCCTTATGACTGTCATGCAGGGCCGTATTGAAAGCTAGTTGTAACCACTTAAGGTTCTGGTCCCAGGTGGTCTGTTGTTCCGCATGATAGGCGATGAGTGCGGACCGGAGATTCCTGTTGAATCTCTCCGCGTGGGACGGCTGTGGGTAATAGGGGGACGTGGTTACATGTTTGATGCCATTGGCGAAGCACATTCGCCGAAAGTCGCCAGAAATAAATTGTGGACCATTGTCCGAGACAATGATGGCCGGAAGACCGAAGTGCTGAAATACATGACTCTGGAGCGCGTTTATGGTCAATCGAGCAGTTGCCTGCCGTAAGGGCAGTAGCCAGGCAAACTTCGAAAAAGCATCCACACAGACAAGTAGGTAAGCATTACCTGACTTGCTACGCGGGAAGGGTCCCACGTAGTCGATGAATAGCTTCTCCATCGGTCTGCTCGCCACATCAGATGACAACAGCCCCAACTTTGTGTTTTGGGCAGGCTTGCTTAAGCCACAGAGATGACATGCCTTCACCCGAGTTGCTATGTCCCTATCCATGCCTTTCCAGATGAAGTTTTTCCTAATACTGGAAATGGTCTTCGAAATTCCCTTATGTCCACCTACCGGGGAATTGTGATAGTAGCTGAAGACCATGGGCACGAGTTTGCTAGGCAGCACTATCTTCGGGGCCCGTCCTTTCTTCTCTCTGCAACATAGGACGCCCCTGGACAAGAAGTAGGGGACCTGCACGTTACCCTCTTTTAGATTTTGGATGATCGGACCCAACTCTTCATCATTTAACTGATGGGGCAACACATCAGTAAAAGCTAAAGGAAAGTCCAGTAGAACAGAACAGGGTTGCTCCGGCTGGGCTTCGCTGGGCTGGGAGAACATACGGGACAAAGCATCTGCAACCACATTTTGAGTTCCCCGAATGTGTTGCACCTTAAATTTAAAGGATGAGATTTTAACCACCCATCGTCCAATCTTACCCAGCTGCCGGGGATGAGCGAGAAGCCAAGAGAGAGCCTGGTTGTCGGTCTCGAGCAGGAACTCAGCGTGTTCCAGGAAACGCCTGAACTTATCTAGAGCGTATACAACAGCCAAACACTCTAGCTCATACACTGAAGACTTCCGTTCTTGTTGGGTCAAAGTTCTAGATATAAAGGCCACAGGCTGCCTAGCACCATCAACAACTTGGGACAGAACCGCCCCGAGCGCCACAGAACTCGCGTCCGTCTGTAAGATAAACGGTCTCGAGAAGTCTGGCATTCTCAGTACTGGAGGGGAAATAATGGCTTCCTTCAGAGTCTCGAAAGCCTTCTGTTGCTTTTCCCCCCATACAAATTTGGCGCCCTTTTTCCGGAGTTCATTCAGAGGTGCCGCAATCTCCGCTGCGTTTGGGATGAAACGTCGATAGAAATTGACCATCCCCACAAATCTCGCGATGCCTTTGGCATCCCTTGGTGGGGGAAAATCCCTGATTCCCTGTGTTCGCTCCGGATCCACAGTGACACCTCTATGGGAAATCAGGTGGCCCAGAAAAGAAATTTGAGTCTGGGCGAACTTCACCTTTTCTGGATTGACAGTGAGGCCGGCCCCCCTCAACCTGCACATCACCTCTTCAAGATGATCCAAATGTTCCTCGTACCCCTTGCTGTACACCAGCAAGTCATCAAGATAATTAAAGACGTACTTGAACTTGACATCGTGAAAAACGGTGTCAAGCAAACGGGTGAGTGTTTGGGCCCCTACCGCTAGACCCATAGGAACCCTAGTATACTGATAGAGGTTCCACGGAACACAGAATGCCGTGTAGGGCCTACTTTCTTTCATCAAGGGAATCTGGTGATATGCAGAGTTGAGGTCAATGATGGTAAAATACCTCACCTCACTGAACCAATCGAACGCGGAATGAAGGTCAGGAAGTGGGACCGAATCTACCTCGATGCTAGCGTTCAGCTTGCGGTAGTCGATGACCATCCTGTGCTTACCTCCAGGCTTGGGCACTAGGAACGCTGGACTGGCATAACTGGATTGAGAAGGTTCAATCACCCCTTGATCTAATAATTCTTGAACCTTCTCCCTCAAGATGTTCATCTTCGGAGGGGCAAACTTATAAGGGTGGGAGCGCACCACCTTGGAGTCCGTTAGGCGGATCTTATACTCCAAGAGATGTGTGAGCCCAAGGGCCGGAGTTAATACAGTGGGGAAACGCTCACACAACTGATCTAAAGCGGACCGCTGGGACTGGGAGAGGTGGTCTCTAGATGTGTCGGGGCACTTAACCTCTTGGATATCTTGCCTGGTCCCCTGATATCCAAGGAACGGGATTACAACTCCCCGATTGAATTTAAAATAACATTGGTGCTCTTGGAAGATGAAATCGGCACCAATAATGCATTCAACTCCCAGAGCCGGAGAAACCAGAAAGCTCCACACCCAAGAAAATCCCTCGATTTTAAACTTGAATGAAACTACCCGGGAAATGGGCAGAATTTCCTGGGATGCCGTCCAGCACACTACGGAAGACTTTTCTGACCGTTTAATTAAACCCTGTCGCTCAAGGTCCTCGCACACTTTAGATGAAATGATGGATCTTGCTGACCCGGAGTCAACTAATGCTCTGAGTTGACTCTTTTTTAACTCCAACAGCAAGAAGGGGCATACGGAAGTGGTTCTAGAGATGGTTTGGAGGACCTTGCTACCCAAAGACTTGGGACCTACAACTGGCCTGGAGGCGCGTACCTTAGAAGACCCGCGACAGGTAGGGGAAGACCTCCGACATATCTTCCCCTCATTGAGCCTTTTCTGAATGACCTTGGGCGCCCTGGGGAGGGACGTTGGACTCGACCCAACCCAGGTACAAAATCGTCTGACGTGGCCCAACCTACCACACCCAAAACAAGTCACATTAGGCGAACGACGACGCCTCTCGCTACAAGAGTTTGTAATACTATCTTCATTACCACATGAGGATGGAACAATTCGCCTCCCATGCCTCTCGTGTCTTAACTCATCATGGGTCACGTGCTCACGGGACTCGTCAATCACCTGGATCGTTTTAGAAAACACACATAGCCGTTCGAGGTCCGCAAAACAACGTGGACGGTCCGCGAACACCAAACGGGATCTCTCTTGGGGCGTCACCCCTTCTAAAATTCTTCCGACATCCTTCTCGGGCAACCCTAACCTCAAAACCCGAGCACATTTACGGATATCCTGCACAAAATCCCCCAACGCCTCTCCGTTGGCCTGTGCACGATAGAACCGGCTAAGTTCCAAACGCCAACGTCGCCGACGGGGTATGAAAGAGTCCAACACCTCCCCATGGAGAGAGTCGATACTGCCACCACGACGCAGAGTGCGGATGACCAGCTCAGCCAATAAACCCCGGCAGTACGGATATATAACGGACAAGAGGACCTCATCGGACAGCCCCGGAAAATCCGCCAACTCCAGGACGATGTCGAGAAAAACCAACAATTTGCCCTCATCTTCTCCATCCACTACCGGAAGTCTCTGGAGGATGCCGGAAATAGGATTGGGTAGTCCTTGATACCCTACCCCCGCCAGAATCACACAATACACTGAACACAAAACATAACCCACAAAAGCATATTTACAAGAAACGGAAAAACTCAAGTAACTTCCTTCCTTTGAGTAGGCCCCCGGGTTCTCTAGCGCTGCGGAAACCTGGCCTATTCTGAACCATGCAACCCCCACGAAAGGCGACAAGAGACAACAACAATACTAGACACATATAACAGCAAACAGCAACTCGACACACACGTCGTGCCAACACATAAATCACAACAACCCACTAACAATCAACTACAAGTCCTAATTCGGGAATGTAAAATAATTCGACATCAACCGGACACAAATCGGTTCCGGTACCGATCTCCGATCGGGCCATACCGCATCCCATCCATATAACACGCGAAACTCCAGTTAAACTCCCCCATCCACTCTCCATCATCCCTGGCTACACTTGAGACTCCCCGGCCATACAAGCTATCAAAAATATCAAAAAATTTTTTTTTGCAACATAATTAACCGCCTCAGTGGTGCGACCCGACTCACAATTTAAACAACCTACAATTAGCCTACACTGGCATATATCAACTATGTTACAACAATCATTAATTTACAACTGCATTAATATCTCCGAGTCTGCAAGCCCCGTCACACACCAGGACCCAAGGATTCAGGCCTAGAATGAACCACGCTCCGGCTACCATTTGTAACCTCTCTATGCCTTTTAGTATTTATCTTATTTCTTGTTAAATTTCTATCTCCTTGCTTGTTGGCTTTCAAAGAGAGGTTACAAGTTATTTAGAACTAGGCAGGAGCCTAGGGAAGCAAAAATTATGCTGGGTCCAGTATGACGGGACTTGCAATGAACTCAGCCATAATATAACAATAACAGATTTATTATATCTCTGGAATTCATACATGTGTACAAGATAAATATATGTATCTATATAAAAAAAACTACCAAAAGGTACATCATGGCAAGCATGTATAAATTAAGTGTACATCAGCATAAGGGTGCACAAAGTAAATGTATATACATATATATAATATAAAAAATTTAAATCACAACTGGCATATATAATTCCAGTTTACCTAAGAACAAGTGTATATAATTGGATAGAATTGCATCAGAACAAGTGTATATAATAGTATATAAGTTAAATGTACATACATAAATAAAATATAAAATGCACAAACACATGTAAAATTCTCCCCGTCGTGTGGCTAGCTAGACACATAACAACACACACACACAGAACACAAGGTACACAACTCACAATCATTTACTTTCAACACGCATGCCCCTGTAACGCACCCACCCACCGGGTAAAGCAACTATCATCTTATGCGCCGGCAGTGATAAAATATACGCCCGTCGGCAACCCGTTCAGTAGGATAACATAAACTCCAAACCCCTTTAAAGACGAATAATTCATGACGCATAAATGAAACTGGACCACCCATTTGTCTAGCATCCCGTTTATTAATGACCCATGATGAGTGTGTGAACCTTTGTTCCGTTCACAGCACCAGGTAATGTTAACAAACTCCTCACCTACTTCCAGACAGTGTTTATAAAATTCTAGACAGTATTGACTTCACAAAATCCCAAAAAGGAATTAAATCCTTATGTACTTTAATAACAGAAATTAATTGATTGAGGCTTTACAATTTCAGAAGATTTTGACAATATGTATATCTATTTAGTTTACCCAAAAGAAAAGGATGAAAACCAGTTTTACATTCAAAATTAAACAGCAACTTCTCTATGTGTGAAGTCAACCCATATGTGTTTGCCAGTTAAGAAAACAATCAGCTTAGCCCTTGTGCAAGGGGCAAAATCGGCTAAAATATTTCAAGAACATTAATAAATCGTTCCGATTAGCCTCAGATAACTGTATAAAATAATTAGAAAAAGAATACAATAAGGTGGTTGTGCTCTGGCATCTGTGGGAGCGCGCCCACATGTAGTTGACAAAACTTGACAGGACATCAGTCTGTCTGAGAATGCCCCAGCGCGTGTCCAAGAAACTAAGTGCCCTTTTGTAAACCCTTAAAACGTCCCAAAAAAACTTCCGGAAAGCCCCCAACCCTTAAATGTGAAACCACAGTCAATATAATTTTTTATACACCACTGTTCCAGCCGGAACAGGGCTACAGGGCCGTAACCTAAATTTGTGTAATGAGTAAAAGCGAAAAGAGATACAACTGTAAAATGGTACAAGAGTGAAATGGCTGGCGCGCTCCCGCAGTGCAGCACGCACTTACAGTCATAGCATTTAGTGTTATAGAAAAGGGTTATAAAAAGTTCAGTAATTTTTTATCGAGAGTGTTCAGAGTCATGATCACAGTTCACTTCCCAATAGACAGTCTGGACACGTGGTCCCCTGGCTTCTAAGTTTATTCACATAAAACAGGCACACTGCCGGTTCGGCCCCCAAAAAAGAAAAAGCATAAATGTCACCTCATAAGTGCTGGCGAGTGCAACATAGTGATTCCGTCTCCATCTCCCTCTTCGTAGGCGGTCTTGACATGGTTCACAGCTCGGGCAGATGTTCAGCCCACCGCAGACCAGGAAACCGACTTAGTGCGAGAACCCGGGAGTCGTTTTATTCTCTACTCCATCATGTAGAGAGATTCAAACTGCGTAGAAACGAATCGAAGAGAGGAGATGGAGGACAATCTTTCTAGCAGAGGCAAGCGTTGACTGCCGGACACCGGCACACAATCGGAACAGCACAAGTAGAGCTGCGCGCGCAACGGCACACAATGCCGCTCCCCTTCACACCGCCGGACAAAGGTCGCGAGTGCTTCACGTTATGTTACAATAAAATGACTGTTCTAAAATATTTTGTAACGGCCGGCTCCGCGCCGGCACACCCCCACCCCGAAAGGGCAACCCGGTTGCCCCACAAAACTCGGGAAAGTACCCTGCAGTGTACTCCCAACTGAAAAATCCGGTGGACATCGTGGGTAAGGTGGCCCGATGGCATTTGCTCTCAGGAGAACAGAGGCTCAGAAGGGAAAACGAAAGAGACGAAAGAAGACGTGTATAGTGTAAGTGTGCGGTTGCTGCACACTGACCTGATCAGGGCCAGCCCACAGCAAAGAGGGACAGAGAAGAAAGACAAAAGAAAAGTTCGGGAGCTCCCTGGGTTCCGACCTCCTGAGGCTCGTCCACCCAAGCCAGAACACGATAGCCACCTAAACAGGGCCATCTGCCCCATGCAATTACGGGATGATTCCCTAATACTATTCCCCATTTTACACACTACCATACGGCACGGGCCAAGGGGAAAGAGGGGCGATGACAGTCCCCATGATGCGGTGGTCCCCGCTGGGACCTAACGGAAAACCATGGCAACTGTGACTATGGCACCTTTCCAATGTATATATATATATATATATATGGTGTTTTACAAGTGCGCTCCAAGGGCATGCGGTCGACGATGTTCGGTACGAGGAGCAAGATCGACCCCGCGCCGGACACCGCCGACCCTCCACTCTCTAACTCCTTTTTTTTGCTTTTCTAGTTTTTTTTTTTTTTTTTTTTTTTCTCTGGGTAAGGTTAGGAAAATTGGAAGGTGGATGGTCAAGGATGATTATGGTCATGGGCTAGGACCAAAGGTAAGGACATGGCTCCCTCCGGACATAAGGACAATTGGAGAAAACCAAGGCTCGCGCAGGCAGGGGCGCATCCCTGAAGTAAACGATTCCCACTGGGACTGTGAGAAACATCTACCCGCTACCATATTATGCTCAATCTCGCCCCCCCCCCCCCGGAGCACACCCTCTCAAAACCGAAAACATCCCCACCCGCACAGAGACCGCCTACATTTACCCCCCCCTTTTGTTTACCGCCCGTTTACCCTTTTCGACATAATTTCAATTTAGAAATGTGTGTGGTAATCTCTTTGGGACTACTACCCTGTTCTTCTAATCGCGCCGTCACCGGTGACGTAAACCCGAGGATACGGTACGGCCCCGACCAACGATAGCATAATTTGGCGGCTCTTTTATCGGCAGCCGAGCTGATCGGGTGGCTCTGGCAGTAGACCAAATCTCCTACCTTAAAGGGATTTGGAATACGCCCCTGATTATACCGAGCGCGGACGCGCTTGTGCGCACGGAGCAAATTCTTCCGGGCCTCTTTCCACCTATCTGCCGTCCTAATGTCTGGGTTACTCGGCAGAAGATCGTCTACATTCCATAAGTTGGCCAAGGGAAGCGTAGGCGAGAAACCAAACATAACTTCAAAAGGAACGGCCTTATGACTGTCATGCAGGGCCGTATTGAAAGCTAGTTGTAACCACTTAAGGTTCTGGTCCCAGGTGGTCTGTTGTTCCGCATGATAGGCGATGAGTGCGGACCGGAGATTCCTGTTGAATCTCTCCGCGTGGGACGGCTGTGGGTAATAGGGGGACGTGGTTACATGTTTGATGCCATTGGCGAAGCACATTCGCCGAAAGTCGCCAGAAATAAATTGTGGACCATTGTCCGAGACAATGATGGCCGGAAGACCGAAGTGCTGAAATACATGACTCTGGAGCGCGTTTATGGTCAATCGAGCAGTTGCCTGCCGTAAGGGCAGTAGCCAGGCAAACTTCGAAAAAGCATCCACACAGACAAGTAGGTAAGCATTACCTGACTTGCTACGCGGGAAGGGTCCCACGTAGTCGATGAATAGCTTCTCCATCGGTCTGCTCGCCACATCAGATGACAACAGCCCCAACTTTGTGTTTTGGGCAGGCTTGCTTAAGCCACAGAGATGACATGCCTTCACCCGAGTTGCTATGTCCCTATCCATGCCCTTCCAGATGAAGTTTTTCCTAATACTGGAAATGGTCTTCGAAATTCCCTTATGTCCACCTACCGGGGAATTGTGATAGTAGCTGAAGACCATGGGCACGAGTTTGCTAGGCAGCACTATCTTCGGGGCCCGTCCTTTCTTCTCTCTGCAACATAGGACGCCCCTGGACAAGAAGTAGGGGACCTGCACGTTACCCTCTTTTAGATTTTGGATGATCGGACCCAACTCTTCATCATTTAACTGATGGGGCAACACATCAGTAAAAGCTAAAGGAAAGTCCAGTAGAACAGAACAGGGTTGCTCCGGCTGGGCTTCGCTGGGCTGGGAGAACATACGGGACAAAGCATCTGCAACCACATTTTGAGTTCCCCGAATGTGTTGCACCTTAAATTTAAAGGATGAGATTTTAACCACCCATCGTCCAATCTTACCCAGCTGCCGGGGATGAGCGAGAAGCCAAGAGAGAGCCTGGTTGTCGGTCTTGAGCAGGAACTCAGCGTGTTCCAGGAAACGCCTGAACTTATCTAGAGCGTATACAACAGCCAAACACTCTAGCTCATACACTGAAGACTTCCGTTCTTGTTGGGTCAAAGTTCTAGATATAAAGGCCACAGGCTGCCTAGCACCATCAACAACTTGGGACAGAACCGCCCCGAGCGCCACAGAACTCGCGTCCGTCTGTAAGATAAACGGTCTCGAGAAGTCTGGCATTCTCAGTACTGGAGGGGAAATAATGGCTTCCTTCAGAGTCTCGAAAGCCTTCTGTTGCTTTTCCCCCCATACAAATTTGGCGCCCTTTTTCCGGAGTTCATTCAGAGGTGCCGCAATCTCCGCCGCGTTTGGGATGAAACGTCGATAGAAATTGACCATCCCCACAAATCTCGCGATGCCTTTGGCATCCCTTGGTGGGGGAAAATCCCTGATTCCCTGTGTTCGCTCCGGATCCACAGTGACACCTCTATGGGAAATCAGGTGGCCCAGAAAAGAAATTTGAGTCTGGGCGAACTTCACCTTTTCTGGATTGACAGTGAGGCCGGCCCCCCTCAACCTGCACATCACCTCTTCAAGATGATGCAAATGTTCCTCGTACCCCTTGCTGTACACCAGCAAGTCATCAAGATAATTAAAGACGTACTTGAACTTGACATCGTGAAAAACGGTGTCAAGCAAACGGGTGAGTGTTTGGGCCCCTACCGCTAGACCCATAGGAACCCTAGTATACTGATAGAGGTTCCACGGAACACAGAATGCCGTGTAGGGCCTACTTTCTTTCATCAAGGGAATCTGGTGATATGCAGAGTTGAGGTCAATGATGGTAAAATACCTCGCCTCACTGAACCAATCGAACGCGGAATGAAGGTCAGGAAGTGGGACCGAATCTACCTCGATGTTAGCGTTCAGCTTGCGGTAGTCGATGACCATCCTGTGCTTACCTCCAGGCTTGGGCACTAGGAACGCTGGACTGGCATAACTGGATTGAGAAGGTTCAATCACCCCTTGATCTAATAATTCTTGAACCTTCTCCCTCAAGATGTTCATCTTCGGAGGGGCAAACTTATAAGGGTGGGAGCGCACCACCTTGGAGTCCGTTAGGCGGATCTTATACTCCAAGAGATGTGTGAGCCCAAGGGCTGGAGTTAATACAGTGGGGAAACGCTCACACAACTGATCTAAAGCGGACCGCTGGGACTGGGAGAGGTGGTCTCTAGATGTGTCGGGGCACTTAACCTCTTGGATATCTTGCCTGGTCCCCTGATATCCAAGGAACGGGATTACAACTCCCCGATTGAATTTAAAATAACATTGGTGCTCTTGGAAGATGAAATCGGCACCAATAATGCATTCAACTCCCAGAGCCGGAGAAACCAGAAAGCTCCACACCCAAGAAAATCCCTCGTTTTTAAACTTGAATGAAACTACCCGGGAAATGGGCAGAAATTCCTGGGATGCCGTCCAGCACACTACGGAAGACTTTTCTGACCATTTAATTAAACCCTGTCGCTCAAGGTCCTCGCACACTTTAGATGAAATGATGGATCTTGCTGACCCGGAGTCAACTAATGCTCTGAGTTGACTCTTTTTTAACTCCAACAGCAAGAAGGGGCATACGGAAGTGGTTCTAGAGATGGTTTGGAGGACCTTGCTACCCAAAGACTTGGGACCTACAACTGGCCTGGAGGCGCGTACCTTAGAAGACCCGCGACAGGTAGGGGAAGACCTCCGACATATCTTCCCCTCATTGAGCCTTTTCTGAATGACCTTGGGCGCCCTGGGGAGGGACGTTGGACTCGACCCAACCCAGGTACAAAATCGTCTGACGTGGCCCAACCTACCACACCCAAAACAAGTCACATTAGGCGAACGACGACGCCTCTCGCTACAAGAGTTTGTAATACTATCTTCATTACCACATGAGGATGGAACAATTCGCCTCCCATGCCTCTCGTGTCTTAACTCATCATGGGTCACGTGCTCACGGGACTCGTCAATCACCTGGATCGTTTTAGAAAACACACATAGCCGTTCGAGGTCCGCAAAACAACGTGGACGGTCCGCGAACACCAAACGGGATCTCTCTTGGGGCGTCACCCCTTCTAAAATTCTTCCGACATCCTTCTCGGGCAACCCTAACCTCAAAACCCGAGCACATTTACGGATATCCTGCACAAAATCCCCCAACGCCTCTCCGTTGGCCTGTGCACGATAGAACCGGCTAAGTTCCAAACGCCAACGTCGCCGACGGGGTATGAAAGAGTCCAACACCTCCCCATGGAGAGAGTCGATACTGCCACCACGACGCAGAGTGCGGATGACCAGCTCAGCCAATAAACCCCGGCAGTACGGATATATAACGGACAAGAGGACCTCATCGGACAGCCCCGGAAAATCCGCCAACTCCAGGACGATGTCCAGAAAAACCAACAATTTGCCCTCATCTTCTCCATCCACTACCGGAAGTCTCTGGAGGATGCCGGAAATAGGATTGGGTAGTCCTTGATACCCTACCCCCGCCAGAATCACACAATACACTGAACACAAAACATAACCCACAAAAGCATATTTACAAGAAACGGAAAAACTCAAGTACTGTCCTTCCTTTGAGTAGACCCCCGGGTTCTCTAGCGCTGCGGAAACCTGGCCTATTCTGAACCATGCAACCCCCACGAAAGGCGACAAGAGACAACAACAATACTAGACACATATAACAGCAAACAGCAACTCGACACACACGTCGTGCCAACACATAAATCACAACAACCCACTAACAATCAACTACAAGTCCTAATTCGGGAATGTAAAATAATTCGACATCAACCGGACACAAATCGGTTCCGGTACCGATCTCCGATCGGGCCATACCGCATCCCATCCATATAACACGCGAAACTCCAGTTAAACTCCCCCATCCACTCTCCATCATCCCTGGCTACACTTGAGACTCCCCGGCCATACAAGCTACTATCAAAAAAATTTTTTTTGCAACATAATTAACCGCCTCAGTGGTGCGACCCGACTCACAATTTAAACAACCTACAATTAGCCTACACTGGCATGTATCAACTATGTTACAACAATCATTAATTTACAACTGCATTAATATCTCCGAGTCTGCAAGCCCCGTCACACACCAGGACCCAAGGATTCAGGCCTAGAATGAACCACGCTCCGGCTACCATTTGTAACCTCTCTATGCCTTTTAGTATTTATCTTATTTCTTGTTAAATTTCTATCTCCTTGCTTGTTGGCTTTCAAAGAGAGGTTACAAGTTATTTAGAACTAGGCAGGAGCCTAGAGAAGCAAAAATTATGCTGGGTCCAGTATGACGGGACTTGCAATGAACTCAGCCATAATATAACAATAACAGATGTATTATATCTCTGGAATTCATACATGTGTACAAGATAAATATATGTATCTATATAAAAAAAACTACCAAAAGGTACATCATGGCAAGCATGTATAAATTAAGTGTACATCAGCATAAGGGTGCACAAAGTAAATGTATATACATATATATAATATAAAAAATTTAAATCACAACTGGCATATATAATTCCAGTTTACCTAAGAACAAGTGTATATAATTGGATAGAATTGCATCAGAACAAGTGTATATAATAGTATATAAGTTAAATGTACATACATAAATAAAATATAAAATGCACAAACACATGTAAAATTCTCCCCGTCGTGTGGCTAGCTAGACACATAACAACACACACACACAGAACACAAGGTACACAACTCACAATCATTTACTTTCAACACGCATGCCCCTGTAACGCACCCACCCACCGGGTAAAGCAACTATCATCTTATGCGCCGGCAGTGATAAAATATACGCCCGTCGGCAACCCGTTCAGTAGGATAACATAAACTCCAAACCCCTTTAAAGACGAATAATTCATGACGCATAAATGAAACTGGACCACCCATTTGTCTAGCATCCCGTTTATTAATGACCCATGATGAGTGTGTGAACCTTTGTTCCGTTCACAGCACCAGGTAATGTTAACAAACTCCTCACCTACTTCCAGACAGTGTTTATAAAATTCTAGACAGTATTGACTTCACAAAATCCCAAAAAGGAATTAAATCCTTATGTACTTTAATAACAGAAATTAATTGATTGAGGCTTTACAATTTCAGAAGATTTTGACAATATGTATATCTATTTAGTTTACCCAAAAGAAAAGGATGAAAACCAGTTTTACATTCAAAATTAAACAGCAACTTCTCTATGTGTGAAGTCAACCCATATGTGTTTGCCAGTTAAGAAAACAATCAGCTTAGCCCTTGTGCAAGGGGCAAAATCGGCTAAAATATTTCAAGAACATTAATAAATCGTTCCGATTAGCCTCAGATAACTGTATAAAATAATTAGAAAAAGAATACAATAAGGTGGTTGTGCTCTGGCATCTGTGGGAGCGCGCCCACATGTAGTTGACAAAACTTGACAGGACATCAGCCTGTCTGAGAATGCCCCAGCGCGTGTCCAAGAAACTAAGTGCCCTTTTGTAAACCCTTAAAACGTCCCAAAAAAACTTCCGGAAAGCCCCCAACCCTTAAATGTGAAACCACAGTCAATATAATTTTTTATACACCACTGTTCCAGCCGGAACAGGGCTACAGGGCCGTAACCTAAATTTGTGTAATGAGTAAAAGCGAAAAGAGATACAACTGTAAAATGGTACAAGAGTGAAATGGCTGGCGCGCTCCCGCAGTGCAGCACGCACTTACAGTCATAGCATTTAGTGTTATAGAAAAGGGTTATAAAAAGTTCAGTAATTTTTTATCGAGAGTGTTCAGAGTCATGATCACAGTTCACTTCCCAATAGACAGTCTGGACACGTGGTCCCCTGGCTTCTAAGTTATTCACATAAAACAGGCACACTGCCGGTTCGGCCCCCAAAAAAGAAAAAGCATAAATGTCACCTCATAAGTGCTGGCGAGTGCAACATAGTGATTCCGTCTCCATCTCCCTCTTCGTAGGCGGTCTTGACATGGTTCACAGCTCGGGCAGATGTTCAGCCCACCGCAGACCAGGAAACCGACTTAGTGCGAGAACCCGGGAGTCGTTTTATTCTCTACTCCATCATGTAGAGAGATTCAAACTGCGTAGAAACGAATCGAAGAGAGGAGATGGAGGACAATCTTTCTAGCAGAGGCAAGCGTTGACTGCCGGACACCGGCACACAATCGGAACAGCACAAGTAGAGCTGTGCGCGCAACGGCACACAATGCCGCTCCCCTTCACACCGCCGGACAAAGGTCGCGAGTGCTTCACGTTATGTTACAATAAAATGACTGTTCTAAAATATTTTGTAACGGCCGGCTCCGCGCCGGCACAACTTTTTCAAACAATGGTAATTGTTAAAAATAAAATAATTTTGTTGCCAGGCAATAAAATTATAATTTTTTCATTTTAATGTAAATCATGTATGAGAGAAAATATATCGTTCGTGGCAGGCAAGCATATCTCAGTTATGTAATGTTTACGTTTCCATTTTATTATTATGACTACCGCAATAAAAAGGCAGGGAAGACACACACACACACACACACACAAATTCGCATTATTTCTGGCCTCATTCATGTTTATTTTCTTACATTTGCACGCTTTTTAAATGGAAAGTGCCGAAACCCATACCAACATAACGCGTGCAAGCCGAAAAAGTGTCCAGCGTGGATAGCAATTTGCTTCCTGTGGATCGCTGGGCAGTGTAACTGCACGTGTTTACAGAGGAACGATTCATAGACAGACTTTTCGTCTTTAGGGAATGAACCCTCTGCAAGATGCTGAGGGTCCATGAGTGACTTCGGAGCGCTCCTTCTTTTCCGCGTGTTTGTTCTGTGAAACATACACTGTAGATTCGCAGCTTTACTCTAAGCAACGCTCAGTAGGAAATGTTGAAAATTTTTGTCCACGGTGTACCCTCATACACACTAAACCTGCTCTGATGTTTTAATTACGGACATCATAATATTAAAACTTTGGAAACTTGAGCACTACTTAATGGAGATCAATCATTAACTTATACAAGCCATTAATTTTGTGCATATTTTTTATATATATGTGTACAATGTTATCGGCAACAAAGAAGTAGTTTTTGTTAAAGTTCCTTCCCGGGATATTTGGCCGTAGTCCAATGTTTTCTACAAAACCAGGCGTTTCGGCAATGCCATCGACTTCCATCATCAGTGAAAATCGCGTGCGATAACGTGAGGTGGTATACGTTAGTGACCACAGTACTGTGGTTAAGGCTGAAGCAGTAAGTAGAAAGAAGTAGTTTCTATGGTAATGTTTCATTTCGAAAATGATTTTAAATATAAATCTTAGAATATGGAAGTCATGTATGGTTATCCATACTGATATTACTTCCATATTCCTTAAGGAAATGGAAGTATGGTGATGACAAAAAAAATCGTGTTCGAGATTATTGCAGATTCTGATTGTACTACACTCAAAACATGAAAAAAAGTCGTTTTTCGAAAAGTGTGTGTGTGTGTGTGTCTGTCTGTAGATTTTTTTCTATGGCAAACGATAACTGTCGCAAATTCAAACAGAATCAAATAATTTTTTGCGTACAGCCCTGATTTGTAGAGTACTCACGACCTATTGTTTTTGGTGAAGATCGGTTGAGGGAAAGGGGTAGTTTACCTGCAGTGTTTTACGTTTTAACAAGAGTAAAGTGCTTAATTTTGATAAATAAAGTATCCTGAAAAGAAGGTCATAATAATCCACTGTAGAAAGGTAGATGAAATATCTATAAATGAAAAGGGTAGTTGAAGGGGGGAAGGTGTAATTTTTTTTATAAATTAAAATGGTAGTTGATGATGGAGGAGTAAATTTTATAAGTTTTATATGTGTAATACATTGTTGACAACAAAGAAGTAGTTTCTGTGGAAACATTTCATTTCACTTTAAAAAAATTCTATATTTTTTCATTTTAATTTAAATCATGTATGAGAGAAAATATATCGTTCGTGGCAGGCAAGCATATCTCAATTATGTAATGTTATGTTTCCATTTTATTATAATGATTACCACAATAAAAAGGCAGGCAAGACACACACACACACACATTTTGCGTTATTTCTGGCCTCACTCATGTTTATTTTTTTACATTTGCATGCTTTTTAAATGGAAAGTACCGAAACCCACACCAACAACGCGTGTAAGCCGAAAAAGTTTCCAGCGTGGATAGCGATTTGCTTCCTGTGGATCGCTGGGCAGTGTAGTGTAACTGCACATGTTTATAGAGGAACGGTTCATAGACAGACTTTTCGTCTTTAGGGAATGAACCATCTGCAAGATGCTCAGGGTCCATGAGTGACTTCGGAGCGCTTCGGGGGAGGGATGATTATCTGCATAGTTCGGTTTCTTTATAAGAATAAAGTAAGCCTACCTAATTTTTATGGATAAAGTGACTGAAAATAACATTATATTAAACAACTACCCTATAATAACAAAAATATCTATTAATAGTGAAATTAGTTTGAGGGTGCGCTATATTTTTTTAGAAATTACTGAACTGAATTCAAGTAAATTATTTTATACATAAATCTTACAACATGGAAGTCATGTATGATTCTCCATACCAATTTTTTTATATTTATTATAATAACAAGCTAAAGCTACTGTTTGTTTTTGTACAAGACTTAAAGAGAGTATTTCATTATTTTTGTATGCAAGATACGATTTACGATTAAGTTTTTATACTGACTTGTGTATGTATACATATTTACTTGCATGGCAAATGCATGCGTGAACAACATGTGTCTGTCCCATACTCACACTTAATCCAGTGAATCTTCTTCAAAGTTATTATAATTCGATACACCATTCACTGTTCACAATGCTATTGTAATAACTGACATTTTTTAATAAGGGGCAGTAAGTGACAAACACTTACAAACCACTCTATGCAAAAGTCCAGCAAAACACACACACACGCAACCAAGATACTAAATGTATTTGTATGTATATACGCAAGGCTAGAAAACTTATTGTCTGCATCAATGACAACACTTAAATATGTTCATTATTTCAAAATGGTAACAAAGAAATATATTTGCATGTAGAAACATTTGGTTAGAATAGTAGTTGAATATGTTTTTTATCAGTTATTGTGTTTTGTATTCTAATAATAACATAATATATTATGGTGATCCAAGTATACGTATGTTTAGTTTTGCACATTAATGTTCTGTGTGTCTTACTTCATGATGTACTGATTTACCTGACAGTACATTGTTTTACCCCAGTCTAACAAAACATACAGTCACAAAGCTTGTGATGTTTTTTTGCATTCTCTGTGATTAGAGTGCTCTTAGTGGCCAGCTAGCAGAGAAAGACTGCTTGTTGTATGAATAGCATTTACAAATATATGTAAAGCAGTTGTTTTATTTGTATGAATATATTATTAAGTTATATTGTGTAGATGAAAACATGGAGGGAAAGGAGACGTTTGTAGTACTAAAAATTGTAGTAAACTTTTATTTTACAAACTGCAAACAATATACAACTCAAATTAAACCCAAGGGCCATCATTTGTAGGTTACTTTGCTAGACTTTAATTGTAACAGAACTCACTCTTTACTCTAAATTTTTTATATTCACTTTAGGTGATTTTTTGTACATTGTTTCGTGTCTTTACATATGTTATAAAACATAATTTCAAATAGAACTGTTTGGTTTGTGAATTAGAGTTAGGAAAAATAATGTTGAAAAGCAAGTTCTGTTGTGTAGTGGAAGTGCGGGTTGCACAGTAAGCGTTAAGAATCCAGGCTGTTGCCCGTGATGTCACCATGGGAGCAGAATTCCGCACCTTACTTCTTGCTTAGTATTGTGTTATATGGGTGTTATAAGTTGTGAGTGTTAATCAGTGTTAATTTATACATTTGTTAGCTGTTAGCTGTGTCTAGTCAGTGTTAATTTTACCTGCACATCTTAATCAAGACTGCCTGGAAAATCTTTTCTCACAAATATGAGGCATTAGACAATTTTTTATTAATCCATTACCGACAGAGGTTAAACATCGACTTCATCTGCTTTTGTTGGGTCAGAATACCAATAAAATACCTTTTTCGAAGGAAGCACCTGTTGTCCAAGATGATGATCAAGAAGTCATTACCTGAATGTGCAAGCAGCTATCTATGATTGAAGGGCCAACTGAAAGCCAAGATTTGGGCTTGCATTTAGTGCAGACCTTGACGTTCCTGTGATAAGTGATGGAGCAGACTGCTCTACTGAGAGGCTCCACTGCCTAGCCTATTGTGGGAGAAAGTATGATTCTTCAGTGGGAACACCTTCTGAAAATGTATTTCCTCCTCCAGTTGGTACTTCTGGTGGATAGAGCTTTTATCTCTAGGTCTCCTTGTTCCTTCAGAAGACTGGCTGCACAAGATTTCACAAGGTGAAATAAATTTTAGGGATATCAGTGGGCCAGATAGTTTGTATAAGGGTTAAAATATTATCAAAAACATATCTACAAGAATTTTACATAAATTTCCGGAGATGCCAGCAGAAGTTGTAAAAATATACACTAGAACGAGAATGTTCATTTGCCTTCGTTGGATGAAAGCAGCACAGCACAGAAGAGAAAATTATGCCAGTGGCACGCATCATCTGTAATTAAACCCTCACTGTAATTAATATTTTTCTATTTTTGCATTGATGAGGATGGTATTACAGGCATCATTGTTCTTTGGATGAAGGCAGAATTTAAACAGCCGCTGTCTGGTTTGGAATTTTGAATTGAGTAGAGGTCTGATAAGTAACTGGCCAGTGGACTCTGGGTTCTGCTATAAACAAACTGGTTCAGTGCATAATTAGCCCATGACTTTCAGACCACCCATAATCTGTAAAATTAATTTTGTACAGAATGTAGCTAGCCCCAAGCCTAGATAAAGCATAAGGGAAATGGTTTAAAAGAACAAAATACACGCGTGCGAGTGCACACATGCACGCTACCAAGTAATTGAATATCTTTCATCAAAGTGATAAATAATTCTATGATAAAAAATGAAGAGAAGTTACAATACTCTTGTACTGCAATATGATTTTCTAAAGTCTAACACAGGCTTTAAAAAATTATGAAAAAAGGGGTGTAGAATGTAGGAACTAAAAATAGTATAAAGAGCTTTTAGTGGTCATTACTTTCAGTTTTTTTAAACATGTCCATTGTATGCAGGCAAATGGAAAGATTCTAACAAATAGGTCTACAGTTTGATGAAACAACGAGTCTTACTTCTTTAATTAGTTTACTAAAATTGACTTTATTAACTTTGGTTATACTTGGTCCAGACTGATTGAATTACTAAATTTTATTTTTAACAAGGTGTTTTGGTATTATTTTTTCTAATATTAATCACTTTTTTAAAATCATGTGTAGGAAATCCGTACTGCTTCTTCAGTTGCTGTACAATTAATATTAAATGCGTGCACATTTAAATTCCGCAAATATTTGTCTCACATAACATTATTATGTACTTCAGTCAATAATATAACTCCCAAAAATAAAAATATAAATAACAAACCAACTGTAATCAATAAAAAATGACCAAATATTTTTATTGAGAGGTATTCGCTGTGCAGCTCATGCTTCTGTTGTGATGTAATTTCAGCAACCAGTACCTTGGTTTTGATCTGTGTTAAATGTAAAATTCATTTTAAATTTTCTACATAATGTATTTGAAGAATGTTACAGACACCAGTGTATTAAAAAAATTGATATTTAAAAAAAATATTATCAAGTATATTCTATTTATAATACCTCACGTTTTCATTGGACAGTATTGTATAAAGGCTTGAGAGATACCACTTTTCTTTATAATGGTGAGAGTCAGAAAGTAGTTAATACTAACTACGAAAACCTATATTCTTCATTACTTCCAAGATAAAGAAAATATAATACAGTATTTATAAAACAGTTTAAAAGACATAACTGTAATTTATCAGTCAAGTGCATAGAAAACTTCTTATACTTATTCTGAATGTTATTACAGGTAATTCTGGTGTATTAAGAATATAAGTGACTTAATTGAGAGTAAAATTTATTATGTATAAAAATACCATAATATAGAAAGATGTCCTGAATGTTTTAGGAAGTAGCAAGCAGGAGATACAGTCGTACACGATTATACACACCAGGTTGTATTTTACATATTGCACGCAAGAAGAAGAGTAAAGAGGATAAGTAAGTCTTCACTTAATTTTTTTTTAAGTCATGTGCTTCAGCAAGTGCATGAACACACACACACATCCTCAATGATTTTTAACAACATATTACCACTTATTCAGTTGTAGTTCATGGCATTAGTATCTTCTTAGGATATATTGCCTATTCATTTTAATTGTGTGTCCATACGATTGGAGGGTCTGGTCTCTTTTGCTTCTACTTGCGGTGTTAAGACAATTCATCATAACTCTTCTTGACATTTATTTCTAATAATTTAATTACCTTGTATCCGTCAGTGACTTCGTTCTAGCGTTTTTTATATAGATGCGTTTCGTGACATGTGTCACATCATCAGTAATCCTCGTCAAATGTTAAAATTCACATAAAAACACATTTGCACATATTTACTAAATCACAATAACGACACACATAACACGATGTAACTTCGGCTCTGTTGGACCGGTCCGACCGCGCGTGTAGTTGCCGAGCCACTAATTAAACTAAGTCAATCCTTATCACCAGTCATTACCGTCATGCGTGATTATATTTAGGGCTGTATCATATAGTGAGTGAGATTAAAACCTTAATTGTTCATTTAATATACTGTTATTGTTGATATTCTTGTCTTTAAATGATTTATAAATCTCAAACTCCTCGAGAGAGTCCATTAACCTACCCTTACCGCATACATGGCTTGCTTTGAAATTAGTATTGAAATCTGTGTAATTATGGTTATGCATCATTAGATGGCACGCATAATTAGATTTGGTCTTGTCTAAATCATTCCTTGGTAGATGTTCATTGTATCTTTTCAAGAAAGACCTGCCAGTTTGACCCAGATAGAAACAATCACAATCATCACATGACATCCTGAAACACCTGTTTTCTCTTCTAACGGGAATGGTTGTTTTATGCGTAACAAATTAGAAATATTATCTAATGATGCATAACCATAATTACACAGATTTCAATACTAATTTCAAAGCAATCCATGTATGCGGTAAGGGTAGGTTAATGGACGCTCTCGAGGAGTTTGAGATTTATAAATCATTTAAAGACAAGAATATCAACAATAACAGTAAATTATACGAACAATTAAGGTTTCAATCTCACTCACTATATGATACAGCCCTAAATATAATCGCGCATGACGGTAATGACTGGTGATAAGGATTGACTTAGTTTAATTAGTGGCTCGGCAACTACACGCGTGGTCGGACCGGTCCAACGGAGCCGAAGTTACATCGTGTTATGTGTGTGTCGTTATTGTGATTTAGTAAATATGTGCAAATGTGTTTTTATATGAATTTTAACATTTGACGAGGATTACTGATGATGTGCCACATGTCACGAAACGCGTCTATATAAAAAACGCTAGAACGAAGTCACTGACGGATACAAGGTAATTAAATTATTGTGAAAAAGTGACTTGGATACTATATAAAAACAAAATATTTATTTCTAGTGCTTCTCATCTTTCAAATATACAGTAATTTGAAATCTTATGTAATGTTTTCTCATGCAAAAATCAAATATAAATTCTTCTCAGCTCTCAAATTTCAAAAGGTAATTTGTGAACAAATAGTTTTAAAATTCTGACTATATGTTTTATACCATAAAATTTATCAAATAAGAGAAACATGTACAAAAACTATAAAATAAATGGTCATACCAAATTGTTCTAAAATGGTAATGAGATATAAGAGTAAATAACAGCCCGTGTGACAACTACCCACATGTTCATAAAGCCACTCAGATGTTCAGAAGTGGCTTAAGAGCAGTTTTCCATGGGGATGGATTTTTTATGATAAGGGGGTAGGTGTTGTTGGTAATAGGAAATACACCTGTTAAACCTTACTGTGTATATTATTTCAAGGCCTCTAGCAAGCTGGTACTGCCTCCTTGCAGGTTTTACGTATAAGATTTTCATTGGCAACTTACCCATTTGGCTACATCACTAATATTGTGCATAACATATTCCTAATGTCTGTCATTTCTTCCTTTAAGAAAAGTTCAAATATTTATGAAAAAATATCTATAAAAAAATCCTGTTTGTACATGTTTTATGAAAATCTTTTATGTACATTTAAATTTTCATGTTAAATACACTGGTTGTTCAAAATTAGATCTTTCACTACATTATATAAATAACAATAATTGTACTATACACACACACACACACACACACACACACACACACACACAGTATTTGCATTAGTTTAATTAGACACAAATCTTTATCTTTTGTAATATTTATATGTTGTTTAATATAGAGGATGGTCTCAACATTATTCTGTGAATAATTTAAATCTGTTTTATTTTATTTACAGTGGTTATAATACGAGGGGGTACCCAAAAATAAAAGGAATTTTTTTTAAAGCTATGTATTTAATTTTTTTTTACAAAACAACCTTATCACCTTCAAAGTACTCTCCATTACACTTAATACATTTGTTCAATCTGCGATCCCATTCCTTGAAACATTTTTCAAACTCGTCTGTTGTGATGGCCGACTGCTCCTGCCTCGGTTTTTTCTTTACCGCTTCCACGTCGTCAAAACGTTGTCCTTTCATGTCCTTCTTCATTCGCGGAAACAAGAAGAAATCGCACGAAGCGAGGTCAGGTGAGTAAGGGGCGTGGGGCAAGGGAGTCATATTGTTTTTTGCTAAAAACTGGCGGACTGAAATGGCTGCGTGAGCACAAATTTTGCAGTGAACATTCTCATCCCCAAATCTTCTGACAAAATTCGCTGAACGAGCTCCAAGTTATTCCAGATAACTTACTAATCTCTTCAATGGTCCGTCGTCGGTCTTCAAGCACAATTGCATGAACTTTTTCAACATTTTCGTCAATTCTGGAAGTTGACGGACGTCCAGAACGAGGTTTGTCATCACTTGACATTTCACCTTCTTTGAAACAAGAAAACCATTGGTACACTTGAGTTTTTCCCATAGCACTATCCTTGTAAGCTGTTTTCAACATCACAACAGTTTCTGCGGCGTTTTTCCTAAGCATGAAGCAAAATTTCACAGCAGCCAAAAGTTCACTTAAATCCGCCATGACAAAAAATGAGGAGCAAGCGAAACTGCTTTTACAAAATGAATTACTGTGACCTGACACAACATTCCCAGGTGACAACAATGACGGCACTGAACTCGGAACGAGTTGTGCTACGCTCGCCTAGCGGGAGAAACGCGTACTACGTAAGCTCCCCCAATCACAGCGCTATTCCGGTTATTTTTGGGTACCCCCTCATATACATGTTTTTTGTATAGTTTACATTATACTGGGAATTTCATATTGTTTTACTGTCAATCAGACACTAAAGCATTATTGTATGGTAGGCCTATTTATACACCTTGGTCCTATACTTATTTAATATAGATTTAGACTTACATTAGTTTAAGTGACAAGTAGTTGACTTATAATTTTCTTCACACAAAAGATAATTAGCCATTTATACTAATGTATTGACCCGGCGAGTTTAAAATATCGCGCCGTGACGTCGTAACAGAAGACAGCCAAAGTCGTCATTATCTAAATGCCGCTTCGGTGAATGGTAACGAGATTCAGTGCGCCGCGACCGTTTCGCGACGATGTAATTACGTGGGCGGCTAATCAACTGATTGACAGATTGCAACTGGATATTTTTCTGTGCCCTCGTGCTTTAAAGAAACCATGCCTCGCTATAATTTTCTTCTCCATCCTTCGACGGAACACTTCGAGGTCTGGCGGCGTGGCAGGCAAAGGGTTCAACTACTATGAACTTGTAATTTATAAAGTGTCTTAGGGTTCTCGCACAGACCAGGAGAGGGGCAAATGACCTGATTATGACAACTACAACCGTCACATCATCAGAGCTGTAAACTGGAACACTCCCCATCGCCGTCAGGCTTAGAGATGCTCCTCAACATCAAAAGACAGCTACATAGAAGGAAACGAGCAGGACTCCGGAACTAACCATCAACCTCAACCACCTTTCTTCACAGGATCTAACGGGTATTGCCAAGTCATCAAATGTGCAGGTGGGACGATTCCAATTATAAAATCTCGACCACAACACCACACCAGTTTTCATTTCATAAAGAAAGTATACATCTGAACAGTACTTGCATATTTTGATGAATAAAATTAGAACAAACCTGTGGATAGATATATGTCTGTCATTTAGATTATTGACTGTGTTAAAGGACCTACCTTCTATATTGCTCAATTGATTATTATCGTTATTAGTATTGGCAATGCATTAATAGAGATTGAATTTATATATATACAGTAGAGTCCCGGTTATCCGCCTGGCGGAAGGGCGGATAAGCTGGAATGGTGGATAATAGGGAGAGTTAAATAAAACGCAAATTTATCATAAAATTATGTTGTAATTTTGTAAATGTAATTAATAAACATCACGTTTTACAACAAATCAATAGAGAAAACAATACAGTACTGTACAATTATATTACAAAATTATAGTAAAACATTTTAGCGAACAAGCAACAATGTTAAAGTTATACACTTACAAAAAAAGAGAAAACAATTATGCCTACTTTAGTACTTCACGCTTCAAGTTTAAGAATTCAGTACATTTTAACAAGAAAAATTTACTAAATATAAATATAGAATCAGACTAATGTGTACGTAATAAAATTGTCTTACACTGTCAGAAATGTTGGAAGTGAGAGTTCAGTTCATGATGAGTGAAAAAAATTAGTGATCTTCGACTGCCTCCCTGATGATTCCCGCTTCTTTGCTGCCAAGTCTCGCCATCTTTGGAGCATCATTATGTCGACAACCTCTTGCTGCTCAACGTACTGAATGGCTGCTTCAAGAGCTTTAACCTCTTCTTTGTGTGTGATCTTTTGGGGCTCAACAGTTTCAGAGTCTTGATCTTCAACAACATCATCGCTATTAACAAGTGTTACAATTTCTTCGTCAGTTATTTCATATTGGTCGTCTCCTGAAAGCCAATTCCTTATTTCATCCAACGATGCATCCTCACATCCAGGGATACGTTGCACCAAGGGCAAAATACTTTCATGAAGTTCATCCAGCATGCTTTCAGCCATATTTTCGTCCTCGCCCAACAGCTTATGCCACGACTTCACAATTGTTTGTACCCCGACGTCGGCCCAGGCCCTTGCGACCCAATAAGCGACATCCTTCAAATTTATACTTTTCAACTTCTTAATCAAGTTTTGCCCATCTTCAATTTCCTGTATGACTGTTGACAGAAGCTTTCTTCGATAGTTTCGTTTAAGTGTTTCCAAAACGCCCTGGTCTATAGGCTGACAAATGGCAGTCACATTTGGTGGCAAAAACATAGCCTTTATGTCCCCATCTCTAAGTTCATCTGGATCAGGGTGAGTTGGGGCATTGTCTAGCAGTAAAACTGCTTTTCTGGGTAGGTTGTTGTCTTTTAAAAACTTCTCTGTAGAAGGAACAAACTCTTTAAAAAACCATTCCTTAAAAATTTCACTAGTTATCCATGCACTTTTTTGATTGAAATATTTTACTGGAAGAGCATGTTTTGAAATGGTTTTAAAAGCCCGAGGGTTTTTGGACTTTCCAATCATTGCCAGGTCCATTTTATGGTTTGCTGTGGCATTACTGCATGCTAAAATAGTCACTCTCTCTTTACTATGTTTATAGCCAGGGGCTGGAGCTTCAGTTCTAGCTGCAAGGCTCTTACTCGGTAACATTTTGAAATTAAGGCCTGTTTTATCACAATTAAATACTTGATCTCCTGTTAAGCTTTCAGTTTCAACAAAGTCTTGAAATTTTTTCTTAAACTGCTCCATTTCTTGAAAGTTTGATGACAGTTTCTTGCCGCAAATATTCAACTTACGGATTCCATAACGCTTCTTCCATCTATCAAGCCAGCCAACGCTTGCTGTAAAATCTGCATCACCTTCGTTAAATTCTTTTTGAAACTGCAACGCCTTTTCTTTTAAGATAGGTCCCGAAATAGGCACCTCTTTCTCCCTGAACTGTGTAAACCAAATGTACAACGCTTCGCTAACTTTTTCATAATCACTATTTTTCATAGTTTTTCTATCTTAAGTGCAGTCTCAGTAACTCGTGAGGAACACCATTTTGCTAATTCTAATCGTCTCTTCTTCCAATCTCCAACTGTGCGATGACTGCCGATGCCGTAGTGGTCAGCCACCTTCTGCAGCGTTTCCCCTTTATCCAGTCTTTTTAATGCCTCAAGCTTGTCTTTTATTGATAAAACAATTTTCTTCCTTTTCGTAGCCATAATCGCAACACTATTAACAAGACTACACTACGACAGTTTCACCAAAACTGCACTAGTCACTCACGGACACACCGCGTAAAAATAGCCTCACTGCTCACTACAGCACACAACAAGAAACTGCAGTCTACTAAGCGATGAGCATGTGAGCGACAGCGTTGGATGTTGGGGGTGGGGTGAGGTGAATGACACATGAGTCACAGCTAGGCTATAATAGGCGATGGGCAGTAGGCCAAATTCCTGCGGTACAGTCAGGAGCAATCACAAAGAGAGCACAAACACTCACGCCCGCAAACTATTGGCACACTATATTCGTTGCAGTAATTAAAGAAAATATTTTTTACGTTTGCGTTTTTTTACGCCACTTGGGCGGCGGATAATCGAAGGGCGGATAACCGAGACTCTACTGTATTTAAGTAACAACAAACATAAAATTTTTATAATTAATTCAAGGAACTTGTCTAATTCAAAGACATTAAAAAGTCAATGGAGAACTTAAGAGAAACATTGAACTATAGTAGATTACAATCAGAATGATCACTGTTGCACACCACTATATAAAAATTATTCCGATTAGCGCTTTCAAGCTTCACAGCTCATCGTCAGATCGGGAATAGCACTATTTTCGTTGCAGTAATTAAAGAAAATATTTTTTACGTTTGCGTTTTTTTACGCCGCTTGGGCGGCGGATAACACGGAACGGCGGATAATCGAAGGGCGGATAACCGAGACTCTACTGTATATATATGTATATATATATATATATATATATATATATATATTTCAATCACTTTCTGCTACAGTCCGTTTCTTGATGTATATAATACTTTAATATTTATAACTAAATTTACCTCAAGATATACTTTTTTCCTATTAGGAACATGTTTCGAGAGTTCCTGTACTCTCATCTTCAGCCTTCGCCATCTTGTTTCTGGTGAAGTATTTGTGTGCTGGCTTCTGGATGTTATTAAGGTAGTTTGTTGGTCTTTGGTCTTTTAAAGTTGCATTATTGTGTGTGGTTGTGGTATCTGTTTTTGTATTTTGTGTATTTTCGATGTTGAGTGCTTTGAATATTGTGTCATGTTTTGTATTGATTTGTATTTGTTCTGGTATTAGTTTGTTTTGTGTTTTATGTTTGTAAATCTGTAAATTTTGCCAAATGTTCATTATGGTGCCTTTGTGTGGTATATGTTTTATTAGTGTTACATTGGTTATGTCTGGGAATTCATGTCCATGTGTGGCTAAATTGGATTTATATATATTTGGTTTTTTGTATGCATTTAGGTGTTCAAAATAACGTTTTTTCAGCTGTTTTTTTGTTTGTCCTATATAACATTTATTGCAATCTTGGCATTCGATTTTGTATATACCGTTGGTTGTTGTATTATCTTTGTTGTGTGAGCTATTTAGATTTTGTAATTTATTTTTATTAGTTTTGTATGCTAGTTTTATATCTGTGTTTTTAAATAGTTTTGTTAGTTTTGTCATTTTATTATTTATATATGTGAATGTGGCCCATTTTTTGTTGTTGTTATTATTTATGTGTTGTTCAGTTTGATTAATTCTTAATTGTTCAGTTTTTATTTTGTATTTGATTTTATTTTCTATTTTGATCATAGTATTTTTATTGTATCCATTTGCATAACCAATTTGGTATATTATATTTCTTTCTTTGTCAGTTTCTTGTTTGTTTAGGGGTATTTTGTACATTCTGTTAAATAACGAATAAAATGCTGCCATTTTATGTTGTGGTGGGTGGTCAGAATGCTTAGGTATAATGATGTTAGTGGAAGTTGGTTTTCTATATATTGCATATTGTATGTGTTTGTTGTATCTTGTGATGGTTATATCTAAATAGTTGATTTTGTTATGTTTTTCTTTCTCTTCTGTGATTTGTATTTTGGGATGTATGTTATTGATTTGTTTCAGTATGTTCTCTGCATTTGTGTTTTTGTTATTTGATACATATAGTCCATCATCTACATATCTTATCCATATGCCATCTGGGTCGTGTGTTTTTATGATATTTTGTATTTTGGTGTCTATGTGTTGTAGGAATATTTCTGCTATTATGCTTGATAATGGTGATCCCATTGCTAAACCTGACCATTGCTAAATCAAACTGAACAACACATAAATAATAACAACAACAAAAAATGGGCCACATTCACATATATAAATAATAAAATGACAAAACTAACAAAACTATTTAAAAACACAGATATAAAAATAGCATACAAAACTAATAAAAATAAATTACAAAATCTAAATAGCTCACACAACAAAGATAATACAACAACCAACAGTATATACAAAATCGAATGCCAAGATTGCAATAAATGTTATATAGGACAAACAAAAAAACAGCTGAAAAAACGTTATTTTGAACACCTAAATGCATACAAAAAACCAAATATATATAAATCCAATTTAGCCACACATGGACATGAATTCCCAGACATAACCAATGTAACACTAATAAAACATATACCACACAAAGGCACCATAATGAACATTTGGGAAAATTTACAGATTTACAAACATAAAACACAAAACAAACTAATACCAGAACAAATACAAATCAATACAAAACATGACACAATATTCAAAGCACTCAACATCGAAAATACACAAAATACAAAAACAGATACCACAACCACACACAATAATGCAACTTTAAAAGACCAAAGACCAACAAACTACCTTAATAACATCCAGAAGCCAGCACACAAATACTTCACCAGAAACAAGATGGCGAAGGCTGAAGATGAGAGTACAGGAACTCTCGAAACATGTTCCTAATAGGAAAAAAGTATATCTTGAGGTAAATTTAGTTATAAATTTTAAAGTATTATATACATCAAGAAACGGACTGTAGCAGAAAGTGATTGAAATAATATAACCATACAAGGTAAATAAGCCTACAGTGAAAAAACGAAAAGTGAGGTTATAAAACAAATGCAAAAATAAAAGTGTATAGTGAGAAAAAAAAATAGTGAAGTGAATATCAAATTAAGTGAAATCAACCACCAAATAACGGATAACAAATCATCTCTCACATAAATATACATTAACATGTACACAAACAACATAACCACAATTCCATATAACCACATTACCAAATTGTTAAACAAATTTCAAACACGAAAAAACAACTAATGAACACAAACATGAACATATACTTCAATAGACAATGCCAAAAACATAAATTAATACCTAAATACATCAACATAAACACAAACAACAAAAATATGACTGCACAAAAAACTATAAAACAAGCACAAAGGCTATGGATACAAAACGAAATTAATAAATTATACAGTAAGAAAAATAGCATAACACTAGACATATACAAACTACACTTAGAGCTAACAAGTTTATTACATCCAATCACTTGGAATAATAAATACAATAACATAGAAAATAAAATAAGATTTGAAAAAACAAAAAGACTTATACAATCTACAAAAAACTTAACACATTAAAACAACAAAACAAAAATCAAGAACAAAAAAACAAAAATAAACACATTTTACCCTCGAACCATTAACCTTAGCAATACAGAATTTAACAAAAAAGAAACAGAATATTTAAACAATATGTCAAAAACTAACATAACCCAAATGCAAACAAAAATCTAGAAAATTTAATAGTAGAAACAGAATTTGCCATTAACCTAATAAAAGACAATATACAAGAAGAAAAAAGAACAGAAGCAACACATATAATTAAAAAAATAATCACTAGCGAAATGAAAAACAAAGATAAACAAAAGAAAAACAATAAAAGAAATTAAAAATAAAGAACAACAATTTAATAATAACTAAAGCAGACAAAAGTCAAGCAACAGTAATCATTGATAAAGCAGACTACATCAAAAAAACCGAAGACTTCATCAACAATAATAAATGCGTACAACTAGATAAAAACCCAACAGAAAACTATCTTAAACAAACAATAAAACTAATAAAAACAAATAAAAACATTTTCAACAATAAAAACAGACATATATATAAACAATAATCCAGAACCACCTAAAATGAACAGCCTAATAAAAATACACAAATAAACAACCCAATACGTCCATTAATCAATTTCAAAAAAGCTCCTACATACAAAATAGCAAAAATAATAGCACAAAAACTAAAAAGTAACCATCTAACAAATAACCATCATAACATAAAAAATACATACGAATTAATAGACAAACTAAAAATAATAAATATAAATGAAAATACATTTTTCACATCATATGACATAACAAACATCTACACTAATATCCCAGTAGAAGAAACAATTGACATAATAATAAACAAACTTATAGAACAAAATGAAAACAAACAATATATAACCGAAATAAAAAATAGTCTCCAACTAATACTAAAACAAAATTACTTTGAATTTAATAGCAAAATTTATCAACAGAAAGAAGGTTTAGCAATGGGATCACCATTATCAAGCATAATAGCAGAAATATTCCTACAACACATAGACACCAAAATACAAAATATCATAAAAACACACAACCCAGATGGCATATGGATAAGATATGTAGATGATGGACTATATGTATCAAATAACAAAAACACAAATGCAGAGAACATACTGAAACAAATCAATAACATACATCCCAAAATACAAATCACAGAAGAAAAAGAAAAACATAACAAAATCAACTATTTAGACATAACCACCACAAGATACAACAAACACATACAATATGCAATATATAGAAAACCAACTTCCACTAACATCATTATACCTAAGCATTCTGACCACCCACCACAACATAAAATGGCAGCATTTTATTCGTTATTTAACAGAATGTACAAAATACCCCTAAACAAACAAGAAACTGACAAAGAAAGAAATATAATATACCAAATTGGTTATGCAAATGGATACAATAAAAATACTATGATCAAAATAGAAAATAAAATCAAATACAAAATAAAAACTGAACAATTAAGAATTAATCAAACTGAACAACACATAAATAATAACAACAACAAAAAATGGGCCACATTCACATATATAAATAATAAAATGACAAAACTAACAAAACTATTTAAAAACACAGATATAAAAATAGCATACAAAACTAATAAAAATAAATTACAAAATCTAAATAGCTCACACAACAAAGATAATACAACAACCAACGGTATATACAAAATCGAATGCCAAGATTGCAATAAATGTTATATAGAACAAACAAAAAAACAGCTGAAAAAACGTTATTTTGAACACCTAAATGCATACAAAAAACCAAATATATATAAATCCAATTTAGCCACACATGGACATGAATTCCCAGACATAACCAATGTAACACTAATAAAACATATACCACACAAAGGCACCATAATGAACATTTGGCAAAATTTACAGATTTACAAACATAAAACACAAAACAAACTAATACCAGAACAAATACAAATCAATACAAAACATGACACAATATTCAAAGCACTCAACATCGAAAATACACAAAATACAAAAACAGATACCACAACCACACACAATAATGCAACTTTAAAAGACCAAAGACCAACAAACTACCTTAATAACATCCAGAAGCCAGCACACAAATACTTCACCAGAAACAAGATGGCGAAGGCTGAAGATGAGAGTACAGGAACTCTCGAAACATGTTCCTAATAGGAAAAAAGTATATCTTGAGGTAAATTTAGTTATAAATATTAAAGTAATATATATATATATATATATATATATATATATTGTAATCGGACGTCGTCCGTCTTAATTGTAAAAGTGTAGAATGTATTTGGTTTATTCTCTCAAAGTCATTTGTTTGTCAGTCTAGTTTATTCTTTTAATCATTGTTCTTGTTTATATTTCTTCTTTCTTAACTATATTTTATATTTTTCCATCATTATTTATTTATTAACTTATATTACTTTTTAGCATTTCTATAATACTTATGGATACCCTATATGATCTGATTTCTGCAATGTTATATAATGCCCTTCCACCAAAATTGATAATTTTATAAAACGTGATTCTAAGTTTGATGAAATTATCAATTGTATTGTATCTTCCTCTTCTTAAATTCTACTGTTTCAAGTTCAATTCTGTATCTTTGCTTCTTTTCATTCTGAGTCTTTTCTTCAATATTTTCTCCTACTACGATCTGGCTTATTGATTTTTTTATTATAAATTATTCCCTATAAATCTTATTTTCCCTAACTATCCTACTTTGTAGCTGAAATCGATTCGGATGGGCTCTATTGGCTTACGTAACTCCGTCGTTCAAAACTACACTTTTTCTGAGGTCAGGGGAACTTCATCCCTGCTCAGTTAAATGATTGCTGGACCTATTCAACAGTCAATCTTAATTAATGAATCTTCAATGCAGTCATCTTGTGACTAATAATAATCATAATAATAATAATAATAATAATCTTTGTTGGGAATCTTTTATTTTTTATTTCATTATTGCTCAGTTCGAGTCATATTTAATTTTTAATGCGATTATGCTAATCATTATGAATTATTAAATTATCTAATTATAAATAATGAATTGGGGTGTAATTGAATTCGTATGCCATTTATGTGTAACTGAATGGGGTTGTAATTGACATTTGTAGAGCCCCACTTTCCTTGGGTATCATTTATATTTAATATACATATAGAAAAGTAAATTATATTTGTCGGATTTGACTCAATATAGTTATCAAATCAATACGATTTACATGAGCACGTTAATCTGACATTTCAATGGGCGATTTGGGTGTGTCCACTGATAATTAGCATAACTCTGAGACTCTTTGTAGGTAACAAGATAAAATCACTTGGAACATGATAAATTAATTGTCAAGGTCGCAATAATGAACGCAAGATATATGTATATATGTAATAATTACTTATTTATTATATCATTGATTAAGTAAATTACTGAACCACAAATGAAATTATGTCCTGCAAATACATAACAAAACACATAATAACATAAATCACAATAATATTCGTTCGTTGTTTCCTGAAAACAAGACATATAGTACAATCAAATACAACACAATAATATACATATACAAACAATAAGCAATCAAATATATTTTACCCCTAGCCAAATGCGTTCATTATGCTCAGATGAATGACTTTAATATTAACATTATTAGATTTATGATTTATATAGATTTACAGAAATCTCTCGGGAGTAGCTCTTTGAAAAGAAAAGACAGAGCAGTAGTATGTATCAACTAGCATTTAAGAAACATAAAGACTTATCTTGCAAAAGGCTTATCCACAAATTCCATCGGTGTAAGATTACATCCGTTGGTGGGTTCCTTGTACATAGTAATCACTATTGTTCGAAGAACACTTCACTTTCACTCACTGAATTTCCACTCGCGTTGTGTATAGTGTGGTGTTGGACTCTCCGCTGGCGTTAAGTGTTTTATGGCTTCATGTTTTTAGATGCAATCATCGGCATTGAAGTGGTTTTGCTTTTAGAGTTTGCTGTGTGCGTGTTCATGTAGCTAACTATTTTGTCTACCTTGGACGTAATGTATGCAATGTGCGTATTAGTGTTCGTGTTAATTCACTCAATTCAGATGCCCAAAATTGAGAATCATTATGGTTGAATAGTGTCTGAAGTCGTCACCCAATGTTTTACTCTCGGATTGTTACTCACTCGTATTGCATTAAGTTGCGTGTCGGTCGTAGTCTAGAGTCACGTATACACTGGTATTTAACGATAGTTATGTCTATTCGCACTATTGATTACGGCGGTAAGTTCGGTAACTCATATAAACTATCGAACATACATTTTGTAGAACTGCGATTGAGTTGAATGTCTAAGTCCGATTAAGACCGCGACTTGGTTACAATTTCACTGATTGATTAACCGAGTTAAAAGTTGAGTAAGTCGTGTAAACTACTTCAATTACTACTACTTCTACTATATTACTACTGTTAATTCAATTACTCTTCTACTACTGGGCTCCGCGTCCTCGCAAACAGTTTTTATCAATCGTACTCTCCCAGAAGGCAATTTTCTCATCTCTACGCCTTCGGCCGTTGTTGATAGGTTCCTAAATTCCTACCACCTCTTAGATTTTTGTCATCGGTTTCCTGATTCGTCGTTCAAGTTGTCACTACTCTCTCCACCAGTTCCTTTGGAAGATGCCAAACTGTGGTTGGTCGACGGGCATCCCTGGAATATCCCAGCGACGAACGTTGTGCTGATTCTCAGAAACTAGAGCAATTCCCCGCCTGTCTATCAACCTTTTGTTTCCACGTTGTCGAGGCACTCCGATATAGCTTTTGTTAAGAGTCTGCAGCGTCTTGGTCAATTGTTCATTTACCCTTCGCTCGTTCCGCCAATTATCAACTCTTCGTTGGGTGTCATCCCTGGATGGGTCCCACGCTTTCTAGTTGTAAATCTGACTGGACGTCAGGGCGTGCTTTCCTGCTGGGCTGTGTGTATCTCTAGTATTCATTGAATATCCGTCCTATTGTCTACATATTTGTCAAGATTTCTCTGCACCCTTTGTTACAGGTGTAGCGTTCATACATGTGCTCGTTACAACTTAACCCCACAGCATGTGTTCCATTACACTTCTGCATAACCAGGCTACTGGACTATGCCTTTTTTTGTCTGGTTTGTTTGGCGTTGTAAATCGTAACTAACTTCGTGCTGTCAACAACGTTCCCTATTTTCTATTGTAGCGTGTACTCAGACGTTTTTTCATTGTCTTCCTACTGGCGTCGGGTCTGACGTGTCTCTAATCGTTTTTATTTACGACTCGGGCCTGGGTTTGTCAACTCGAGTGTGCGCGCGTGTCTCTTGATCAAGAAATTATAAATTTTTAAAATTTTGATCACCATAAATTCTCATTTATCTCTGTTGATATCATTTGATAATACTTGAAGCGTTGACATTTATTGATACAATTAACATTTTGATTCTTTTATTTCCTCCTTGATTCATCTAATTTTTTATTATAACTCTTAGAACATTTATTTTATTTACTTCATTCTTGATCATTGGTTTGTTCATTTTATCTCACATATTTTCCTTAATAGTAGTGGAAGTTGATCTTACATATATATTTCTTCATTTTATCACCTATCTCAGATGTTTAATAAATGGTATTGCAAGTTGATCTTACATATTTTTCTTTATTATCATTTTGTTTGTTTATTTATATCTCATATATTTTCTAGATAATGGCGTAAGTTGATGTAATACATTTTACATATCTTTTCTTTATTATTATTTATTATTGATTTGTTTATTTTATCTCACATTTTTCTAAATAATGGTGTAAGTTGATCTTACATATTTTTGAATTTTGTAATTATATTTGACATATCTCTTCTTTATTATTATACATTTGTTTATTTGATCACATATATTTTCTAAATAATGGTGTAAGTTGATCTTACATATTTTGAATTTTGGTTATTCATCTTACATATCTACTATTCTTCTTTGATTCACATTTATTTGTAAACTTATTTGTTTGCTTTTTTATACTTTTTTTTTTATTTAATTTACTTTGTCGTTTAATTATTTCCATTAATTTGTCTTAAGTATTCATCTATGTTTTCCTTTTGATCATTATTAATTGGTCTCTATTAATTTAGTGTTACTTTTCCGTTTGTTAGCTTGGTCGGTAATCAGAAAATCATTCCCATTTCTCGGTGTTCATCTGCACTTAGTTTACCCATGGTCCATGATTTCCTCTGCACTTGTCCGGGTCACTCTGGTGTGTAGAACTATTTCCGTCCTTGTGAAATAGGTCTCTTCTATCTGGTACAGCCATTCTTCTAATACCATGCGTCCTTTAGTATCAATTTCTACCTCAATTACTTTAGCATTTTGGTTATTACTCAACGAAGTTACTCGTAGCTCCATCATTGATCTTCTCACTGATATTGGTTTATTTTGCATTTCTATTTCTGGTAATTTCATTTTTCTTATAGAACTTCTTAATTCGTTATACACTGTTTTGTTGTGAGGCCCTTCAATTTTGGGTATTTTCCATTTAAGTATAGTTTTGTTGAAGTTTTTATTCACTGGTTTGTTGTGGATCCCTTCTATAATTTCTTTTAGAGTCCTCCTACACTATTTATAATCCATTAATTCACTATGGTCGGTAATTGGTAAATTAAACACATTAATTAGTCCATTCTTCATCATCTCTAATTCTTCTCTGGTATTTATTAGTTTGCTTTGATGCATTTTCTTAGTCTTCATTTCCCTGTTTTTAATATTTTCTTTGTCTCTGTTAGGTTTATTCTGAGATAACAATGTACTTGGGTCTTCTTTACTTTCTATTTTTTCATTAATACCTCTAGAAGTTCTGTCTAGTGTTTCATTCAATCGTTTGAAACCCCTATCCATTGTTTCACTTAATTTCCTAAAATTCTCATTAGTTTCCTCTCTCATTTGTTTCAGACTCTCCTCATACTTGTCGAATTTTTCCTCCATTCGTTTACTATCTTCCTTGTCTTCCTTCCTGTCCTCCTTTCTCCATTCTTCCATTTGTAGGAACATTTTCATTATCCTATCCAAATCCGTTTCTTCCGTGGTCTTGTTTCGTTCTGCTGGGGTTAATATTGTCTCCACCTTTTCAACCAATGTTACTTCCTTTTCTTCCACTCTGGCTTCTTTTTCGGCTTCCTTCGCCCATTTCAGTGATGCCGCCCTCTTATGCATCTTGTTGTCCTTTTCGTATTCGCCGCTAGAATGTCGTTCTTTCTCTACTTCTAGCCTCACTAGTTGGTCGCCAATTTGTAATCGGACGTCGTCCGTCTTAATTGTAAAAGTGTAGAATGTATTTGGTTTATTCTCTCAAAGTCATTTGTTTGTCAGTCTAGTTTATTCTTTTAATCATTGTTCTTGTTTATAATTCTTCTTTCTTAACTATATTTTATATTTTTTCATCATTATTTATTTATTAACTTATATTACTTTTTAGCATTTCTATAATACTTATGGATACCCTATATGATCTGATTTCTGCAATGTTATAATATATATATAGTAGAGTCTCGCTTATCCGACATAAACGGGCCGGCAGAATGTCGGATAGTAGGGAGGTGTTAAGAAAAAGCCTATTAAACGTCAAACTATGTTATAATTTTACACATTACGAACCTAATAATCATGTTTTACAACAAAACAATAGATAAAATTAACTGAAAAAATGAACTTACAGTTACAGAATTGTCTGATGTTAAATACACTTAAAAAGTTCAATCCTGTGATGATTTAAAGAAATTTTTGATCGTAGTCTGCTTTCCTGACGAGTGCCGTTTCTTCGCTGCCAAGTCTCGCCATCTTTGCAGCATTATTATGTTGATTCCTGTAGCTTCTTCTTGTTGCTCAATGTATTTAATTGCAGTTTCTAGAGCCTTAACCCTGTCATTATGTGAAATTGTGAGAGGCTCAACAGTTGGTGCTTGATCCTTGATCTTCAATTTCTTTGTCATCGCAATTGACAAGAGCGACAATTTCTCCATCAGTTACATACTGATCATCATCCTTCATCCAACTTTCGATTTCTTGCAAAGATGCATCCTCACATCCAGGGATACGTTGCACTAAAGGTAGAATGGTTTCTTCGGTTTCATCTGTGCTTTCCGTTTCCATACTTTCATCATCGCCTACCAGCTTCTTCCATGATTTAGCAATTGTTGGAGCCCTTACGTCAGCCCAGGCCCTTGCAACCCAATAAGCAACATCCTTTATATATATTTATGCGTTTCAATTTTTCAATCATGTCTTGTCCTTCTTCAATTTCTTCTGTCACTGTGGACAGTAGCTTCCTGTGATAGTTCCTTTTTATCATTTCCAAAACGCCCTGATCCATAGGTTGGCATATGGCGGTTACATTGGGGGGGGCAGAAACATTGTCTTAATGTCACCATCTTGAAGCTCCTCTGCAGCGGGGTGCATTGGAGCATTATCTACCAACAAAACTGCTTTTCTGGGTAAATTATTTTCTTTCAAAAACTTCTCTGTTAAAGGAATGAATTCCTTAATAAACCAGTCTTTGAAAATTTCACTGCTCATCCACGCGCTTTTCTGACTAGTATTTTACAGGAAGAGTGTTTTTTGAAACTGTTTTAAAGGCTCTAGGATTTTTGGACTTTCCAGTCATTGCAAGGTCCATTTTGAGGTTTGTTGTAGCATTGCTGCGTGCTAAAATTGTCAGCCTTTCCTTACTACGCTTGTAGCCAGGGGCTGCTGCTTCAGTTGTGGCTGCAAGACTTACTAGGTAACATTTTGTAATTAAGGCCTGACTCATCACAGTTAAATATCTGATCACCCGTTAGGCTTTCAGTTTCAATAAATTCCTGAAATCTTTTCTTGAATGCTTCCATTTCTTCAAAATTCGATGATAGTTTTTCACCACAAACACTTAACTGACGGATACCATAGCGTTTCTTCCATCGGTCGAGCCAACCGACACTTGCTGTGAAATCTGGGTCCCCTTCATTGAATTCATTACGAAAATGCAACGCCTTTTGCTATAAAATAGGCCCTGAAATAGGCACACCTTTGTCCCTGAACTGTGTAAACCAAACATACAAAGCTTCACTAACTTTTTCATAGTCACATTTTTTCATAGTTTTTCTTTCCTATAATGCACCCTCCGTAACTCTTGATGCACACCATTTTTCTATTTCTATTTGTTTTTTTTCCAGTCTCCTACTGTTACCCGTCCAACACCAAAGTCGTCAGCTACCTTCTGCATTGTCTCTCCCTTGTCCAGTCTCTTGTTTGCCTCAAGTTTTTGTTCCATCGATACAACAAGTTTATTTCTTTTCGTCGCCATACTTGCGTAAATTTCAACTTTTAAACAACACAACGTTAGTCAAATTAACACACACACACACACACACATACGCATGTAACAGACGATAAAGCGATCCGCATACAATGGTAAACTGCACTGCACTGAGTAGTGAGTTGTGACAGTGAGTGAGTGAGGGTGGGGCAAATGACAGACACATGAGTCATAGTGTAGACTGTACAGTCAGGGTAACTAATTAGCTGCGGTAGAGTCGGGAGCAAAAAAAAATAGACTACGCTCACGCTCGCAACTTGCAGTTCTTGTTGCCGATTAGTGCGTTTTGTTGTTGTTGTTTTTTGCGGTGGGACATCGGATAATACGGAATGTCGGATAAGCGAAGGTTGGATAAACGAAACTCCCACTGTGTGTGTGTGTGTGTGTGTGTGTGTGTGTGTGTGTGTGTGTGTGTGTGTGTGTGTGTGTGTGTGTGTGTGTGTGTGTGTGTGTGTGTGTGTGTGTGTGTGTGTGTGTGTGTGTGTGTGTGTGTGTGTGTGTGTGTGTGTTAACAACACAAATTACCAATTTAAATTTATTTTAAATTGTGTAGCCCCACGCTTTTGGGAGACAATTTATACAACGGTACTTTGTGTATATAGGTTGCAAATACAAATTTATTTGTGTTTGAGGAGTCCTACGTTCTTGTGACATCAAAATTTTATAACACTACAAATTGATATGTATTTAATGTAATTTAAATGTGTGTGTGTTATATAACATAACAAATTAAATTTAATTTATTGAATTGATTTCATGGGTGTAATCGTAATAAGAAGATGATACGTTATTTAAGTTTAAAATCGTTACATAATTTATTTATTAAACAAAATCTTTCATATCGCATATTAAACATTGACTCATTACTATATTGTTTGTCCAAAGTTTCCGTACATAACTTATTGCTAACAAATTATATACACAAGTTATACACAAATCTTATTATCTAATTTTAATTACTTTAAAATATTTATTTTGCTCTCGGCTTACTCATTGTGTGCTCATTTTTGCAATTGCTGATTCATTAGCTTCAAAAATGAATTTACTTCTATTCAAATTTCTTTTATATTACTTTGTTTTAACTTTCTACTGCATATGCATTCTCCTTTATCATCAAAGACTTTACTAACTACGTTAATTCAAAATTTAAATATTTCTCTTTATCATTTACGTTACTAATTACTAAATTTGATACAACAAAAAATTATTCTAATTTTTATTCTTTTACATTTATGTATAATTTATTTATTTTAATATTGGTTGAATGTCTTTCATTCCAACTTTAATTAGTGTCTTTCAAATGTCTATAATTACAATGTTTTTTTATCACCTCGTTTGACGTGGTTTTACGTCCTCCTTCTGGTCCTCTGGTCGTGTTCCACTGCATGTGCTGATTAATAGTCGTCTCATCTCACATCATATGCTGCCGGTGTGTCGATAGACCTCATCGTATGTATTCTGCGGCTCTGGTTGGACATCTAGTTTGTCCTGTGACTCTCACTATAGATGTGAATTGGCGTCGTCGACTGACATAACCTCCTGCGGCAATGGTTGAATCGAGAAGAAAAAGCTTTATTAGCACGACATGGTATTTATAGTCAGGTCGTGCAAAAATTCCTGTCTGAACAATATTTGACCTGTCAGATTCTGTCGAGCGTCACTTTCCCCACTCTGGTTCAAGTCACAATTTTCGCCCATTTTCGTGAATTACGAAGTTTGTTTCACATCACTCGATGCTCAATCGATCACTAATTTTTATGTGATTACTATACGCAAATTGCACTTCTTTATGGTACTCACAAAGAGTTATTCATTTTTTACGTATAGTAATTGCACTTTTCGTCACATCTGTACGGTTTTTTAACACTTTATTCACCTATAATTTCTATACAGTTTGGTGTCTTTTGTTTTATCCTATCATACATAGTTTTCTTATAATTAAAATAAACATACAACTATTTTACTTGAAAAGGGTTGGTTACATTTCAGGAACGGACAGATTTCACACACACCAACAAAATATGCGTGTACACAATGCTAGCGACAGGTGTGTCGAAAATGCATGTCCATGCATGAATTCTGCGCTCCCTATTTTTACTACGATCCAGCTTATGCAATCTGAATCATGTTTATTAATTTATATTTATTTATTTTTGTTATTTATTTCATTTATTTTGGCAATGCGACACAATAGTAGCCCTATCCCAAAACTTAAAACCGCTCAATACAGTAGGTAGAATCACCAATACTATCCTATTAAAACCAGATAAAGATAAACAAACCTGACTTACAGAAAAGACTGTACAATATAAAAGATAAGAAAAAAATACAATACAAATAATAAAATAAATAATTAAAATGTATTATAGCAAGTAAAGAATATACATACAAACCTTTATGTAAATGAGTGAATGTGAAAGAGTGGGGAATAAAATTAACAATCCCTATTATTATTTAAATATGTGATAAATACAATAAGTGTCAGTGAAGTGGTGACAGCATAAGTGCGAGTTAATTACTTTTATAAAAAAAGGAAAACCCATAAATAACACCAATAGTGAATGGTGGTGAAGGGTTTCATCTCAGATTGAGATGTTAGTGAAGGCTCTGGTGTAAGTAGTTGTATTTGTGTTCTACACCAAAGCCTATAGTTATTAACATTTGTAAACTACATTATAAGTTTGTGTGAGCCTACTGGCAAAATAAGAAAATGTGTATTAGAAACCAGGACCTATGAACAATAATCTATTCATTAGCCAGTAATGCTTGATAAGATTGATGGGATGGAAGTATGGTACACCAACTAGTTTATAATTATTTGTCAATTTATAAATGTAGAATTTGGCCATGAAGGCAATACCTCGAAGGTAACATGTTAAAAGATTTTGTTCTAATTATATTATTTGTTAATTTATGATTATAAACTTGTTCATGTAAACACTACTTTAAGTAATAAGTCAAAAGATTTTATTTTTTAACTATTGTGAAAACATGTTAAGGGTCAAGACTCATGCAATAAGATGTAACTCAGGAAAAAGGGTTCAAAACCAAAAACCTAGGTAATAATAAATGTAATTTAAAATATGTTAATGAAATGCTATTGATGGCGTAGGCCACAAGTTCCATACAAAGGAACTAATGTCAGAAATGAGTAGATTAGTAAACCAGTGTGATAAAACAGGAAAGGGACAAAATCTATATGATGAAGCTAATTGTTTTAACAGTAATATTACAGATCAGATTAATTTAAGGAATTGTAAAGTGATATAACAAATGTATAATTAAAGTATAGGCCCAAACATTAGAATTTTTGTAAGGTGAAAAACCACCCTTTATAATTAACCAAAGTAAGTAAATGAGGTAGCGAAATGTTCATAATGACATAAAGAAAAGAATGATGTAATTTAAATTTAAGAATACTTAAAGCTGAAAAAGGAGTATTTTTCTTATAGGCAGATGAACATTGAAATCTTGTAAACTGACCACGTGACCTTATGAACTCTCTGTTTTGACCAATCACAGGCCAGTATTGTGAGGGCACGGAACCGTTGAATAGTAAGGCAGGAATATAGAAATATAGTATTGTATTGTTAACTATTGCAGTGAACAGATGAGCTCCTATGAAGAAGTTTTAATTAAATAAAAGTAATGTTTTTTGGACCGTTGGCGATGGAAAATTATACCTAATAGAAACTACAAATACTGTGGAAGATTGGAAGACGAAAATATTTAAATCAAAACAACAAATAAATGCAGAACCTTTGAAAATCCTGATTACCTACCAGAACACACTTTCATAAATGCCTGTAAGTGACGCCGACTCTTAACTATCCACCACGTTACAGGTACGATTACACAACACTACCGTAGACACTATCTACACTTACAGAATAACACCAGGGATCATTTATTAAAGAAAAATCTTAAAAACTAAAACAGTGAACACTGAAACTTTTAATTTAAAATAACTTGTGACAGCACGTGGCCAAATGTTTTCGGCGGCCATTACTGCCGACAGTCTGGGTTGCCATAGCAACCAATAATAACGAAATATAGTATTAAGATTATAAAATTTTACTTACCTTTGTAATGTATTGTATTTTTGTATGTATTTGCTGAATTCAATGACAGTCTAAAAGAACCCTTAAACCCTGAGAATTAATATATGATTATAAACAATTTGTTATTTGGAACTTGTTAGTGTAAAAGTCGAATTGAGCGCTAGAGTCGACCCGACCCATATTTGTTTTTGACACAAGTGAACTGTTCGTTTCTCTGAACAACTTTAATGAAAATAAATATTGTTATTTAAAATATATAATTTGAAGGTTTACAGGACAATTACAGGTAATTCAACAGGAGAGTGAGCAGCGAACGGACCGAAGCATTTGGAAAAAGAACGGGGCGCTCGAAGACAAAATCGATTGCAGCAGCCGATCCGTATTTGACATAAGTGGAGGCAGTTTACACTAAATAAAACTCTTCAAAACTCAAAACACATAAATTAAGAACAACAATACACTGTTATATAACAGATGGCTCCCATCGCGGGGCTTAAGAGAGAGTAACTCACGACATCATAAGCCCCATAACAAAATAAAATTCACATCCTAATCTACACTCGTACAATACACTGTTATATTACAGATGACGTCAACAACGTGGGGCTGAACAAAATAAACCCGCAACCGTATTACACTCGCACAACAAAAACTGTTAAATCACAGATGAAGCTCACAACAGTGGGGCGTAATTAAATAAAACGAGCACACAATTGCTCACATACTACTCTACACTCGTAAAAATAAACAGATAGATTACAGATGGCGTCCAACCAGTGAGGCTGAAGTTAGGGAACACTACCGATCCTAACGTAATTATTTACGATACAGGAAACCCGATTTCAGCTGGCGACTGTCAGAAAAAACAGAAATGCATACAAGAGGAGTGACGAAAAGGTTGGCAAAGGACCAAGAAATGGAAGAAGATAGACAGAAAGAAGAAACAGAAACAGTACCGGACACCGAAATGGAACAGCAGGCGGGTGATAAAGAAGAAGCCAGAGGAGGACCGGATTGGAATAAATTCATGGAAATGATGAGCAGTATAAATGAAAAATTGGACAAGAATAAAGAAGAAACTAATGAAAACTTTAGGAGACAGGAGGAAAAAATAAACAGTACTCATGAAGGCTTAAAAAAAATCGAGGAAACAAATGAAAAAATAGACAGTATTAAAGAGAATAACAAACAGACAAATGAGAATTTTAAATGAATGGAGGAAAAATTTGACCAAAATGAAGAAAGTTTAAAACGAATAAACGAGAAAATATATAGTACAAATGAGAGTACTAAGGAAGACTTTCGGAAAATAAACGAGAAAATTGAGAGCTCTAGCAAAGAGTTGAGAGAAATTATTGATGGACAAAAGCGAGATTTAAAACGAATTGATGAAAAAATTGAAAATATCAATGAAACACTTGGCAAAAGAGTAGAGGAATATAATGAAGAAAGGAAGCAACAAACAGCCGAAATAGTCGAAAAGGTGGAACAAAACAAAGAAACAATTGTACAGGTCAGAGCAGAGTTAGACGCCAGAATAGACCAAGCAGACAACATCAGTCAAGTTAGGATAGCAGAGGTACAGAAAGGAACACAAGAAAGAAGATTTACAAACTAACACCTCAGAAAAAATCAAACGAGTTAATGAGGAAATGAACAGAGTAAAGAACCAAACCAATGATAATACGGGAAGAATCGATAACATCCAGGAAGTACAGCTAAAGAACTTGAGAGAAGACCTCGACAGAGTGAGCTATAGACCAGCCTGCAGAGTTTAATCCACAACGCAAGACCGCACATCAAGGAAAAGAGAACTAATAAAAACACGGGAAGAATGGGAGATGGTGAAGAATGGACTGGGTAATGTATTTAATCTCTCAATTACCAACCATACAGAAATAATGAATTATAAAAATTGTAGTAGAAGCTTGATAGAAACTTTCGGAAGAACTCACAATAAAACAGTGAGTAAAAACTTCAGAAGGTCTATACTTAAATAGAATATACCAAAAATGGAAACGTATAATAAAATGACAGTGAGATCATCAGTAATGAATATGCCATTAAAGTATTCATTTAGTAAAATAGATAATAAAGCAATTCAAATAGGCCATGAAACAAGTGAAGATTTAACAACACGAAAATCAGAACACCAGGTAGCCAAGATCTATATCACCAGCACAGAAACAGTTCTGCATAAATAAGTCAGTAATCCGAGAAATAAGGGTAACTGAATTTATGGACCATGGATAAATTAAGAACAACAATACACTGTTATATTACAATATGTATATATTTAATATTTATAACTAAATTTACCTCAAGACGTTATTTTTCCTTATTTGGAACATGTTTCGAGAGCTCCCGTGCTCTCGTCTTCAGCCTTCGCGATCATCAGCCTTCAAGATCGCGAAGGCTGAAGATGAGAGCACGGGAGCTCTCGAAACATGTTCAAAATAAGGAAAAATAACATGTTGAGGTAAATTTAGTTATAAATATTAAATGTATTATGTACATCAAGAAACGGACTGTAGCAGAAAGTGTGTGTGTGTGTGTGTGTGTGTGTGTGTGTGTGTGTGTGTGTGTGTGTGTGTGTGTGTGTGTGTGTGTGTGTGTGTGTGTGTGTGTGTGTGTGTGTGTGTGTGTGTGTGTGTGTGTGTGTGTGTGTGTGTGTGTGTGTGTGTGTGTGTGTTGTAACAAAGTTGAGGTTCCCGACGTTACATAAAAACTTTGTCAACATAGCGAAAAATGTCCAAGGCATGCCATAATTAAGGTCAAGAGGGCCAATCTCACCCAAACAAAAAAATATATTGACGATACCCAAGTAAGGTTACTAAGTAATAAATTAGTAAAATGTAGCCAATTATAAAATATGGAGTGATTAGAGTAAGATGTAAACTATAAACACTGTGTCTAGTGAGATGAGTTTACTGTGGATGAGTTCGAATATAATAAACTGTTTAATTAATATTTAATGTTTTATAAAGATGTACCTGTTGTGCTTTATCATGATATTGAGTTTACATGATATTTATTTTGTATTTTGTATGTAGTAGGTGTGGAGCCATTACTTTAAGGAAGTACTAAGTAATGGGTACTCAGTTCATTCATGTTAAACTTGTATTTAAGTAATTAAATACAAGTGTGTTTATTATGTATGGTATCATGTTAAAGGTATTTACTTTAAATAATTAATGAAGATGTCTTAGAAAATATTTGTAAACTTGGCCAGGAAGACAATAAGTGTAAATAAATTGTCTAGTGGTCATTATAATGATGTTAAAAACCGATGAAGGGTTCTATGATAAACTCAATAATAATAATAAAATGAAATCAGGAATTTAAAATGGTAATAATTGGCCATAAGCCAGTGACTCTTTGTACAGTAGGTCAGGTAAGAAAAATTAAATTAAAAACAAAACAAAAAATTATACCATGTGTAATAAAACCAATAGGCCTAAATTTAGTATTTGTAAAAGGAAATTAGTACTTGGATTTCGTTGTCCATGACGTGTCCGTTACTTAACTAAATATCACTATAATATTGACGACTCGGAACACAAAGTTTTTTATAAGTAAAAACGTAAAGTTTTACCTTACAGCCTAAACCGGCTTTCACCTATAGAAGGCTTCATCAGAGGCTGTCGTTAGTAGCGCTGCTCGTCTTGTTGTTGGCGACGAGAAAGTGTTTCGAAAGATTGAAGCTGTGTGTGTGTGGTGAGATGTGTTCGAATAATGCGTGCGATTTGAATTGTGTCTGTTCGTTTAGGATGTCGTTTTTATTTGTTTTTGTGTGTTTGTATATTTCTAATTGTTCTAGAGTGTCTAGTTTTCGGCCTTTTGTGTGTACGTGTAGTATGTTCATGTTATTGTCGATGTTTTTATATGTGTGGTTTGCTTCAATGAGGTGGTTTGCGAAGGTAGATTCTGTAGTGGTGTGGAGTGCTTTTGTGTGTTCAATGTATCTCTGTTTGAAGCTACGTCCTGTCTGGCCTATGTAGAATTTACTGCAATTTGAACAATTTAGTTTATATACACCGGGTAGATCGAATTTGTTTTGTGCTTTGGGCATGCGTTTTGATAGTGTGTGTTCTGTTTTGTTAGTAGTTTTGTAAGCGATTCTGTATCCTGCTTTTTTGAATTTGTGGGCAATTTTTTCTGTTTGTTTGTTGATGTATGTTAGTGTTATGAATTTGTTGTTTTCTGTCTTTGTCTGTTGTTTGTTTTGTGTTTTGTGTAGGAGTTTACTGACTATTGTTCTGTCATAACCGTTAGATTCTGCTAGATATTTTATCGTGTTTAGTTCGTCTTTGTAGTCTATTTCATCTAAGGGGATGTTGTTAAGTCTATGTATCATGGTTCTAAAAGCAGCTAGTTTGTGTTGTATTGGGTGATTGGAGGTGTTGTGTATTAGTGTGTCAGTTGTAGTTGGTTTTCTGTATATACTGAATTTGTGCCTGTGTTCTAGTTTTGTGATGGAGAGGTCTAAGAAGTTTATGGTATTGTTGTGTTCGTATTCGGCAGTGAAGGTTATGTTTTTATGTATTTTGTTTATGTGCGTTAGTAACTGTTCACATTGTCTTTTGTTTCCCCTGTATAGTATTAGAATGTCATCAACGTATCTGTGCCAATATAGTATTTTATGTGAGTGTCTGTCATTGTTTGTGAGTATTTTTGTTTTTTCTAAGTGTTGGAGGAAGACTTCTGCTAGAATGCTGGATATGGGGGAGCCCATGGGTAGGCCATCGTTCTGTGTGTAGTATTTATTGTTATAAGTAAAGTAGTTTTGTTTTGTGATAATGTTCAGAGTTTCTGTTATTTCATTGATAAGTTCGTCTGGTGTGTTGTTCTGTTTGAGTTTGTTTTGTAGGATGGTGATTGTTTCAGAGATGGGGATGTTTGTGTACAGGTTTTTAATGTCAAAGGAGGCTAATGTGGCGTTATGGGGGATGTGTATGTCTTTTATTTTTGTTACTAGGTCAGTGTTGTTTTTTACTGCAATGTTGTTGTCTATTTGTGTGTGTTGTCTAATAATTTTGTCTAGATATTTTGCCAGTTTGTGTGCAGGGGCATTACGGTAGTTGATAATGGGGCGGATCGGAATGTCTTCTTTATGGATTTTGGGAAGCGCTTGGAGTGTAGGTGCTGATGGTCGGATTTGTTTCATGTAGGGCTTTTGTTTATGTGTCATAATGTGTTTGGCTTTGTTGACTATTTGTTTTACTGAGTTTTGGTATCTGTCGGTGGGGTCGTGTTTTAGTTCTGTGATGTTGTTCTGTTCTATGAAGTCTTGTACTTTTTTGTGTAGGTTGTCTGTGGGGATAATTACAGTCGTGTTGCCTTTGTCAGCTTTTACAAATGTGATGTTGTGTTTGTGTGCCTTTTCCCTCAGTTTGATGGCTGTGTGTATTTCTGAGTTGTGGTTGTTGTTGTCTGGTGTCTTATGTACTCCTATTGTGTTGTTTATATTATGTCTTAATGTGTCTTGATGTTCTGGTGCTGTGTTTTGTATATTTGTTTCTGTGTCAATTATGAGCTTTGTTAGTGTTTGGTTGTTATGTTTGTAATGTATGTTATGTTTTAGGCCTTTATCAAGGAGTGTTTGTTCGTTTTTTGTGAGTGTGACGTTCGTGAGGTTTACTGTACGTGGGTAGAATTTGTGCGAGGGAATTATATCTGTTTTGATTGGTGTCAGGTTTTTTATTTTTCTGTCGTGTTTTGTCTGTATGATATGTATTTGTTTTTTTGTCCATTCATTTGTGTGATGTATTAGTTCAGTCATGTAATTGTGTCCGTATGTGTTGGCGATATGTAGGTGTAGTGTTAATGCTTTGCGGTTAAGAGCTTCTTTTTTCTTATATAGTTGTTTAATTGATTCTTTTATGTATGTTCTTTGTGCGATGTTTTGTGTTATTCGGGTGGCCTGGTACACACAAAAGGCCGAAAACTAGACACTCTAGAACAATTAGAAATATACAAACACACAAAAACAAATAAAAACGACATCCTAAACGAACAGACACAATTCAAATCGCACGCATTATTCGAACACATCTCACCACACACACACAGCTTCAATCTTTCGAAACACTTTCTCGTCGCCAACAACAAGACGAGCAGCGCTACTAACGACAGCCTCTGATGAAGCCTTCTATAGGTGAAAGCCGGTTTAGGCTGTAAGGTAAAACTTTACGTTTTTACTTATAAAAAACTTTGTGTTCCGAGTCGTCAATATTATAGTGATATTTAGTTAAGTAACGGACACGTCATGGACAACGAAATCCAAGAATTTAACTCAGCAAGACGAGCCAACGTCCAAGCGTACAAGTTCACAACTTTGAAGGTTAGAAAGATTGTAGCTCACATAAATTTCAACAAAACATGCATAAACAATTCACTAACACCTAAATATGCCCAAATCAAAATTAAACATAACAACCAGGCCGCCCGAATAACACAAAACATCGCACAAAGAACATACATAAAAGAATCAATTAAACAACTATATAAGAAAAAAGAAGCTCTTAACCGCAAAGCATTAACACTACACCTACATATCGCCAACACATACGGACACAATTACATGACTGAACTAATACATCACACAAATGAATGGACAAAAAAACAAATACATATCATACAGACAAAACACGACAGAAAAATAAAAAACCTGACACCAATCAAAACAGATATAATTCCCTCGCACAAATTCTACCCACGTACAGTAAACCTCACGAACGTCACACTCACAAAAAACGAACAAACACTCCTTGATAAAGGCCTAAAACATAACATACATTACAAACATAACAACCAAACACTAACAAAGCTCATAATTGACACAGAAACAAATATACAAAACACAGCACCAGAACATCAAGACACATTAAGACATAATATAAACAACACAATAGGAGTACATAAGACACCAGACAACAACAACCACAACTCAGAAATACACACAGCCATCAAACTGAGGGAAAAGGCACACAAACACAACATCACATTTGTAAAAGCTGACAAAGGCAACACGACTGTAATTATCCCCACAGACAACCTACACAAAAAAGTACAAGACTTCATAGAACAGAACAACATCACAGAACTAAAACACGACCCCACCGACAGATACCAAAACTCAGTAAAACAAATAGTCAACAAAGCCAAACACATTATGACACATAAACAAAAGCCCTACATGAAACAAATCCGACCATCAGCACCTACACTCCAAGCGCTTCCCAAAATCCATAAAGAAGACATTCCGATCCGCCCCATTATCAACTACCGTAATGCCCCTGCACACAAACTGGCAAAATATCTAGACAAAATTATTAGACAACACACACAAATAGACAACAACATTGCAGTAAAAAACAACACTGACCTAGTAACAAAAATAAAAGACATACACATCCCCCATAACGCCACATTAGCCTCCTTTGACATTAAAAACCTGTACACAAACATCCCCATCTCTGAAACAATCACCATCCTACAAAACAAACTCAAACAGAACAACACACCAGACGAACTTATCAATGAAATAACAGAAACTCTGAACATTATCACAAAACAAAACTACTTTACTTATAACAATAAATACTACACACAGAACGATGGCCTACCCATGGGCTCCCCCATATCCAGCATTCTAGCAGAAGTCTTCCTCCAACACTTAGAAAAAACAAAAATACTCACAAACAATGACAGACACTCACATAAAATACTATATTGGCACAGATACGTTGATGACATTCTAATACTATACAGGGGAAACAAAAGACAATGTGAACAGTTACTAACACACATAAACAAAATACATAAAAACATAACCTTCACTGCCGAATACGAACACAACAATACCATAAACTTCTTAGACCTCTCCATCACAAAACTAGAACACAGGCACAAATTCAGTATATACAGAAAACCAACTACAACTGACACACTAATACACAACACCTCCAATCACCCAATACAACACAAACTAGCTGCTTTTAGAACCATGATACATAGACTTAGCAACATCCCCTTAGATGAAATAGACTACAAAGACGAACTAAACACGATAAAATATCTAGCAGAATCTAACGGTTATGACAGAACAATAGTCAGTAAACTCCTACACAAAACACAAAACAAACAACAGACAAAGACAGAAAACAACAAATTCATAATACTAACATACATCAACAAACAAACAGAAAAAATTGCCCACAAATTCAAAAAAGCAGGATACAGAATCGCTTACAAAACTACTAACAAAACAGAACACACACTATCAAAACGCATGCCCAAAGCACAAAACAAATTCGATCTACCCGGTGTATATAAACTAAATTGTTCAAATTGCAGTAAATTCTACATAGGCCAGACAGGACGTAGCTTCAAACAGAGATACATTGAACACACAAAAGCACTCCACACCACTACAGAATCTACCTTCGCAAACCACCTCATTGAAGCAAACCACACATATAAAAACATCGACAATAACATGAACATACTACACGTACACACAAAAGGCCGAAAACTAGACACTCTAGAACAATTAGAAATATACAAACACACAAAAACAAATAAAAATGACATCCTAAACGAACAGACACAATTCAAATCGCACGCATTATTCGAACACATCTCACCACACACACACAGCTTCAATCTTTCGAAACACTTTCTCGTCGCCAACAACAAGACGAGCAGCGCTACTAACGACAGCCTCTGATGAAGCCTTCTATAGGTGAAAGCCGGTTTAGGCTGTAAGGTAAAACTTTACGTTTTTACTTATAAAAAACTTTGTGTTCCGAGTCGTCAATATTATAGTGATATTTAGAAATTAGTACCTTTTTTAATAAGTCCATTCAGATGAAAATGTAGTAAAATGTATATGATTTAATAAGGCAGATTAAGTGAAAGTTTTATGTAATTTAGTGTAATTCCAAGCAGGGAGTATTTTATTAAATAAGAGTAGTAATATTTCCTAATTCTGGCTCTAGGATATCAAATATTATCCAATGACAGAAAAAGTAATGGTTGTTAGGGTAACAGAAATGCAAGAAATTTTGTTGATTTCAACATTCGATTGTTGTATGCTAATGGGTAAAGTTCAGCAGACCAATTTAAAAAAAGAGAACCAAATAAAATGAATAAAATTTAAACAAATTAAATGTCTTAAGAAATCCATTTAAAAAAGAACTGAGTAATAACTACTGAACTATATTTCAGTAAATATAACTCTACACATCCTTAAAGTTCACGGAATTAATAAATACTCATTCAAACTATTTCCAGTAAAGGAATGATGATGAAAACGATTTACCATTAAACAAAGATGATCCATAGCAGAAGAAGTCAAAATTAATTAAAATATAAATTAAACCATACACGAAGAACTTTTGTATTGAAGTACCAAACCTCACTTTCAATAAACTAATGAAGTCGTAATACTACACCAATTCCATTGGGACCGGCAACTACTAGGATCGTGAAGAAGAACGAAGACCAGAACTGAACTTCTGTTACACTCCGGGACATCACATCTAAACCTTTATTGAGAATCTGGACGCTGTTTTTGGTCAAGAGTAACATAACCATTTCATCTTCACTCCGTTATAAACAGACACGGCCACCTTGAGTATCGTACCGCTTGGTAACAAACCTGCTTATATTTAATTTTATATATTAAGAGTTAATAACAATTGTAATACTTAGTAACCTTAATTTTGCATTACCTGGCCTTACTAATCGTTAAAAGAATCACATGTACCCTGGGATAAGACATAACTGAAAATTATACTTAGATTGTAACATACACCACTAGTTCACTAACAAATCGACCCAGTATTGTACGATCGATATTATGATCTAATAACCGAAGAAGACAACTGTTGAAAATTTTAAATAATATAAAATAAAGAATCCTTCTTGTATGTGACGATGTTCTGTGTTATTGTAGAATAGTTATTGTATTTCGATTAGGGAGTAATTTACAGAGAAAGAAAGTGATAAAACCGTCAAGTGGAACGACTTAACCTATAAGAACAGGCTAATTACTAATAACAGCGCTCGTTGCAGACAGCTGGTGAATACGGGAGAATAGAGAACTAACTTATTCTCTGCACCACTCTTTTGGTCAATTTAAATAATACAGACTGACTAGGGTTGGAGAAAATTACTGAATTATTAACTATAATCCCCGTAATATAGCGTTTTTTCTCTGGTAAAACACTTGATAATTAATTAACATAGGTCTATGTTCAACATACGAATCATTTCAACTATATAATAAATAATTGTTTTTTTTTACAAATTAATCTTGATTTGCAGGAGATCTCATCTGCAACAACAGAATAAATATTTTGTCTTATAAACAGAGTGGATTAGTAACCAATTGGTTAATTCCACGTGGGCTGAATTAACAATAAACCCACAACTGTAATACAATCGCAAAACGTAATCTTTGATTTATATTACAAATTGGCGCATACCAACGTGGAGCTTAATTAAACCCCGAAACCCCAAACAATTTTATTTACATTACAAATTGACGCTCATAACGTGGGGCTTAACGTTGATACACGGGAGTCTCATATAAGTAAATAAACAATAAGATCGTTACATAACAATATATATATATATATATATATATATATATATATTGTAACGAACAGCTTGTGTCGTCTCTGTAAAAGACGTGTAATTTGTAGTGTATAGTGTGTGCGTTCGTCTCGCACTGGGGTTGTTACATCTATTCTTGCACTAACGATGTCCGTAGCGATGTTGTAATTACCAGCACAACGCGGTAGTAACCTTACCTGTTAGTAAATAGGGATTTGTGATTCCCGGGTGGTGCCAAATTGTTTATTAAAAACAATTAAAATTCTTAGATAATATGTTATAAATAAGTTCACAGCTGTGACGGCCATAGCATTCAAATATTCCCGCCTTAGTTAGACGACTGACTCGATCATGTTGTGTGTTGATTTGCAGTGTGAGCGCTGTACCATCCAAGCTAATTCGCTAACAAACACAAATTATATGATACACTCCCTATGAAATAATAACAACGGTTACTCCCTGTACTAGTTATTTTAATGGTTGATAAGTAAAATTTCAGTTTGACAATTAAATTATATTTGTTGATTAATAAATTTGCACCGACATTTTACATGAAACAATTTTTCTGAGGATGACGAATCGATTTTGGTAACGAGGTATTCATATCAGCATGGCTGCTGAGTTGTTTAGTTATTACAATTATTTTCGTTCCAAAATCTGGGATTCTTTTGATTACAAGACAAATAATTCCTATGATTACAATAAAAAGTACATTACCTTACTTAATGTGTACTTAAATAATAAGGTGTGTGGTTATAATCAGTTCTGTAGTATCGTTAAATGTGTTTCTAAAGTTCGTATTCAAACAACAGGTTATCTTTTATGTTAACAAATTTTCAGTGTGTTATTTTTCTTAATTAATCTTTGAAAGAGAATATTCGGTTTATAGTGAGAGTTCAAATTACCTTTATAAATATTTAAAGTGAGTTTATTTTTTTTTTTGGAAATAGGGTAATTCAAGGATACTTAACACATCAGATGACTTGGTGTTATCAATCATTGAGTTGGAAGGTGATTGGGCTGCAATAGTTTTCCGTTTTCATTAATCTTGGGGCTTAAGTAGGTCTGGCGTCCTTTTCATATTAGATGTGGTCATATTTTCATTTAATTTCCTGGTAAAATGGTCCTTGACATCAGTTGACTGTTCCAGTTGTTCGTCTGCTTCTTATTCGATCATTGTTTTGAATTTTGTTTACTATTTTTACATTTTTTGATTAAAAATTGGTCTTCCAAAATTTGGCTTCTGTTCGGCAAGAGTGATGCTTTACGAGTAATGATATTCAACGGTAATTCCGTCCCTAACGGCAGTTGCTATGGTTACTAATTAAATCTGATTGGTTAATATGGCATAAATCCATTGTTATCAAAATTTGAATTCTTTTCAAAATCCTTGTATATCTTCTGATTGCTTTTATTCCTATGTCTTCCCTCCTAAGTATTAACTATTAAAATAAAAAAAAATAATAAAATAAATAAACCTCCGCTCAACAGTCCGTTAAGGACCAAGGCGTACCGCGCGGCGTTTTGTGTTAGTGTGACGGTGTATGGCTAGTACTACGCGCCACCAGCCGCTAGTTGCGTATTCACAGCCAGGAGGTGGCACTGTTGTCTCAGCGCCTACTCAGTTTGCCTCACGACGCTGAGTGCACGCCGTACGGAACCTCCGCCGGGAATTGAACCCGGGACAAGAGCGCACCAATCGCCCGCGTTAGCCACTAGACCACCTGGAGGCTCTTTTTTCTCTGGTAAAACACTTGATAATTAATTAACATAGGTCTATGTTCAACATACGAATCATTTCAACTATAAAATAAATAATTTTTTTTTTTTTTACAAATTAATCTTGATTTGCAGGAGATCTCATCTGCAACAACAGAATAAATATTTTGTCTTATAAACAGAGTGGATTAGTAACCAATTGGTTAATTCAACGTGGGCTGAATTATCAATAAACCCACAACCATAATACAATCGCAAAACGTAATCTTTGATTTATATTACAAATTGGCGCATACAAACGTGGAGCTTAATTAAACCCCGAAACCCCAAACAATTTTATTTACATTACAGATTGCCACTCATAACGTGGGGCTTAACGTTGATACACGGGAGTCTCATATAAGTAAATAAACAATAAGATCGTTACATAACAATATATATATATATATATATATATATATATATATATATTGTAACGAACAGCTCGTGTCGTCTCTGTAAAAGACGTGTAATTTGTAGTGTATAGTGTGTGCGTTTGTCTCGCACTGGGGTCGTTACATCTATTCTTGCACTAACGATGTCCGTAGCGATGTTGTAATTACCAGCACAACACGTTAGTAACCTTACCTGTTAGTAAATAGGGATTTGTGATTCCCGGGTGGCGCCAAATTGTTTATTAAAAACAATTAAAATTCTTAGAAATATGTTATAAATAAGTTCACAGCTGTGACGGCCGTAGCATTCAAATACTTCCCGCCTTAGTTAGACGACTGACTCGATCATGTAGTGTGTTGATTTGCAGTGTGAGCGCTGTACCGTCCAAGCTAATTCGCTAACAAACACAAATTATATGATACACTCCCTATGAAATAATAACAACGGTTACTCCCTGTACTAGTTATTTTAATGGTTGATAAGTAAAATTTCAGTTTGACAATTAAATTATATTTGTTGATTAATAAATTTGCACCGACATTTTACATGAAACAATTTTTCTGAGGATGACGAATCGATTTTGGTAACGAGGTATTCATATCAGCATGGCTGCTGAGTTGTTTAGTTATTACAATTATTTTCGTTCCAAAATCTGGGATTCTTTTGATTACAAGACAAATAATTCCTATGATTACAATAAAAAGTACATTACCTTACTTAATGTGTACTTAAATAATAAGGTGTGTGGTTATAATCAGTTCTGTAGTATCATTAAATGTGTTTCTAAAGTTCGTATTCAAACAACAGGTTATCTTTTATGTTAACAAATTTTCAGTGTGTTATTTTTCTTAATTAATCTTTGAAAGAGAATATTCGGTTTATAGTGAGAGTTCAAATTACCTTTATAAATTGAGATGTTCTTCTCCAGGAAAAACAAAAAATATATTAATATATTAACTTCCACCTACCTGGAAAGTGTCGTTTTGTGTGGGGCCAGGATCCTTTCATACGAACGCTAGATACAAACATGTGTTTCAGGGGTTCTCGAAATAACTAACTCTACACATCGTTATGAAGAGAATTGATAATTTTAATACTCAAATGTTGAAATTATTGTTTGCCAAATAGTTTTACATGTAATCAAATATTGTGCAACTCGTGCATCTTGTAACGGAACTTACTAACTATAGCTTACCTTATCATTTCTAAAAACACAAACACAATTAAAAAACACAAACACAAACAGCCCAGCTTTGCTCGCTCTCACATTCATACTAATTTATTTCCCCATTCTTTTAGTTTTAGCGCTTTTGAACAGTTACTACACTTAGAAAATTTAATCAAAGGTTGCCCGGCTACTTCTCTGTTTCCTTGTTCACACACGTGTTGCACTCCGGAAAGTCGTTCAAAGTCCGATATTCGATTCTCACTATTGCCTGTTTTCGGTTATACTCATCTTACCGAACACTTTAAATGTTCGGGTTATTACTTATTACATTTAAAAATTACTTCTTGCACACGAGTCTCGGCTTGCGTCTGGCCGCCGCCGCGGCCATATGTAGACTGGGAACGATAACGTAACAGGTACGGCTGAGGTGGTCTCATGCTTTCTACGGAAAGCACTGCCTTGATCTTCGTCATCGTGGCTTAGTCCTATGTTAAGCATGTAGTTTTGGAAGTTAAGATAGCGAACGATCTCAGCTAGGCATTGGCTGACGTCATAAAAGGGGCAGGACTTAAGACATTATTTCCTGCTGTTCACGACCATGTGCTCGTGGAGTTGCTTGCTTTTAGCCATTTTGAGTTTTTTACGGCGTCACTTCAGCGCTCCGCCCGGCTGTGTTAAGTACGGGCGCCGACATACATATACAAAGTTCTTAGAATTTCGAAGGGGGCGCGAATTCCTTTGCCGCCTTACTCAACTGCAAACTGCGTTTCGCTTTGTTACACCACTGTTTCTCAACACGTGTTCTGTTATAAAGAAAATAACGTTGCACAATAATTTTAGAAATCCCGCACCAAAATGAAATAAATAAAAATACCAATGCCCCCATCCTGAAAGAAAATAAAATGACCCAAAATTTACATGCTACAATACCCTCTCGATGAGAATTCTGCTGTCTATAACAGACGAAATCTCATCGATAAACCCCGCAGAGGACCGGTGAGGAACTGGTGCCAACAACCCCCTCTTGTTCTTACTCTACATGGGTACACTACCCCCCTGGCTTGGTGACTATGGACCCATCTGAACGAGATCACTGGACTTCTCCGTAAGAGATCCCAACACCGAGAAATCGAACCGACACGTACCACAGCGCACCTTACCTTCTAACATGCTACCCCCCAAAATCCTCCATCCCTGGCTTAAATTATGCCAGATCCTCCACCGATATGTTTCCCCTTTTATGCAAGCTGGGCTGCCTTTAGCAGATACTGGGCTCACACGCACTCACATTACATGTTGACATAACACATTGTAAAATTGAAAAATTCTTTTAAAATTTATGAAAAATTCAAAATTCAAAACAATATACTCAAAAATTCTCTTCCTGGTTTTCTGTTTTCGTTAAAATGACTTAGGTTAAACATTTCTTCTAATCAAAACATATCCTTAATCTAACATGTGAAAACTTAGAGTCTAACAATGCCATGCAGTACAAAATAAATCAATAAAATAAACATGGTTAATACACACAAATAATAAAATAATCAACACTTAAAATATTAATCCGCTGGCAGGCGAAAAATCAAGAAAAAAATTTTCTTTTTTTTTCAAAATTTGAAATTTCCAAAAATTTTAAAACTCAAAAAAATTTAAATTTATTTAAATGTTTCCTTCATATTTAGACATTATTTGAAAATTGGTTTAAATTGATTAAACAAACAAATAAAATTGACTTCCTACTATACAGGCTTAGTAGGCATAGGAAAAAAGGTGTGCCGCACATTTTGGCCTCCGATGGAGGTAACACTCACTGTTACCCCCAACCCATTTCGCTATCTATGGGAGCACAGGCCACCCCCGCAATAGCAACTTACTAACTAACTAATTAATTAAAAAATTGTATATACATTCTACGATAATATTTGCATCAATAATCATTTAACCCAATTCACAACTTTTTACCATTTGACTTTCTTAAAATTTTCAAAATTTATTATTAATAATCATTATATATCATTTTTCATTTATTATTAAAAAATTTTTTTAATTATATTTATTAAACACAATGATTGCATTAAAATCTCACTATTGCATTAACACCTCAATCACACCTGTAAACATTTTTATTATACATGATTATCAAATTTTTTCTACTTACAATCCATTTAACATGATATACACCCAAAACATAATCACCACCATCTCTGAAACATTTCACAAAATTTATTAGTTTAAATTAAATAATTTATCATTCATTACCAAATTTCCATCTCGTAAAATAAATTAAATTCATAAAAAAATTTAATTAATTAACATTTAAATAAGCAATCAAAATATTTAAGCATATCAAATTGGTTTAATTTAATTAATGACTGACAATATAAATTATATAGTTATCGAAACAATCACCATTAATCAATTACTGTTTTCAAAATGAATTCTGATATTTATTTAACTTGCAAATATTTCAATATTCTTATCACAACAATCATCTTACGTACACACATTATCTATTTATCATTCCACCATGCACACATATAAATTCACTATATTTTATTTACAAACTCTTGTTATTTATTGTTCAGTTTTTTCCGCACTTCTGTCCAAATCTGCCATGTCAGAACCATTAAAACAAAATGTTTATACTGTCTTATATTGTTTTAATAGTTTATCCTCCATCGTCCCAAATTAACCTTGGTTTTACATAACATCTTTCTATTTTATCACCACACAAATGACTGTTTTGTGTGTTGTAACCATACAAACTAAACTCATTCATCATACTCAAATACTCATGAAACCTGTCTACATTAGGTATTTTTGTTAAGTCTCCGTCATTAAATTCATTCACTATCGGGTTAATCATTTTTACCAAATCTTTATAATCTTTGTTACTCAAATATACTTTTAAACTTTCCTTCCATTCATCATACTTTCTATTCAAGTTATATAATTCTGTTTCTTTACTAACATACAATTCTCCCCTTATATCTCTCTCATCACAATACCAAATCATACCTTCCACATCATTATTACAGACAGAGGGTACAACATTATACACCATCAATAAACACTTCAATTCATCTACTAATACGGGTCTCTTGCCCTGCAAACACATTTGTGAACACCTTGGTTCAGAAAAATTAATGGGAAAATTTACCCTCTGCCCACATTCTACCACTATACTATTTTTTCTCTCTCTCTCTCTCTCTAATTCATACACACACATTAACATCTCATAATCACCTTCTACAACTTCATTAGTACTCTCAGATACCAACTTTTCGACTACATTATTATTCTCATTATTATCAACATCATTATTATTTATTCATTCATTACCTAATACAACATTGTCATTACAACTTTCGTTTGTATTATTCTTACTCTGTTCTACTTTATTCAAACTATTTCTTGTCATTTCATCGGCATTTTCAAGACATACATTCTTGTCTTGTATATTATTTATCAACTCATCAAATTTTACATTTATATTCTGCTGCAATTGAACATTCTGTTGTTCGAATTTTATATTAAGATTGCTATTCTGAACGTCAAATTTTTTGTCAATTGTATCAAACTTATCATTCTGTATATCAAATTTTACGTTAATATCATTAGACATAGTTCTCATGTCACTAGACATGGTTCTCATGTCACTAGACATGGTTCTCATGAAATTAAATAGATCGTCCACTGACAACTCTGTCGCTTTACTTGTTACGGGAGTTGATATCGCTCCTGGTGAGCTAAGTACAGATGCTTCTACGTTATACTCATTTATTGACATTACTTCTGTTTGAATACCGGAGTCAGCATTTACTTGACTCTCGGTCTGACTGTCAGATAAGCCAACTTCACTGTTATCTGCCATTTCTTATTTTATATTTGATATTTGTGTGTAAATAAAATATAATCAATAAAGTGTATTATATAACCAATTTTGCGTTAATAACGCACTTTTGTTTTATTCCGCTAACCCCAGAAACATGTTTGTATCTTTACTGTAGGTACGGTCTTTAATATTTTAATTAATAAACTGTCCCTGTATCGGAAGCCATTGAGATGTTAATCTCCATTAAACAATAAACATATTAATATATTAACTTCCACCTACCTGGAAAGTGTCGTTTTGTGTGGGGCCAGGATCCTTTCATACGAACGCTAGATACAAACATGTGTTTCAGGGGTTCTCAAAATAACTAACTCTACACATCGTTATGAAGAGAATTGATAATTTTAATACTCAAATGTTGAAATTATTGTTTGCCAAATAGTTTTACATGTAATCAAATATTGTGCAACTCGTGCACCTTGTAACGGAACTTACTAACTATAGCTTACCTTATCATTTCTAAAAACACAAACACAATTAAAAAACACAAACACAAACAGCCCAGCTTTGCTCGCTCTCACATTCATACTAATTTATTTCCCCATTCTTTTAGTTTTAGCGCTTTTGAACAGTTACTACACTTAGAAAATTTAATCAAAGGTTGCCCGGCTACTTCTCTGTTTCCTTGTTCACACACGTGTTGCACTCCGGAAAGTCGTTCAAAGTCCGATATTCGATTCTCACTATTGCCTGTTTTCAGTTATACTCATCTTACCGAACACTTTAAACGTTCGGGTTATTACTTATTACATTTAAAAATTACTTCTTGCACACGAGTCTCGGCTTGCGTCTGGCCGCCGCCGCGCCCATATGTAGACTGGGAACGATAACGTAACAGGTACGGCTGAGGTGGTCTCATGCTTTCTACGGAAAGCACTGCCTTGATCTTCGTCGTCGTGGCTTAGTCCTATGTTAAGCATGTAGTTTTGGAAGTTAAGATAGCGAACGATCTCAGCTAGGCATTGGCTGACGTCATAAAAGGGGCAGGACTTAAGACATTATTTCCTGCTGTTCACGACCATGTGCTCGTGGAGTTGCTTGCTTTTAGCCATTTTGAGTTTTTTACGGCGTCACTTCAGCGCTCCGCCCGGCTGTGTTAAGTACGGGCGCCGACATACATATACAAAGTTCTTAGAATTTCGAAGGGGGCGCGAATTCCTTTGCCGCCTTACTCAACTGCAAACTGCGTTTCGCTTTGTTACACCACTGTTTCTCAACACGTGTTCTGTTATAAAGAAAATAACGTTGCACAATAATTTTAGAAATCCCGCACCAAAACGAAATAAATAAAAATACCAATGCCCCCATCCTGAAAGAAAATAAAATGACCCAAAATTGACACGCTACAAAATATTTAAAGTGAGTTTATTTTTTTTTGGAAATAGGGTAATTCAAGGATACTTAACACATCAGATGACTTGGTGTTATCAATCATTGAGTTGGAAGGTGATTGGGCTGCAATAGTTTTCCGTTTTCATTAATCTTGGGGCTTAAGTAGGTCTGGCGTCCTTTTCATATTAGATGTGGTCATATTTTCATTTAATTTCCTGGTAAAATGGTCCTTGACATCAGTTGACTGTTCCAGTTGTTCGTCTGCTTCTTATTCGATCATTGTTTTGAATTTTGTTTACTATTTTTACATTTTTTGATTAAAAATTGGTCTTCCAAAATTTGGCTTCTGTTCGGCAAGAGTGACGCTTTACGAGTAACGATATTCAACGGTAATTCCGTCCCTAACAGCAGTTGCTATGGTTACTAATTAAATCTGATTGGTTAATATGGCATAAATCCATTGTTATCAAAATTTGAATTCTTTTCAAAATCCTTGTATATCTTCTGATTGCTTTTATTCCTATATCTTCCCTCCTAAGTATTAACTATTATCACTGTTATTTATATATCCTTTCAAAGATTATTTTGATACCCCATAATATTGGGTTATTTTATGTTTTACAATTATGTTAATATGTGCTAATTACATTTCTCTTTTAATTTAAATCCTTATTATAACATTTTGCTTTAAAAATGATTTACAATTTATCCTTGGTTAGTTATTCGCCTCGGATTTGCTAATTACGTTGTTAACTTATTAAAATTTGTAGTTGTTTATTCTTGACAGTTAGGCATTTTCATAGGCCTAAGTAGCCATTATTTGTATTTACTTATTTCGTACAAATTATGTCTCTTTTTAGCCTAATGAGCTTAGCTTTGTTGTTATAATTGGTTGTGTTATTTACTGATGTGTTTTGGCTCTGTCGTAGTGTTATTATAATGTTACTATTATTTTATACATCATGAATTGCTAATTATTTACTATCTGGTTTTCTCGTTTACATTTCTTTACTTTCTTATTTATTTAATCTGCCAATAAAAACAATGTGGCTATTATTTACTACTTTTGTTCACATAAAATACAACATCTAGGCCTATGGTCTGTATAATTCTTCCAGCCATATCCTATTCATAAACTTGCTTAAACAATTATTTAATAATTATTTGATAACATTTGTTTACAGTTCATTTCATTTTATATTATTTTTTGGGTGATAAACAACATCACATTTGTTGAACTTACTTTAATAATGAATCCTTGTAACATGGGGTGTTTATTGATTAGTTGTAACTTCTTAATTTTTTAAATAATCTTTACTTTCACTCCATGCTAACACTCTCTGTTTTCTCTTTCATGGGATTCTCCCTTTTAATTATAACTGTATTCAATTAAACTTAACAGTAGTATTCTTTCTTAACTTATACTGTCTTCATCACTTTTCAGTGTTCATTATATCTTAATTAACTGTTTACACTTAATACTATTCTTAACAACTTTCTTACTTACTAATATTTTTCCCTGTTAATCTTTTATTGTTTATTATCGATTTATTAAGTGTTTATACTTTTATCCTTCACTATTTTTTGCTATACAAACATTCTTTGTTATACATTATTCTCATTTAATCATCACCTTCACTTTTAAATTATTTATTGTTTATTATAATTTATTTAGTGTTTTTTCTTTATCACTTTACTTTAGGGTTTTTACACTTCCACTTTTGCACTTCTCAAATGTTTTTGTTTTAAGTGTTTCTAAATGGGTAATCCCTATAATTACTTTCTCACTACCGTACTATCTCTTTCATTACAAATATCATTAACAATATTAACAATTTTATGTCTCTATTGATTTTAACATTACTTCTAACTCTAATATGTGGGTTAGTTTGCTTTTATATTTAACATTCTTTAATTGGGTTTCTTTCAATTGTCATTTACTTTATTATCCAGTAATTGATAATAATATTTATTTATTACTCAAGTTATTTATTGGTTTCTTTTTCAACCTTACATTGAGTGTACCATTTCTCCTGCTTTTATTCTTTATTACTTGTTTGTGTCTTATCATTTGATTTCCTTTTTATTTATTTCCCTTTATCTTAGGTTTGTTTCCTTTTCATTTTCCTCCTTCTTCATTTTCAGTGTATTTCCTTTATATCTTGTTTTTCCATCTTCTCCTTCGGGTTCATTTTAATAAGTGGCATTGAGTCATTCAATTCCTTCAATTGGTTTCATTTTGCTTGGTTTCGGTTTTTTCCCTTCTTCATTTGGTTTGGTTAATTACTTTCTTATTTGGTTTTATTCTCGTTTGTTTTTTGTTGTTCCCTTCTTCTTTTGTTTCCTTTTGTTGGGTCAATCACTTGGGTTAGGTCATGTCATCGTTTGTCGTGTCATTGTCTTTTTATTTTCTTTATATTAAACATTTTATTTTATATGAATTATTATTTTATATTCAAAATCATCTTTTTTATCCCTGGTATTGGGGTGGCTTATTTGTGTTGTAACTATATATATATATATATATATATATATATATATATATATATTACTATAATACTTATAACTATTTTACCTCAAGATGTATTTTTTCCTCTTGAGGTAAAATAGTTATAAGTATTATAGTATTATATACATCAAGAAATGGACTGTAGCAGAAAGTGATTGAAATATATATATATATATATATATATATATATGTGGGTCATTCTCAAACAACTAGTAATTTTCAGCCTTATTTTTTTTGTAACATAATTTTCTTCAAATTTGTTTGGGAAAAATGTATGATACTTCTACATTGTCCTAGATTACTGATCAACCATGAGCAAAAGTCAAACTTTACTCAGGGCCAAAAAATAAAATTTTGAAAATTTTTGAATCCATGGTAATGTCACCACTTAAACTTCCTTCCTAATTTTGTCAGAAGATTGTCATTTTAACTTTAGTTTCGTGTAAAGGGAGATATTTAATGAATTCTGGATATAGAACAAAATGTTTATTAATTAAAATTTCAAAATAGCAGATACTGTACTATTATGTTACAGTAAATTTACAAAAACAAGTTGAAAATTTACAAACATTTACCTCTATGAAGATTTATAGTATGGTAATATTACAGCAAAATAAGAACATAAAGTATAAAAGGAACAACTTATTTTAAACAAATTTATAACAGATTACTACATGCACGCGCACACACACACACTCTCTCATTAATGCTTCTTACTCTTCAAATTAACACACATCCACATCTTTACATTTTGAAAATTATGAGTCTTTCTCAATAAAATGTCTTGTTTTAAAATAGTTTTAACATAAGTCGTTTACAATGAAATGTCCAGTTTTATGTTCATTCGGTGCTGGCTTTTCAATTTTTCTTGCAGTATTTTTGAAGTCATAAATAGTATATCTTTTTACGTGCCCATTTATAGGTTCCACTAGTAGTAGGCAGCATCACATTAACTTGCACTTTATTTTGAGTAACTGATAACACTTCCCCAGGGTAATTTATATCATCGTACTCCACCGCTACCCATCACCAATACTTAAAGAATTATCTGAATAAAAAAGTTTTAAAACTTTTTTAATATTACAGTTATTTTGATTAGTCTGTCAGCACTTTGTTTTATTGCAGCATCTATACCATCAGGTGTACCCTTACCGTAACCTGCTTCATTGTAGTTCCACGATATTAATGATATATTTGGAAACAGCCTAGGGATGCACTTGCCAATGATGGTAAACATGGTTTTGTTACGATATTGATTGGTTGGACCATCAGATAAGAAATGTAAGGTATCCACATTGTTGTAAGTTTCTAAAAATTCAGTCTGGATTGGAATCATGGACTAATATTGCTTTAGCATCATGCTGCAAAGACTCAGACAATGTGGCAAATGATTTTTTTTCCAACTTACTATACATTACTCCTGTATGTAGACTAATTTATTGTCTTGAGGCTCCATAACGTACAGTTTGCAGTTCTGAGGCATATTTACATGAATAATTTTCAGAGAAGTCGATGTGAATAAAGATTTCTCGATCAGTCAAATTCTGATTCTTTTTTGTTAACACAACAAACTGATGATTAATATTCATAATGTGAACCAGATATTTAGGTAAAAAATCTTCTACCTTTTTAACTAGGTCTCCTACTTGAGACAATACTTCATCCTTTAGCATGCATTGGACAACGATATTTCTGCCAGTTTTTGCACTAATTCGATTTTTTTTTTCGTTACCCACTGATAGTAGTAAATTTTATCATTATAATTATTCCTGGTAAGGTATGTTATTATATCTACATTTATGACACTTTCTAGATAAACATTTTTCAGAATTTTTACTGCAGCACAGCACGCTCAGTACTTCCGTAGGGTTCTTCTGTAGTATAATAATGAGGGAATACAACTTATCAGCCTTAATTTTGAAATTTTCTTCAGTGGTGCAGAGACAAGTTTTACGATCAGCTACTTTGGGAGACATTATCCAAAAAGGCTTTAACCTGCAGAATGTTGCATAGCTGATTTTATTTTCTCTGCTTTCAGTAAATCTCAGATGAAGTTCCTGCAGACTTCCATTTAAGTAACGCTTTTGTTTTTTTATTTTGTTTTTAACAACAATATCTTTTTTCCCAGGACATAATCTACTGTTTATGTCCTGCTCTAGAAACTCAATAACTTTTTTTTCTAGTTTTCAATGTAATGGTTTTTCTCCTTTTCATAAATTAATTCATTTGAAACATAGTTATTTTTCATACAGTTATTTGAAACATATACTTTGTATGGTAAACATTCTTTAGTATATTTAATTTGCCGATATTTTTTCAATATCTTCCCTGCAATAGCCTTTGTAAAAACCTGCTTGGATTTCTCATTTCTTAGTTTATTGAAATTATGAGTCAACTGGTGTTGAAAAACATCTCCAAAAATCAATCGTTTTTTAATTTGTTTGCTTACTTTCATACCTTTAGTTATTTCTTGTACTTTTTTATGGGGGCTTAGTTCGCGTTCTTTTTCACTAATTTTTTCTAAGAGTCGTTCATATTTTTTTCTGTATTTATCAGCTTTTTTCCTGTAGATTTCACTCTAATTTTGAACCTTTGTTAACATTCTATAGGCCTTCTCTCTATCCTTACGTACACGCTTCCGTCCACTAGATTGCCTACTACTTCCACTCGATGGCATTATCACATTCTGTTCTCTTTGATTGTTAGGTTCAGCTCTTTCTTCTTCATCACTTCTAGGTGGGGTTTCGTTAATCAAATTCTCCTGAAGCCTCTTCTCGTTCCATTTGCTTTCTCTTGATCTTTTGTTATTCTTATTCCATTTATTTCTTTTTGCTCTCTGTTCCCGTGAAGTTAAATCACCAATCATTTTTACTTTTTTCTCAGCCTTTCTCTTTAAATATCTTTTTTCCTTTCATTTTCTTTTTCTTGCTGCCACTTATCTGGATCGTTGCGTATTGCTTCCCTCCTTCTCTTTTCGCACTCTCGTTTTCTCTTTAATCTCTCTTCTTGGCTCATTTTTTGTTGGCCTCTAAACTTCGGTTTTGTCATAATTAGGTAATATTTAAATGCTGAAAGAAACAAAAGAAGTACTACTTAGAAAAAAATTGAATGTGCAAATGTAGCAAAATGGTTAGAAATAAATTGGTAACTGGATAGTGAGCGCTTGAAAGAACATAAGAAATGGGAAAAGTTTTATTACAGTATATTGACACATGAAGTTTGCAAAATTTTGTAAATTCCCCTCTCAAGAGTCTTGTCAGAGGAAAGAAATTTAAATAAGTTCTCTCTTAGAATGTGTTTTTTTTTTTAATCTTAAAAGTACGTATGACAAAAATAGCTGAGCATATCAAACAAGATCAGATGTGTTCTATCTTATAATAAAACTATGTGATATCTAAACCACATAGGTAACTTAATTAACAAAATCAATAATAATAAATCAATTATATACTTAAATCAATAAAAAATTATATATTTATTAATTAAAATCTGAAAATGACATTACCGTGGACAAGATGACATTACCATGGGCATCTAATATACACGGTAGTGTCAACTATAAAATCCATAGTAATGTCAAAACGAGGTTATGGTTGCAATATCTGCTAACCAACTAGTTTAAATTTTCTGGGGTTTGTTGCTGACTTTTACACATCTAATGACTATATTATAGTAACAATATTTTAATTTTCATAGACATAGTTATTAAAATATCACATGTCATGGTAATGTTAACAAAACATATACTCACCTGAAATTGCAGAATGAAATTTACACACAACACTTATTAATAACAGAATTCCCTCCAATATGGCTGTGTTCTATGAAGTATTTCTTCTTCTTTTTGACTGAAGTGCTGCCACCTCTAAACTCTGAATTGCACTAGGAAATAAATGCTAATTGCCTCTGTCCATGGTAATGTCATTAAAATGAAAGGACACATTTTGGTGCATTCTAACTTAAAAACCATTAAGGAATAAACAGTTTTTTTTGCACTGTTATTTACCACAGGTACTTCTGTTAAACATCTGATAGAAATTAATCGAATAAATAATTATACATTAGTTTGAAATTATCGATTTATTGTCTAGCGCACTACTTACGACAAACCATGGTAATGTCAATTTACTAATAAATTTTTTAGAAATAAAATATATTTGTGAGTGTTTTTAAGTAATTTCTATAGTAAACTATACTTATATTAAGTGAAAATAAATATTCGAAATAAAATAAAAATTATTTAATCTATCAAAAATGACAACTAAGTGATGGACACAAAATTGCCAGTTGTTTGAGAATGACCCATATATATATATATATATTATATATATATATATATATATTGTAACGTAACAAAAATACGGTCCCCTACGTTACATAAATCAATTTATAAGATTTAAAATAGAATAAAATTATTAATTATCCACACTTGTAAAAGGTCAGAAACCCAACCCATGATTGATTAAATAAAATAAGAATACACGGTAGAAAGAAAAGAAATTAATAATGTTAATAATTATAAACCTCAAAGTTCAGTGAAAGGTGTAAACAACAGACATTGACAAATAATGTAAAAACTAATTTAGACTGTTTCATAATAATTGATGTTTTAAAGGAGATGAGAATGAGTAAATGTTGCATGACTTAGGTTACACAAATGTACCTGTTATTAATTGTATCATGTTATATTATTATCATGATAGTGATGTTATTTTTTGTGTGTAGCGAGTGAAGTTATTCTGTTAATAGAATACCAGGTAAATAAGTATTATGTGTTATCAATTTACCATTATAGAGCTGTTGTTAAACTCGGTAATTGATTACTAATTAATTTCATTTTATGTGTTATCCTGTGACGTACTGATCGTTCACATTTATTATTATTACCAAATTTCAGATTATTTGTTACTTACCGTTACGATAGCTCTTACCGGGTCACAGGATTCGATCACATGTACCTAGATACAAACATGGTCTATGGGTTACGCAAAGTACTGACACAACTCATTTTGGAAGAGAATTAATATTTATTATTATTTAATCTTGACTGCTTGTAAACTCATGAAGATTCATTGAGATACATTTCTGCAAAGTGGTGCAACACTAGCATAACACTTAGGAACTACAGCTTACCTTATTATTTCACAAGACACAAATGCAAATATCAAATTATAGCACAAATATACTCAAAAGCTGCCCAGCTTTGCACACTCTCACATTCATTCATATTTTAAAGAAACAAAGAACCCCTTAACACATTTTCCTATAATAATGCCCCCACATCGACCACGCGGTCATCGCGCCCGTACTAAGTCCCCGTTCAGGTGTCCGAAAGATATACGAAACTATTAACTCATTTATGCTCACTCATGACTGTTGTTATTCCCCTTAGACACTGTTGATTACGTTCCAAATTTTAACGGTGAGGTCGGCCGACCTAAAGAAAAAACTGTTAACGAAATTTAGATGGACCGCATGCGGTCGGTTGGTAAGAGGCACTGGGCAGAAGTTTGTTCTCTGTTCCCTCTCCACAGTTTTCAATACGGGAACTCACTGCCTTGGGCGTCGTCGCCGAAGCTTCGGCCCATGCTATGCATGTTGTTTTTGAGTCAATGTCGCATATGATCTTCTCTAGGCATTGGCTGACGTCATTTAAGTGGGCCGGACGTTTAAGTGAAGCCAAAGGAACGATGAATAATTTTACGCTCTAGCCATCTTGGTTTTAGTCGAGAGCGTCCTTTTGAGCGCGTGCGGGTGTAGTTGCGCTTGAGCGTTGACACACATGTACAGAGTTCTTAGAATTTTGGTGGAGGTGCGAATTCCTCTGCCGCATTTCACCACTGAAATTGCGTATCGCCTTTGTTCCAAACGCTGTTTCTCAACACTGGTCTGTTACACGGACAAATACGTTGCACAATAATGCAGCTTTACAATATTTTATCCAAACCCGCCCGAAAACGAAATAAATAAAAATATATAATTGCCCCAAACGATTAAAATAAAACACCCAAAAATTGACCCGCTACAATACCCCCTCGATGAGAATTCTGCTGTTCATAACAGAAGAAATCTCATCGATAACCCCAAAGAGGACCGGAGAGGAACTGGGGCCAACAACCCCCTGGTTCTTACTACTTATGGGTACACGACCCCCCTGGCTGGGCGCCTATGGACTCATCTGAACGAGATCACTGGACTTCTCCGTAAGAGATCCCAACACCGAGAAATCGAACAGCCTCGTACCACAGAGCACCTCACCTTCTAACATGCTACCCCCCAAAATCCTCAACCCCTGGCTAAAATTACTCCAGCTCCTCCGCCGATATGGATCCCCTTTTTGCAAGCTGGGCTGCCTTTAGCAAATACTGGGCTCACACACACTCACGTTACAGGTTACCATAACACATAAAAAAATAAAACTTTCTTTTAAAATTTATCAAAAATTTAAAAAAATTCAAAATTCAAAAAAATAATCTTTTATCAAAAAATTCTCTTCCTTGTTTTTCTAATTTTTGTTTCAAATGACAACCTAGACATTTCTACTAATATAAACACATCCTTACTCTAACATGAGAACCACTTATAGTCTACCAATAGAATGCAATACAATAAAATAAACATGGTTAATGCACACATAATAAAATAATCATTATCTAAAATATTCATTCGGTGGCAGGCGAAAAATCAAGTGTTTTTTTTTTTTTTTTTTTTTTTCTTCAAAAAAATTAAAATTTTCAAAATTTTAAAATTCAAAAAAAATTTATTCATTGAATAATTCTTAAATTTATTTATTAAATAACATATTTATTAAAATTATTCAAATATAGGTTTGAATTAGTTACACAAACAAATTAAAATTGGCTTCCTACTATACAAGCTTAGTAGGTGTATGACCTCATCAGCTGATCAAAACTAGGTCAAGTCCAAAACCCTTGACCTACATATGTTATGTATGCTCTCTGCACCTACATTAAACATCTGTAACCATCTAACTCAAAGCACAAAACATAAGAAAATAAAATATTTAAAATGAACAAAATATTAATATAATAATCAAATTGACATTTAAATTATTTAGAATAAACAATTCTTGACTTTACATTATCTTCAAATTTTATAAAAATTCTGTCACTGGTTAAAAAAATAAACAATTGTATATTCTTTATCATGAATCTCTCTTTTTGCTTAACAATCTTACTCTTCATTTAACAATCTCACTATACTTTACTGTGGGTAATATAAATTATTTATTCTCGTTTTTCTGTATTAGATCTGTATACACATATGAACTTTCTCCCTCTGACTCTAATATTAATCAACTTCAATTATCATGACACCCATCTCTACCAAAATCTCTACTAATCAGAACACTCTAAACCCCAACTTATCATTTAACACAATTCGCCGCCTTCTCTCTTATAAAATACTCTCTAACCCTTTGTACATAGGATACGTGTTTTCCCTACCCAAAACTCAATTCCCTTATTTGGCGGCCCGGATTCTACCTAAGGCGGCCCCTTCCCCACTAAAATCTATTCCTATCCCGTCCCAACCCTTGTTGCGGACTCCTACATGACACTACCCCCTAATACAAAATTGCCATCCCCAAAATTCGCAGTCTCATTACATTACTACAAATACACAAAATAACCTCATTAATTATAAACATAAATATATATCATTCAAAACTCTACATAAATTCTCCACAACTACTGTGTCAACATCAATATTTCTCAAGATTCTATTACATCACATCAACTCAAAAACAACATTACATCATATTCATCTCTATCATTTCACATTCAACTTTTAATTCAATTAGGACAGGTCTACGTGTCCCATAAAACATTTATCACCCATGAATTATCTTTTATTAATTTGCATAAATTATTGTTATTTTATTTCTCATATTCTTTTTATCTTTACTTCAAAATATCTGTAGTACATTAAACATTAATTACTTGTAACAGTTACAAACCAATATACCAGTGACATGGTATTGCTGATCAGCTGATATCCTAACATAATAAAAACACATCTCAAAATTGAACAAATTACATGGAATATACATATTTATTTTTATTTATTCTCACTTCTCACCTCATTGTTTCCCCTTTTTTCTGATTCTGATGCTTATGTTAACCTGCCAGACGATTTAATTATTGGCTTAGGAAAAAACATACACGCATCATGAAATTAACTATTTTTACAATACCTATATCTAACATACAACAAGTAAACACTACATTTAAAAACGCATAATGAACACCTTATTTTTAAATATCTAAGCAGCTAGTTACCTGAACAGAGCACAAGCAGTTTTATTTGAATTACACTTTGAATAAGCAAAAACTTTTATGTCATAAACTTTAAATTCGTGACTCCTTTGCGTCACCTCCCAGCCACACACACTATTTCAGATTATGTTGGACTGTGGCGCCTTTTCGCTTCCACAGAGACTGTATATTTTGGAGCAGGGTTTACCTCTCCGTGTCTCTGCTTCCGCTGTTAAGTTTTAAAGTAGTGAACATCAACATGTTCTTGTTCTATAATCATACACCCTTAAAACGGATCTGCCACCGGTCTTGCCACCCCCAAGCGGGCAGAGTGGCAGCCGCTGTTCCATAGTTTCCGGGAGATTTCCTCTAATTGTCCCCCCAATGAATTTCAAATCTGTACCAATTTCAAGTCAGCTATGGTCAAGGGACTTGATATGACCATAGCTGGCCGCTAGCCAAAACCACGGTTAGTGCTGGTAAGACAGTAACCGCCCGAAAAGTCGAGGAAATCTAAACTTTCATTTCACCGCCTGTTTCACATCAATATCATTATGTGCGACACGTTATTTAGTATTGTGTGTAAAATTTTTTTTTTTTTTTTTTTTTATTTACACGGATAAGGTGTGCCGCACATTTATCGCCAGTTTGGCCTCCGATGGAGGTAACACTCACTGCTACCCCCAACCCATTTCGCTATTTGTGAGAGCACAGGCAACCCCCACAATAGCCACTTAATAACTAACTAATTACTAGAAATTTTTTTTTTTTTTTTATATACAACATTCTAATGTGACATCTTCATCCATCATCAATCATTAATCATCCTTCATAACTTCCTACAATTCGATTACTTAAACTTTTCAAATTCATTATTAATATTTATTTTTCATCATACCTCAGTTATTATTACCCTTTAAATCATTATCTCAAGTTATTTTCATTATTGAAGTTAAAATTCGTTCCATTAAGTTAAACATTTGTGTACCTTTTGTTATATTTGATTTGTATCATAAAAATTTTATACTTACAGTCCATAATTCATATACTGACATACACAACTATATACACCATACACCACTACTCCAAGTAACCTCTGAAACATTTAACAAAAAGTTATTTCAAATCAACAATTCATCATTTAATGACCAACTTCACTTCTCGTTAAACCATTTAAATTCATCAGAAAATTTAATTATATAATCTTTGAATTAATCAAAATATTTAAAACATTTCAAATTATTTTAATTAAATTAATTAAACATTTACAATTAGCCAATTACTGTTTTCAAAATTAATTCGGTTATTTGTTTAAATTGCAAATATTTAAATTGCAAATATTAATATTAGTATTACTACAATCATTTACACACATATTGTTTACTTATCATTCTACAATACACACAAATAAACTTATTAAACATTTATTTACAAATCTGCATCCTTATTTATTTAGTCATATCACACTTCAATGTTCAAAGGTTGCGAGGTCACAAAACCATAAAACAATATATATAAAATTGTCCATTGATTGTTTATAGTTTAGCCTCCATCGTCAAAGGTCAACCTTGGTTCTAAATAACACTTTTCGATTTTATTGACACACAGATGGCTATTTTGTGTGTCATAACCACAAAAATCAAATTCATCCATTTTATCAAAATAATCTTGCAACAAGTCAACACTAAGTATATCTGTTAAGTCTCCGTTAGTAAATATTTCCAATATCGGGTTAGTTACTTTTGTATTAAAAATCAAATCATTCTTATTTAAATACTCTTCTAATATTTCTTTCAACTCACCATAATCTCTCTTTAAATTATATACTTCTAACTCTCTCTCATCATAACACCATCTCATACTTATAAAATCATTCCACACAGAGGGTATAATATCATACAAATAAAATAAACAACTCCCATCTTCTACTAGTACGGGACCCTTGCCCTTCAAAAACTCTTGTGACCACGTTAAATCATCATAAATAATAAAAGGAAAATTTCCCCTCTGTCCCCACTCTACTACAACATTATTTTTCCTCTCTCTCTCTAACTCACTGACACACATTAACATCTCATTATCGCATTCTAAAACTTCATCAGTACTATTTGTTATTATATTTTCATCATTTGTTTCTCCATTATTCTTCACCCCCACTATACTCTCAGAATTGTCATTAATATCATTTTCACTATTTGATACTACATCTTTCATTATTTCATCATTATTAATATTTGTTATACTTAAAACATTGTCACCCAACTTCTCCACCCTCCGTTCTAATTTATTTAAACTGGATCTTATTATTTCGTTAGTACTTTCTACACATTTACTCATTTCTTGTATTTCATTTTTTAACTCGTGAAACTTGTTATTAATTATTGAATTTTGCATATTGAATTTAGCGTCAGAATCACTCTTCAGTTCATTATTTTGTTCTAAAAGTAATTGTAACATACTCATTACCTCACTATTAAATTGTGCGTTACATTTTGTTGAAGTCGGGGTTAATTGCACACCCGAATCTTCAGTTACATTACTCTGGTCACTCAAATTTATCTCTGCTTTCTCTTGACTCGCACTGGGAGTCGAATGTATTTCAAAGTTACTAATGTTTGAGTCGTCGAAATTTTCGACGCTATTTTCATTTATTTTATTCTCGTTATCTGACATTTTGTATTATTGATATAAATTAAATTATATAAATTGCTTAAATAGAATAATTAATTAAATAAATACAGTAATTATTTAAATTTTGTAATATACTGTTACGTTGCTAAGCTAACCTAGAACATGTTTGTATCTCTGTCGATGCGGAATCCAATTAATTAATTATAATTAATTCAATTCGTGCCTGTTCCGTGGCGCCAACTGTGACGTACTGATCGTTCACATTTATTATTATTACCAAATTTCAGATTATTTGTTACTTACCGTTACGATAGCTCTTACCGGGTCACAGGATTCGATCACATGTACCTAGATACAAACATGGTCTATGGGTTACGCAAAGTACTGACACAACTCATTTTGGAAGAGAATTAATATTTATTATTATTTAATCTTGACTGCTTGTAAACTCATGAAGATTAATTGAGATACATTTCTGCAAAGTGGTGCAACACTAGCATAACACTTAGGAACTACAGCTTACCTTATTATTTCACAAGACACAAATGCAAATATCAAATAAAAGCACAAATATACTCAAAAGCTGCCCAGCTTTGCACACTCTCACATTCATTCATATTTTAAAGAAACAAAGAACCCCTTAACACATTTTCCTATAATAATGCCCCCACATCGACCACGCGGTCATCGCGCCCGTACTAAGTCCCCGTTCAGGTGTCCGAAAGATATACGAAACTATTAACTCATTTATGCTCACTCATGACTGTTGTTATTCCCCTTAGACACTGTTGATTACGTTCCAAATTTTAACGGTGAGGTCGGCAGACCTAAAGAAAAAACTGTTAACGAAATTTAGATGGACCGCATGCGGTCGGTTGGTAAGAGGCACTGGGCAGAAGTTTGTTCTCTGTTCCCTCTCCACAGTTTTCAATACGGGAACTCACTGCCTTGGGCGTCGTCGCTGAAGCTTCGGCCCATGCTATGCATGTTGTTTTTGAGTCAATGTCGCATATGATCTTCTCTAGGCATTGGCTGACGTCATTTAAGTGGGCCGGACGTTTAAGTGAAGCCAAAGGAACGATGAATAATTTTACGCTCTAGCCATCTTGGTTTTAGTCGAGAGTGTCCTTTTGAGCGCGTGCGGGTGTAGTTGCGCTTGAGCGTTGACACACATGTACAGAGTTCTTAGAATTTTGGTGGAGGTGCGAATTCCTCTGCCGCATTACACCACTGAAATTGCGTATCGCCTTTGTTCCAAACGCTGTTTCTCAACACTGGTCTGTTACACGGACAAATACGTTGCACAATAATGCAGCTTTACAATATTTTATCCAAACCCGCCCGAAAACGAAATAAATAAAAATATATAATTGCCCCAAACGATTAAAATAAAACACCCAAAAATTGACCCGCTACAATCCATATGTCATGATAAAGCTTTTGTTAGACTTTATAGAGTTAATTATTTGTATACATGTACTTAGATAGTAGAATGATTATAATTGTAAACTTGGCCAAAAAGGCTATAATTGTTAACGAGATACAAAAGAGTTTAGTATAACCATGTCATAAATACATAAAGGATTCTATAATATTGCAGATAGTAACAAGATAAACTCAGAAGTAGATCAAGGTATAATGATAGGCCTAACAACCAGTAACATAATATAGTAAGTCAGATCAGAAAGGTTAGGTAAAGAAATTTGTAACAAATACTAAATAAAATCTAATGAGTTAGGAGAAGTTAATAATAATTGATAATAACAAATAAATAAATTCAAATTAAATAAATTCTCATAATGCCATAGTGCAATGATACCGATAGATAATGTTTTGTAACAGAAAAATAATATTTGTTAAAGTAAGTAGACTAAGAGGAAACGACAGCAAAATATACAAAATTTTAGTAACAAACAATAGATAAAATTATAATAGGATATAATGGAAATTTAGAAAAGGATTATTTTGATGAGTGGAAGAACATTGTATGAAATGGTTATAGTATAAGATAATATCCAATAAGAATAGAAAAGATGGTTGTCAGGGACGACAAGAGAGTAGAATTTGTTGATTTGATTATTGAATAAATTTACATGAACGAAGACAGTTTAGTTAAAAAACACTCAGAAAAGATTGGGTTAATTTCAATACAAATAATACAATTGGGAAGTAAAATGAATAATAAATCACAATAGTATGGTCCACTGTCATTCAACCTTCTTATATAATTGGACAATCTAAAACCTATACATGAAAGTAACGAAAAATATAAAGGAAGAATTCTGATTGTAAAAATCAATATAATGAACAAATGTTAACTTAATTAACTAACCAAAACAGAGAAATAACTACCTGCATAAAGTGATATAATCCTATAACATAAAAGAAACGAAAATAAAACACCAAATTATATCTGAACTTCAGTTTCCATAATTCAATAGAAAAAAAACGTAGTTGGACTCGAAATTCGTCGAAGCACGTAACCACAAAACTCGGACATTGGTGAACAAAAGGAGCGGTATTTCTGCATCATCCCAGGACCAAGAATTCAACTTTTATTTCAACTTGGAGCGAAAGCTGACGGGAACGAATTCATCTGCATTCTGTTATTGACCAAAAACGACGAAGAGGTTATCTGTGCACTGCCTTATTGAGTCACAATGCCGAGCGGACGGTAAACTACAATTATTTTAAATATTATTTAATAAAAACTTAATTCTATATTGTAATACCTTGTATTCCTATTTAGGCATTTTCTGATCTTACTAACAGTTGAAAGAACCTTCACGCCCTGTATTTAAAGAAATATAAAATCATAACTAAGAATAATATAAAACCCGGAATCCGATCGATAATCAATTACATGTATCGATTACAATTACGTTTTTTAAGACCTGAAGATGTCAGTAATGACGAAAAGCTTTGTCTAAATAATAAAAACAATTATAGCAGTTTTGCAATTTTATAAAAGAAAAGATAATCAATTACTTCTAACATATAGCCTTTGTATCTCCGTAAAGGAAACAACTTTGTTGGACAAGAAATATTAAATATTAATAAAGAATGCTTTCAGAATTCAGATATCTTCTTATTTATATAATATTTAGTGTAGTGTGGACAAGATATAAGATATGTAGAGAGTGTAACTGAGAATTATCGTACGCGGTGGGCTAACCTACAAATTTCCGTTGTCTGGGAACCACAGCGCTATTCGCGGACTGCTTGGGTATTAAAGAGAATGAGAATACAATAAAAATTCCTTCTCTTCTCTTCAACGCAGAATAGGCTTGAGCGAAAAATTCGAAATACACACTATACACATAATTTTCACCCACCATAATACAATTATATTAAATAGAGAGGAACTGGAATATACTTAAACATTATTATACCACATATTGAAATAAGATACATTATAAATTGGCACTCCCAACAAAGAGGCTTAACGAGGAGACACCCGTTGTATTATAAATTGGAGTCGCAACATGGGACTTTAAAAGATAGTGATACGGGAGGAAAGACAAGACACCCGGTGTAACATAAATTGACGCCGGCAACGTTGGGGCTGAAATAACGATAAACCCACAACCGTAATATCCGTTATAATATATATATATATATATATATATATATATATATATATATTGTTACAACACAAATAAGCCACCAGGGATAAAAAAGATGAATCTACTATATAAAAAATAATTTGAATAATAAAATGTTTAAACTAATGAAAATATAAAGACAATGACACGACAAATGACGACATGACCTAACCCAAGTGATTGACCAAACAAATTCAAACAAAGAAGAAGGGAAAAAACCGAAACCAAATAAGAATAAAGCCAATTGAAGGAAGTGAATGAAAACCAAACGAGAAGGGGAGAACCAAATTAAAATGAAGCCAGTGGAAAATGAAGGAGAAGAAGAAGAAAAATGAAAATGAAACTAATCAAGTGTAAAGGAAATAAAGTGAAACCAAGGGATAAGAAACAAACCAATAATATAAAATATGTAAGGGAGAAATGGTACACTCAAGTATAATATTGGGAATAAAGCCAATGATTATCCAATATCAGAAATAAATATTATTATCAATTAAATAATTAATGTAACTGATTTAACCAAAACCCAGTAAAGTAATATAATAAAAAGGAAAGTACACTAACCCAAGAATTAGAGTTAGATGTAATAAAACTCTATAGAAATATAACCTTAGTAATACTATGTATAATATTTGTAAAGAAAGAAATAGTGAGAAAGTGACAAAGAGAAGTAATTATAGGGATTACCCACTAAGAAACACTTAATGTAAACAGTTAAAGAGTGCAATAGTGAAAGTGTAAAACCCCAAAATAGATAGAAACCATATTTATGGTAATAAAACGCTTAATAATTACGAATAAGGTTTTAATGATAGAATTAGATGTAAGCACTTCATAATGTGGAATAAACACTGAAGAGTGATGAGGAAACACTATGTGATTAAAAGTGAACCAAATTAGTAATTAAAAATATATGGTTTATGATAATATTAAATGTAAACAATTAGTAATATGAAATGAACACTGGAATGTGATGATGACATTGTTAATTAAGAAAGGATTTTAAGAAAATTAAGTTTAATTGTAAACGTTTGTAATTAAAAGGGAGAATCCCATGAAAAGATAAACAGCTAGTGTTAACATGGATTGAAGGTAGAGATTAATTAGGAAATAAGAAGTTAATAATGTAATAAATAAACACCCCAGATTATAAGGGAAAATCAATTAAGTAAATTCAAAAGGTGTGATATTGCTTAACACCCAAAAAATAGTAATTAATGAAATGAGTTGTAAACAACCTTTACTTAATAATTGTTGAATAATTGTGTAATTATATTTATGAATAGGATATGACTGAAGAAATTGTACAGAGCATACGCCTAGATGTTATGTTTTTAATTGATGAAGAATAGGGAGTGGTAGCCATATTGTTAACAAAGGCAAAATAGATAATTAAGAAGTTAAGACAATACAAATCTAATTACACTAGAAAATCAGTTAATGTAGAAAATAACAGAACCATACAAATGGGATAATAACAAAACAAAACACATTAGAATAAAATGAGACATCATTTATATAAATTCAGTAAATATGATCAATGGCTACTAGTGCCTCTGAAATGTCTAACTGTCAAAACAAATAATTACAAATTGCATAAAATCCACAAGGAAATTAACAAATCTAAGGCGAGTAACTAGCCAAGAATAATGTGCAAATCATTTTAAAAGAAAAATGTTACAATAAGAACTTAAATTAAAAGAAATATGTAATTAACAAATGTTAACATAATTGTACAAAAGTTAATATCTAATAGAACACAACCTTATGCGGTATTAATTTAATCTTTGAAAGGAAAGACAAACAGTAGTGATAATATTTAATATTCACGAAGGAAGACAGAAGAATAAAATCAATCAGTAAATATACAGTAATTTTGAATAAAAATTCAAATATTATAACAATGGTAATAAACCATGCCTTAGCCAATTAAAGGTGATAGGTAACCATAGAAAGTTGGTTACTAATTTTCCGTTAATTCTCATGACTCGTATAGTGACGCTGATATAGCAGGAACGCAAAATTTTGTATGGCATAAATTTTACTTTAAAATGTTAAAAAACCAATCAAAAGTCAAAAACATATACAAGTGAGAAGGAGATGAAGAGTAATAACATTTAACTAATGTCCAGGAACAATTTAAATAAAAATTAAAAGAAGAAATTCCCAAGACTAATCTGAAAAGGATGCCAGCAGCCTAAATCACTCAAAATTGATGAATTTTCCATTTCAAATGAACAACGATCTATCACAAACCTTCTGAACTGATAAGTATCATTTAAATACCCAAATTCCAGGAATAAAAGCACTTTAAATATTTCTCAAATCTATACAAACTCTCACTATGAATTGAAAATAATTTCTTTCAAGGATTAAATATAATAAACGTACATAGAAAAACTTGTTAACTAAAAAATAACCTCGCACTAGATTGCGAACTTTTGAAACACATATTACTACACTGCAGAACAAATTGTAGCCACACTTTATATTATTTAAGTACGAATAATGTACGGTAGTGTACTTTTTTATTGTAATCATATTTAATATTTTCCTTGTAATCAAAAGGACTCCAGATTTTGAACGAGTATAATTGTAAACTATAAATCGCAGCCATTACTGCATAGAATAGCTCGTTTCAATATTGATTCGTCAAACTGAGAGAAAGCGTTTCATGTTTAATGTTGGAGCAAATTTATTAAATACCAAATAATAATATTATTGTCAAATTGCATAATTACCAAACAGCCATTAAAGAAACAGTACAGAGTGTAACCATTGTTTTATTTCATAGGGAATTGTATTATATATGTGTGTGTTAGCGAACTTACAGAAGAGACGACTAGCGCTTTCACTACCTGTTCGATACAGCAAGCTGTACAAAGGCGGGAACCGATTCGAATGCCCCGGCCATCATCGCTGAAAACACCTTTTTAACACATTATCTCATAAATTTAATTGTTTTCAACAAACAATTTGGCGCCACCCGGGATTAACAAACCCCTATGTAATTACAGTCAAGGTTTCCACTCGGTTGTACTGATAATTGTGACAACGCTACGGACTTCGTTAGCGGCAACCATTGATGTAACAACGACCCCAGTGTGAGACGAACGCACTAACACTAACACATACAACACTGGTGTACAAACATTTGAATAAGATGGACGTCGTTTAACGTTACAGATTTGCTTCCATCGCGGGGCTTAAACACCACGGACACCCCAAACACAACGTTACAGATTGGCGACCAACGTAGTGAGGCTAGAAAAGGACGACTAGCGGCGATAACAGGAGAATATGCAACATTCTATGATTACGAGATTTAAAGCTAAACAAGAAACTGAAGGAACCGACCAAGAAGAAATTGAAGAAATGATCGGAGAATTGTTCGAAGAGGATCCCCAGGAGGACAAACCAGAAAATCCAACAATACCAGAACCGGAAGTAGAAGGAACAGTCGGGGACTAACCAAGTAAATCCACTCAGAAGGAGGAACTGAGCCTGCAAGATATCATGAATTTTATAGCGGAAACTTCAAAGAAAACTGATGAAAATTTTAACCAAATGAAGGAAGAAACTAGGGAACAAAGAAAGGACGACAGGGAATTCTTCAGACAAAACAGTGAAGAATTAAGAAAACAACTCAAGGAGGACACGGAACTTCTGAAGAAGAAAATGGAAAGCAACCATGAGGCATTGAAGAGAAGCCAGGAGACGCTAGAAAAGAAGATAGTGAATAAGAAGATTGAAAATAGTAATGAAACGCTCCAACGAAAATTGAAGGAAGACAGCGAAAAAACCAAGGAGGAATTGAAACAACAACTGGTAGAATGTCGGGAGGAGATCAAACAAACAATAACCGAGACAAATGAAACTGTAATACAAGTCCGGGAAGAGCTAAATAATAAAATCAGCAATGTCGAGGAGGAAGGTAGAATGAGAGTGACAGAACTTTATCAAGTCACCACCGAAGAGTGCACAAAAAACAAACAGGAGGTGCTTAAGAAGCTGGAGGAGAGGCACCAGGAAATACAAATAGATATCAATGATCGTGTAGACAGAGTGTACATCAACAAGGTCGACGGACAGACTCGAGAGAACAAAGAGAAGATACAAGGAATCAATCAAAGGAAACAACAGATGCAGGAAGAACTGGATGCGCTGAGGGAGAAGCCTTGTAATAATACTCACATTATCACAAATGAAAATAGAGATATAATAAACTTCCGGAGCTACAGACGTAACCCCATAGAATTCTTAAAGAGAGTAGAAGAACTTATCGAGAAGAACAGAGAGATGAGATGGACGACGGTGAGGAGTCTAATTGACGAAATGTTTAAAGACATTCATGACAACTGGTGGACGACCACTCGACCGGAGATTAATTGCACTCAAGAATTCAAGGCACAGTTCCGCGAGAAATATTGGTCCGAATCCACGCAGAACGTAGTGAGGAACGACATAAGTAATGGGAGATACGAGCCACAAGCGGGACATACACTAACATCCTACTTCTTAGGTAAGGTATGCCTGGCCGGGAATCTCGAACCACAAATACCTGAAGAATCACTAGTAATACAACTAGGGTACCACTATGAAGACGCCATACAAAGGGCCAGGAGACAAGGACAGATCAAGACAATCCAGGGAATGGCAAGTTTGTTAGAGGATCACGAGAACGATGGGCAGTATAAGAGAAATCGACTAGTGAACCAACGATATAATAGGTGGAACGATAATAATAATGCACCCAATTACAACCTCTCCTACAATAACACACAAAACGGCAACCAGAACAATGGGAACCGGAACAATAACAACTATCAAGGTGATCAGCCATACAACAGGAATCAACCAAATCACCCTCCAAATAACCAGCCATTTAACAGAGGCCCACCAAACTATAATCCGGGAAACCAGTCGAACAACAGGAACATACAAAACAACAATCCACCAAACAATAACTACAGGGGAGCAGAACCAGACCAACGTCCAAATGGCCACCCCAATAATAATAACTATTATGGCAACTGTTATAACCCTAATTATCAGTACAACAGGGGAACCGGGGGAAACCAAAATAGAGGCGACGGCAGACGCCAGGTAAATTTCATTCATGGACGGAGACAACATAACCATAGGAGGTATTGTCCGAACTTGCAGACAAACCCATGGTACCATGACTCCAATACTAACAACAATCAGTTCTCAGAGAGTAGAACCACGGAACCACCAAGGAACCAAGTAAACAATCAACAAGGACCGAGCAACGACACAGCTGACCAGTCAAATAGTCTGGCCACAAATCAACAACAACCTTTAAACTAAAGAGGTCAGTGGAAAAACCTACATACCCTTCAATTGACCAATCTCTTGGGTTAATACGTCACATAACATCACAAGATAAACACAAAGTCATTACAATAATATCTAACAACTATCTCAAGAATATCAGAGAAGAACTTCTCGAAGAAGAGGCTAACCAGTTACATCAAACTAACAGTGAAATTGTACATATAAAGGCTACCATAAACGGAACTATAACAATAATTATGATTGACACGGGATCTAATATCTCTCTAATAAACCAACCAGAGTTAGAGCGAATACAAGCCAGCTCCCAAACACCAATCCCCACTCTACCAATAAACAATATTATAATAATTGGTGCCACCGGCAAACAGAATAAATCGATAAGAAAGCAAGTTTCCTTAGAATTAGACAATCAAAACACAACCATCCCTATTGTATTTCTTGTAGCCAATGGACTGCCATTTAATATGCTAATAGGATGTGACGTGTTGAGACAATATTTGGTAATTATCAACCTGCAAAAAGGAGTAGTATTGCTGACTTCTGAAAAGGGAATATGGTCTGCAAATATCATAAACTGTAACCCTACTCCAACAGCTCTGAATCAAGACCCAGGATTGAAAAGTTACTATTGCCAAGCACATGAACCGTCCACCATTATGGCCGATGAAGAGGAAGGTAGAGGATTATGGGAACGGAAAATAGAAGAAATAAGAACTTTCCAAAGAGAACGACCTCAACAAGAAATCAATAAACAACAGTCTGAAGACCTCATAGCCATTTATAACAAACTAGCAAAATACCCGTGCTTCGCTACGGAGTTTCACTTTGTACGTAATTGTACAATTATTGCTCGCTTAATAGTATAGGATTAGATAGATTGTACAAATTCTCAACTCTTAGTTTGTTTATTTACATTCATAGCAACAGCTATTTATTATTTATTTCGAGAAAATCGTTAGAGCCGTTTCCGAGATAAAAAGGACATACATTTATTAATTAATTGAACTTCGAAATTTTCTCGACTATAAGAAACTGCAAACAACGAAGTTTTTTTCAATTTAAAACAATTATTAAAAACTCAGGACTAAATGTATTCAGGGTTTCCAGTAAACTGAGATGTCAACCACTTCATTTACCAAGTATGCAATTCCCGCGATAAATTTCAGTATTTGGTTTTTTTGCCCCTTAGGAGTGAAAGTTTTTAAAACCGTTTCTTAGTGAGCACCTAAGACCTATGATGAAGCTATGTTCAAAGTTTCATTGATATCCATTTAGTGGTTTCAGAGATATCGTGATCAGTGAGTCAGTCAGTGGTATTTGGGTTATATAGATATCTATATCTAGCCAATTTACCCAGCGTTCCTCGGGTTCATAATTTATTCATAGGCTCATAGGCACCTATTCTTGTACTAACGTTATATTAGGCCTACTTGTATATTGTATAATCTTCCTTATATTGTTACGTTCGCATTCTCACTGGAGGAATACTCTGTTGCGCACCTGTTTAAGACCATGTCATAAACTGTATTCTTATATCTGGAGAAGAATTCTGTTGCGCGTGATGCTCCTGCTCAATTTCTAACTCTGGGAGAGGCCGAACAGCTAAATTAGTTTTCAATAAAATGTCTACAATACATGCACGCGCTGCGTATTTAACTGTCGTTTTATAATTCATTGTGTTAATGTTGAAATAAGGCATTTGTTAAATTAGTGTCTCCTAAACTTATTCTAACAATACAATACCTCTATAGATTTCAGCTTATCAATTTTTAAATTCAAACTGAAGCAAGTGCATTTATATTGTCTGAACACTATGATCTGAATACATTCGCTATCAAAACTTTGTTTTTTATACTCGCTTATAACTTACTTCGATCTTAACTTATCCACTTTTAAATTCAAACTGAAACAACTCTGAATTCACACACTATTAAGAAGTTTCTTAAGATGCATACACCACCTTTGATAGCGTAACCTATATCTTTATTTATAAAAACCGTCGACTCTGGCCCCGCCGTCTTTCGCGGGATCCGACCTAAGACTCCCAGGGTTCCATGGATGAACTCCGGGGAAGGCCCGTCGGACGACTCCCGCGCTATTTCCTACGCGGGAGACTTCCACCGATGCCATGGTAACCAGAATCTATTCTGTTGGGTTGCCATAGTAACCAGATCTAATAGTTTTTTAAGACCCAAAGGACCGCCCGAAGGATCGTATCGAAAAAACACCTATCCTATGTTGGTTCTCCCGTTGCGTAAAATATTTGTGCAAGTTTGGTTGAAGTTGGTCCAGTGGTTTAGGAGGAGATGTGGAAGACCCCAAAGGACCCCATCGAAGAAAACACCTATCCTATGTTGGTTCTCCCGTTGCATAAAATATTTGTGCCAAGTTTGGTTGAAATCGGTCCAGTGGTTTAGGAGGAGATGTGGAAGACCCCAAAGGACCCCCATAAAAAAAACACCTATCTTATGTTGGTTCTCCCGTTGCGTAAAATATTTGTGCCAAGTTTGGTTGAAATCGGTCCAGTGGTTTAGGAGGAGATGTGGAAGACCACAGAGAACCCCCCCCCCCCAAAGGACCCCATCGAATAAAAACACCTATCCTATGTTGGTTCTCCCGTCGCGTAAAATATTTGTGCCAAGTTTGGTTGAAATCGGTCCAGTGTTTTAGGAGGAGATGTGGAAGACCCCAAAGAACCCCCCAAAGGACCCCATCGAAAAAACACCTATCCTATGTTGGTTCCCCGTCGCGTAAAATATTTGTGCCAAGTTTGGTTGAAATCGGTCCAGTGGTTTAGGAGGAGATGTGGAAGACCCCAAAGGACCCCATCGAAAAAACACCTATCCTATGTTGGTTCTCCCGTCGCGTAAAATATTTGTGCCAAGTTTGGTTGAAATCGCTCCAGTGGTTTAGGAGGAGATGTGGAACATACATAAAATGGGGGGGAGGTTTGCCCCTTAAGAGTGAAAGTTTTTAAAACCGTTTCTTAGTGAGCATCTATAACCCCATAAGAATATACCTTCAAATTTTGAGGTCATTATCTTCAGTAGTTTTTGCTGTACGTTGATTCTCTCTCAGTCAGGACAAAGCCGCTTATATATATAGAGATTGTGTTAATGTTGAAATAAGGCATTTGTTAAATTAGTGTCTCCTAAACTTATTCTAACAATACAATACCTCTATAGATTTCAGCTTATCAATTTTTAAATTCAAACTGAAGCAAGTGCATATATTGTCTGAACACTATGATCTGAATACATTCGCTATCAAAACTTTGTTTTTTATACTCGCTTATAACTTACTTCGATCTTAACTTATCCACTTTTAAATTCAAACTGAAACAACTCTGAATTCACACACTATTAAGAAGTTTCTTAAGATGCATACACCACCTTTGATAACATAACCTATATCTTTATTTATAAAAACCGTCGACTCTGGCCCTGCCATCTTTCGCGGGATCCTACCTAAGACTCCCCGGGTTCCGTGGATGATCTCCGGGGAAGGCCCGTCGGACGACTCCCGCGCTATTTCCTACGCGGGAGACTTCCACCAATGCCATGGTAACCAGAATCTATTCTATTGGGTTGCCATAGTAACCAGATCTAATAGTTTTTTAAGACCCAAAGGACCCCCCGAAGGATCGTATCGAAAAAACACCTATCCTATGTTGGTTCTCCCGTTGCGTAAAATATTTGTGCAAGTTTGGTTGAAATCGGTCCAGTGGTTTAGGAGGAGATGTGGAAGACCCCAAAGGACCCCATCGAAGAAAACACCTATCCTATGCTGGTTCTCCCGATCCATAAAATATTTGTGCCAAGTTTGGTTGAAATCGGTCGAGTGGTTTAGGAGGAGATGTGGAAGACCCCAAGAACCCCATCGAAAAAACACCTATCTTATGTTGGTTCTCCCATCACGTAAAATATTTGTGCGAAGTTTGGTTGAAATCAGTCCAGTGGTTTAGGAGGAGATGTGGAAGACCCCAAAGGACCCCATCGAAAAAAAACACCTATCCTATGTTGGTTCTCCCGTTGCGTAAAATATTTGTGCCAAGTTTGGTTGAAATTGGTCCAATGGTTTACGAGGAGATGTGGAAGACCCCAAAGGACCCCATCGAAAAAGACACCTATCCTATGTTGGTTCTCCCGTCGCGTAAAATATTTGTGCCAAGTTTGGTTGAAATCGGTCCAGTGGTTTAGGAGGAGATGTGGAAGACCCCAAAGAACCCCCAAAGGACCCCATCGAAAAAACACCTATCCTATGTTGGTTCTCCCGTCGTGTAAAATATTTGTGCCAAGTTTGGTTGAAATCGGTCCAGTGGTTTAGGAGGAGATGTGGAAGACCCCAAAGAACCCTCCCAAAGGACCCCATCGAAAAAAAAAACACCTCTCCTATGTTGGTTCTCCCGTCGCGTAAAATATTTGTGCCAAGTTTGTTTGAAATCGGTCCAGTGGTTTAGGAGGAGATGTGGAACATACATAAAATGGTGGGTGGGTTTGCCCCTTAGGAGTGAAAGTTTTTAAAACCGTTTCTTAGTGAGCATCTATGACCCCATAAGAATATACCTTCAAATTTTGAGATCATTATCTTCAGTAGTTTTTGCTCTACGTTGATTCTCTCTCAGTCATGACAAAGCCGCTTATATATTGTAAAGTCTATTATTGCGCGGGACGTCCGCCTCGTTCAAGCCCCGCGATGGAAGCCACTTTCTATTATTGTCGTTGTTTACTGCTACCGTTTTACTCTGCAAAATGTGGATAATGTATAATTTGTGTGTAATGAGTGTACGTGTCTTCTCGATCCGTAGTTCAAATGCGTGCAACTTCTGTATATTTCGTTCGTTGCGAACGTACGAATAACCAGGTCTTGATGTTCACTAGGGGTGAGAAAGTCCCGGTGGCGCCAAATTGTTTTCTTAAAACAATTAAAATAAAATTCAAAGGCGTATGACCAGCGCAGCTCAGGCGGTTTGAATAATTCAAATATTTCCGCCAGCTAGGCCCACTGTAGCACACAGCAGTTCGATGCGTGGGCTGTGTAAATCGTTAGTCATCTGCTAAAATGTACATAAAATATTGTGCACCTCCTAATGAAATTATAACACCGTGGTTACACTCAATACTTACACATTTTTTATTAGTGATTATTATTCATTTAATACAAATTATTCTAATACAAATGCTCCGGTTATTTATATGAGACAATTACAGGGTTTGACAATCGATATTTGAATTGACACCAGACGTTTAATGATGGCGTCTGTTGAAAATTGTATACAAGTTATTAATGTCGTTTGTCATAGGTTCTTGAGGTTACGTTCAAAGGATTACAAATGTTTTAAAAACAATAAAAATACACACCTTTACATTAAGTAAACTTAACTAACATATTGTGTATGTATAATTGGTTTAGCGCAGTGTAGCATAAGTGTTTACAAGTTATGGATCATTAACAACAGTTTATATTGGCTAGTTTATAAATTGTCAGTGACTTAGATTTCTTTTTAATCTCTGAAAGTAATGAATTTCAGTTCAGTGAGATTTCGACCTTTAGTGAGATAATTAACGTGAGTTTATTTATATATTTCGGGTAATTTAAGAGGTACTTATCACTTCCGTAGTTATGGCGAATTCATACGATCTGTTATTCATGGGTTATACTATAATCTTCTTTAATTTGCTGGGTTCAGGACATCAGGCATCTTTTTCAGTTTAACTGGTAGTAATTTATTTTCTTTTTTCGTTAATTTGGCCTCAACTTCAATAATATGGCTCCAGTCTTTATCTTATGTCTTGGTATACACTTAGTAATAACTTTTTCTGATATTTTCTATGTTTTAATGGACAATTTTGGTCACTCGAAAATTAGCGTCTATATCATTAAAGCGTCATACATTCAGTAAAAATCTAACGGTATTTTTGGCTTGTTACTCCACAGTTTCCATGGTAACGTAATTATTCTGCCTGGTCGATCTCAAAATAAACCCATTGTTATCAAACCTTGAATTTTTTGTTTAATTTGAATAAATATTTTATAATGGCTATATTTACTTGGGGATAATTTCAATGGTTGTAATCTTTACATAGATGTTCCTATTTTCTTTCAAAGATTAGTTTGATATCTTACAAGATTGGTCTAAGCCATGTATTAATGTTTTAGTCCAAAATGGATAATACTATGCTAATACATAATTTACTTATTTCTAAGTTTTAATATAATTCTGCCATGTTCCCTTTCGTTACACATAATTAATATAATTTGCCTATTATTTCTTATAAAGGTATTGCTATTATTTTCTTTATAAATTCCTTACTTACTTAAAACATACTAACATATTACTGTAAAACTATTTCTTCTGGTAATTATTGCCTTAAACATTAAGCCAATAACTTCTTTCTTTAAATTAACAAATGAACAAATTTGGTGAGTGTTATATCTACATCATCTCTTTTATAACAGTAATCACCCTGGTGATTTTTATACTGAGATAATATTTTTTCTGTTTTTTTTACATTCACAATTATTCTGTGTCTTTCAGTCTAATATACTTAACTTAATTGCTCATTTAACATGTGCTTATATTTTGGGTTTGTCACACTTGTTTCACTCTTTTTTCTTAAGATTATATGCTGTTTATTTTATTACACTTATCACTTCACTGTTCATCTTTGTCACTCCCTACCTATCTCTAATTACCCTTATATTTCTCACGATCTCACTATTATTACAAAGTTTTTGTATCTAATGAGTTCATGTCTCTTTTGTTAACTTCAGACTGTCACATATCATTTTATAATATGCAAACAACATGGTATTGTAAATACATCTTTCAAACAAAACATAACTTTGTATATATTGTCATTAAAGTGATAAAAATTGGTCTGAAATGTCATAATTAGTAATAATAACAACAATTTAATAATGTTAAAATATATTGTGTTAATTGAAACATACTACATCTGTAGCAACAGCAATAATATTAGCGAATAAATAAACTCTCCAAAACCTTATACTTTCAAACACATAATGCTGAAATAATATACATACTGCTGAAATAATCTTAGTAAAAGTTCCAAAGTATATAGTAGACTATACAATTTGTTCTCTGATTGAACCACGCACACATTTCTATTCCCTGTCTGTATGAGTGTAATTTTAAACATAACAGCTGACACATCACCTATAGATAAGGATATACATACAATCATATCTACCCATGGTTTTTTATGTATAACAATTGCTGATATACTGTCATTTACAAGTTACCACTAATAAAAATTTAAACATAAATTATTAACAATAATAAAAAATTATGCTCTTTTAAAACAATCTTGTTAGTTACTTGTTATGGCCATGTAATTTTTTATTTTCTTCTTTTTTCTTCACTGTCTTCTTGTCTCGCTTTACTTTGGTTGATATCTGGCCAATCTCTGGGGTTGGGTCAATGTCAGTTGTCTGTCAGTCTAGTTCGTATTTTCTTGTTTTGTGACCACCTTTGGTTGTATTCTTCCTCCCTCACTATTGATTATATTTACTACTTTCATTCTCGTTATCATTTATCTATCAAAATATATTGTTTCTTGGCATTTTTTACATACTTTTTTATATCAAATGTGATCAGGGTTTGGCAATGTTATATAATGCCCTTCCACCAAAACTGATCATTTTATAAAACGTGAATTTGAGTTTGATGAAATTATCAATTGTATCGTATCAAATTTTTTTATTTTTATTTTTTTTTTCAAATAATCCTGCTTCTCATTCATTTTTTATAATTAATTCGGTATCTTTTATTTCCATTCTTCTTAGTCTTTTCTTCATTATTTTCTCACATTGCGAACTGGCTTATTGATTTTTTTTATTATAACTTATTCCCTATAAATCTTATTTTTTCATCAAAACTACTCTTATACTGATATCAGGGGAACATCATCCCTGCTCAGTAAAATGATAGCTGGTTCATTCCACAGACAATCTCAATTAATAATTCTTAAATATAGTCAACTCGTGACTCAAAATAATAATAATAATAATCATAATCATAATATTTGTTGGGAATCTTTTACTTTTATACTTCATTATAGCTCAGTTCGAGTCATATATTGTTTCATCTTTCTTTATAGATACTATTTGAAGCATTGTTTTTTATTGATACAATTCACATTTTTATTCATTTTTAATTACTCTTTGTTTCATCTCCTTTCACATTATAACTCTTAGAACGTTTATTTCATTTATATTGTTTTGTGATCATTGGTTTGGGTAATTTTACTTCCCCTCTTTCTAAATAGTTGTGGAAGCTGATCATTTTGATTGATATATTTTTTTTTTTTTTTTTCATAATTTTTAAATATCATAGTAAGTTATGGCTTCTTACTAGTTAGGAATTTTTTGTAGCTTATTCCTTTACAGTATGTTATGCTTTTTATGCCTCATTTTTTGGCTAAATATTATGGTAATTTAACCTTATTTTGTAGGAATGTTTTGTAACTACACTCCTCTATTGTTAATTTTTATTTAAATATTGTAGTAAGTTGGTTGCTCTTACTTTATCTGAATGCCTTGTGACTTTTATCTCTCCATTTTTACTTGTTCTAAAATATTATTGAGATATTTGGGTAAGCTTTTCTTACATATCTTTTTTGATTTTTTACAATTTTTATTCATCATAATGGTTTCTCTAATGCTTAGTGTAAGCTGTACTTACGAATGTTTTGGAATTTTGACATTCTTTAGAGATCTTTTCTTTATGACATTGGCAGACTTGTTTGTTTGTCACTTTATTTTTTTTTCTTTATTTAAAGTATTTTTGTTGGTTTTTTGCTTTAAATTGTTTTTTTACAGTTATTGTTGATTGTCATAATATTTCTTAATTGAGGCTTGATTGTATACCCCCTTTATTTTCTTGGTGACGGGGTGAGTGATCTCGTAAGTGTTATTGCCCTTGTCTTTTGTTATAGTGTATGGTCCCACGTATAATAATAGTAACTTTCTAGTGATGCCTTCTATGGAGCTGGGTAGTTCTCTGTTTTTTAACAGTACCCTTTCTCCTACCTCGTACTTAATAGTCTTTTTCTGGTTCTTAGCGTATTTATTCTTTTGTTGCTCTACCTTTTCGGCTATTCTGTTATAGAATCTTTTTTTCTCGAATTGATATTCGGTGTTGGTGGGGAATTGGATCATATCGGTTATCTCTCTAGGCGGTGGCCGCTCAAACATCATTGTATATGGGGTAGCTTCCGTAAAGTCGTGGTAAGCTAAGTTTATAAATTCTTCAGTGGATTTCACATAATTGTGCCATTCTCTTTGTTTATCGTGGCAGTAGGTTCTCAGTATACGACCCACTTCTCTGAGTACCCTTTCAGCTGGGTTGCTGCTTGGGTGATAAACGGATGTTTTGTAAGTTTTAATATTATGTTCACAGAGCTTATTTTTCCAAAGATTTCCCTTAAATTGGGTTCCATGATCTGTTATAACGGCCGTCGGTCTTCCCACTTCTGGTATAAACTTGGTTAATATAATTTCAATTATTTTCTTTGTTGTTGCACAGTTAATGGAGTACAACTTTGTATACTTGGTGAAGTGGTCAAACATAATGATTATAAATTTGTATCTGTGTCTTCCTCCACTGATAGGAAACGGACCACAAATATCAAGGAATACCCTTTCTAATTTCTGACTTGATGTGATAGGTATCATCATACCTTCCTTTTTTGAATTATTGCATTTTACTTTTTGGCAAATATCACATTTTTGAATGATTTTGTTTACTTTTCGATAAATATTTTTAATGTAAACTTGTTCCTGTAAAGCTTTTATCACTTTTACAGCCCCCATATGGCCGTATCTAATGTGGTAGTCTAGTATTAATTGTTCCTCCACTGTAGATGGTATTACAAGTTTCCATTCTCCGATTGCAGGATTGTTTTTAATAAATAGCAAGTTGTCATGTATTTTATAATATTGTAGAATGATTTCTTCATCTTTTAACATTCTCTCCCGGATACTCATTATTTTTGGATCCACAGTTTGACATCTTCTTATTTCTTGGGTCATTTTTTCTAGATCTACTCTGTTTTTAATAATGTTATACACCTTAACTAATTGTTCTTTCTCCCCCTCGAAAGTTTGTTGCTGGACGTTTATACGGGATAAGATGTCCGCAGCTACGTTTTGCTTCCCTGGGATGTACTCCCAGTTTATGTGATATTCCTGTAGCAACAATATCCATCGAGTTAATCTTCCGTGGCTGAGTTTACACTGCTTAAGGAATGATATGGATCTATGGTCACTTCTCACTGTTATATCGTATCCCAGAATATAAGTCCTAAATTTGTTGCAGGCGAACACGACACTAAGTAGTTCTTTCTCCGTGACGTGATAATTTCGTTCGCATCCATTTAAAATTCTGCTTGCAAAACTAATAACCATATGCTGTCCCTTCTCATCTTCTTGGTATAATACCGCACCTACACTGACATCACTCGCATCACAGTTCATGAAGAATGGCTTTTTGAAGTCTGGATGATGTAAGATCACGGTGTTCAAGAACTTTTCTTTTATTTGGTTAAATACTTCATCTTGTTCGGACCCCCAAGTCCACTTGTCCTTGACTGATAATTGTTTTTTGAATTTTGCTGTTAGTTTGGAATAATTATCTTGAAACTTACGGTAATAGTTGCATATTCCCAGGAAGGATTGAAGTTGTTTTTTGTTTTTTGGCGTGGGGAATCGTTGTATCGCCTCAACTTTTTCTGACGAAGGAGATATGCCTTCCTCTGCTAGATTGAATCCTAGAAATTGTATTTTTCGGGCTATAAACTTTGACTTGTCCAGCTTAAGGGTTACGTGATTATCTGATAATCTTTTTAGTACGGTTTCCACTCTGGCACAGTGCTCTTGCCAATTTGATGATGTTATTAACAGATCATCTACGTACACGGTGGTAAAATTCAGTACATCTTGTCCCAGTATTTGGTCCATACATTTAACAAATACTGCGACCGAATTTATCAGTCCAAATGGCAGTCTTTTGAACTGATAGTTCCTCCCATCGAACAGGAATGCTAAGTATTGTCTACTGTTCGGATGTAGCTCCACCTGCCAGTAGCCACATACCGTATCCCAAGAGCTAATGTATTTTATACCGTGGAACTTCTTAAGGATTTCTTCTATTTCACCCGGTGATGTTCTATCGTTCACTATCATTTTATTAATTTCTCTGGCGTCGAGGCAGATTCTCACCTTTCCGTCCTTTTTTGGTATCGCCACTATTGGACTTGTATACGGTGATTGACTTAATTCAATGATATCGTCTTCCATCATTTGATTGATTTCTGCCCTCACTGCATTTCTTTGTGAGTAAGCAATGGGGTAAGATTTTTTCTTGAAGTCAACGGGTTCTTTAAATCGTATTCGGCATTGATAATTCTTTACTTTGCCTGGAGCGTCAGAAAAAATGTGTTTATATTTGTTGTATATACTTATAAGTTCCTCTGACTGTTGCACACTAATCTGTGGATCTTGTTCTTCTCGTTGGAAGTTTCTGATCTCATCCAGCTTGCTTGACCATAATTCTTCATTCTTCCAATCTGTCAATATTCTTTCAGGTGATTGTCGGCAATAATTGCTTTGGATCATGTTATAGTGGTTTGTTATCAATGGTAAGTTGCCACCATTCACTATATCGGCTGACCATATTCCTTGTTCTGTGGTTAGTGACACTTCTCCCTGCCGCAGGTTAATTATGGCAGAGTGTTGTCTGAGTACATCACATCCAACAAGTAATGAGAAAGGTAGGCCGCTGGCAACAAGAAATGGCATAGTTACTATTATACCTTTGCTATTAAGTTCCAAGGATATTTGTTTCCGGACGGTTTTGTTTTGTCGGCCGGTAGCACCAATGATAGTTATATTGTTTATGGGCAGGGTTGATATGGGTACACTACTTCCCTGCTGCAGTCTGTTTAATTCTATTTGGTCGATCAGGGACACATTAGACCCTGTATCGATCATTATGGTTGATAGAATTCCATTTATTTGGGCACTCACATACACTATTTCATTGTTTCTAATGGGCATCATGTTATCATTTTCTTCGATCAAATCGTCCCTTATATTTTTCAAATAATTAGTACATATTATTGTGATCTTCTTGTCATGTGTTGTCTTATATTCACCCAGAGATTGGTCCAGTGATGGGCTGTCCGCAGTTTTCACTGGCCTTAAGCGTTTAAATGAGGGTTGACCTCATTGCCCCCAACATCAGTAGTGTTTGATGGTTGGTTAGCGTTCGGCTCCTGTTGATTATTCCGGTTATCCACGCTGTGCCTGTGATCTTCTTCGAATGGGTGACTTCTCGTATCGGGTACCTGGTTATAGTACGTTCGCCGATAGTTAGATGAGGGATAGTTTCTTCTTGGGCTCCTTTGTCTTTGCCCCCTTATGTAATTTACCTGTGGCCGGTATCCTGGATTATTGTTCTGATTACTGTTGTTTCCAGGGCGATAATTGTTGTTGTAACCATTCGACGGGAAATTACCCCTGTGGTTGTTCCTAAAGTTGTTATTATTATGGTTTCCACTTCTGTTAAAATTTCTGGGCGCGTTATTGCCCCGTGTGTTCTCTTGGTAATTGTTAGGGTTATTTATCGGTGGCTTATTATCTCCCTGTTGATTCTGTGGCAATTGTCCCTCATTGGTTCGATTATTTCTGAAACTGTACCCTCTATTTTTCCTGTACTGCCACTCATGTTCATGGCTTTCTAGTAAGCTAGCCATATCTTGGATGGTCTTTACCTGGCTGTACATCCATGCCTTTTGGATGGCGTCGTCGTAGTGGTAAGATAATTGTATTACCAGACACTCTTCAGGTATACGTGGCTCCAAATTCCTGGCCATGCAGATTTTTCCCAAGAAGTAGGAGGTAAGGGATTGTCCATTCTGGTTTTCATACCTTCCATTGCTCAGGTTATTGCGGACCATATTCTGAGTTGACTCAGACCAGTATTTAGCCTTGAACTGAGTCTTAAAGTCTTGAAGGTTTTGGATGTCTGGTCGAGTGGCAGTCCACCAGTTGTCGTATGTCTCCTTGAACATTTCGTCCAACATCCCTCTTATTGTAGTCCATCGAGTCTCTCGATTCTTGAGGATTAACTCTTCTACCCTCTTCAAGAATTCAATAGGGTTTCTTTTATAATTACGGAAATTGATGGTATCTCTGTTGTCTGTGTTCATGACATGATTATTATTACATGGTCGGTCACCCCAGGCATCCACTTCTTCCCGTAATGACTCTTCTATTCTGCGCATTTCGTCAATCCTCTGTTGGTTTTTGTCTACTTTACTATCTACTTTATTTAAGTTACTGTAAACTCCTTCCATTCGTTCTCCCAAGTCTGTTCGTACAGCTGCTACCTCTTTCTGGTTTTCTTCCCGGACTTGGTGTATGTCCTGGTCTATCTGGGTATATCTTCTGACTGCTTCTTCATGACCTTCCTCAATTCTTCTCTTATTTTCTCCTTCGAGACGGTTCATTTTATCGAGTACTTCCTTGCGGACTATTCTCTAGCTTCTCCAACGTTTCCTCTAATTTGTCATTGATTTCCTTAATCTGCTGTTTTGCTTCTTCTCGGTACTCCATTAATTGGTGTGCCATCTGCAGCTTCATTTCTTCTTTATTTTTCTCGTGGTCCTTCTTCAGCTGTTCCTTCAATTCTTCCTTTAATTCTTCGTTTCTTTGCTGAATTTCCTCCAGCAATCGTTGTTGTAGTGTTTCATTATTTTGGTTGACTGTTTTCCTCAATTCTTCCTTAGTACTCACTATTTTTTCATTGATCTGTTTCAAATTATCACTGGTTTCTTTCTTCATCTCCTTCAAATTATTGTTCATCATTTCCATTAATTTTAGTATGTTCGGGTCTCCTCTAAATTCTCCCTTGTCGCCCGCCTGTAATTCCATTTCTTCGTCTTGGCTTGGTTCTGTTGTGGTTATTATTGTCTCCACTTCTTCAATCGGTGTTCCTTCCTCTTCTTCCCCTCTGTTTCCTTCCATCTCCTTCTCCTTTGCCAATTTTTTCGATACTCCTCTGGTGTGCATTTTGTAATCTTTCGTAATCGCCGCTAGAATTTATAGGGTTTAATTGTATAATTTCTTTATTATTCTAGCCCCACGTTGGGCGCCAATTTGTAAAGTCTATTATTGCGCGGGACGTCCGCCTCGTTCAAGCCCCGCGATGGAAGCCACTTTCTATTATTGTCGTTGTTTACTGCTACCGTTTTACTCTGCAAAATGTGGATAATGTATAATTTGTGTGTAATGAGTGTACGTGTCTTCTCGATCCGTAGTTCAAATGCGTGCAACTTCTGTATATTTCGTTCGTTGCGAACGTACGAATAACCAGGTCTTGATGTTCACTAGGGGTGAGAAAGTCCCGGTGGCGCCAAATTGTTTTCTTAAAACAATTAAAATAAAATTCAAAGGCGTATGACCAGCGCAGCTCAGGCGGTTTGAATAATTCAAATATTTCCGCCAGCTAGGCCCACTGTAGCACACAGCAGTTCGATGCGTGGGCTGTGTAAATCGTTAGTCATCTGCTAAAATGTACATAAAATATTGTGCACCTCCTAATGAAATTATAACACCGTGGTTACACTCAATACTTACACATTTTTTATTAGTGATTATTATTCATTTAATACAAATTATTCTAATACAAATGCTCCGGTTATTTATATGAGACAATTACAGGGTTTGACAATCGATATTTGAATTGACACCAGACGTTTAATGATGGCGTCTGTTGAAAATTGTATACAAGTTATTAATGTCGTTTGTCATAGGTTCTTGAGGTTACGTTCAAAGGATTACAAATGTTTTAAAAACAATAAAAATACACACCTTTACATTAAGTAAACTTAACTAACATATTGTGTATGTATAATTGGTTTAGCGCAGTGTAGCATAAGTGTTTACAAGTTATGGATCATTAACAACAGTTTATATTGGCTAGTTTATAAATTGTCAGTGACTTAGATTTCTTTTTAATCTCTGAAAGTAATGAATTTCAGTTCAGTGAGATTTCGACCTTTAGTGAGATAATTAACGTGAGTTTATTTATATATTTCGGGTAATTTAAGAGGTACTTATCACTTCCGTAGTTATGGCGAATTCATACGATCTGTTATTCATGGGTTATACTATAATCTTCTTTAATTTGCTGGGTTCAGGACATCAGGCATCTTTTTCAGTTTAACTGGTAGTAATTTATTTTCTTTTTTCGTTAATTTGGCCTCAACTTCAATAATATGGCTCCAGTCTTTATCTTATGTCTTGGTATACACTTAGTAATAACTTTTTCTGATATTTTCTATGTTTTAATGGACAATTTTGGTCACTCGAAAATTAGCGTCTATATCATTAAAGCGTCATACATTCAGTAAAAATCTAACGGTATTTTTGGCTTGTTACTCCACAGTTTCCATGGTAACGTAATTATTCTGCCTGGTCGATCTCAAAATAAACCCATTGTTATCAAACCTTGAATTTTTTGTTTAATTTGAATAAATATTTTATAATGGCTATATTTACTTGGGGATAATTTCAATGGTTGTAATCTTTACATAGATGTTCCTATTTTCTTTCAAAGATTAGTTTGATATCTTACAAGATTGGTCTAAGCCATGTATTAATGTTTTAGTCCAAAATGGATAATACTATGCTAATACATAATTTACTTATTTCTAAGTTTTAATATAATTCTGCCATGTTCCCTTTCGTTACACATAATTAATATAATTTGCCTATTATTTCTTATAAAGGTATTGCTATTATTTTCTTTATAAATTCCTTACTTACTTAAAACATACTAACATATTACTGTAAAACTATTTCTTCTGGTAATTATTGCCTTAAACATTAAGCCAATAACTTCTTTCTTTAAATTAACAAATGAACAAATTTGGTGAGTGTTATATCTACATCATCTCTTTTATAACAGTAATCACCCTGGTGATTTTTATACTGAGATAATATTTTTTCTGTTTTTTTTACATTCACAATTATTCTGTGTCTTTCAGTCTAATATACTTAACTTAATTGCTCATTTAACATGTGCTTATATTTTGGGTTTGTCACACTTGTTTCACTCTTTTTTCTTAAGATTATATGCTGTTTATTTTATTACACTTATCACTTCACTGTTCATCTTTGTCACTCCCTACCTATCTCTAATTACCCTTATATTTCTCACGATCTCACTATTATTACAAAGTTTTTGTATCTAATGAGTTCATGTCTCTTTTGTTAACTTCAGACTGTCACATATCATTTTATAATATGCAAACAACATGGTATTGTAAATACATCTTTCAAACAAAACATAACTTTGTATATATTGTCATTAAAGTGATAAAAATTGGTCTGAAATGTCATAATTAGTAATAATAACAACAATTTAATAATGTTAAAATATATTGTGTTAATTGAAACATACTACATCTGTAGCAACAGCAATAATATTAGCGAATAAATAAACTCTCCAAAACCTTATACTTTCAAACACATAATGCTGAAATAATATACATACTGCTGAAATAATCTTAGTAAAAGTTCCAAAGTATATAGTAGACTATACAATTTGTTCTCTGATTGAACCACGCACACATTTCTATTCCCTGTCTGTATGAGTGTAATTTTAAACATAACAGCTGACACATCACCTATAGATAAGGATATACATACAATCATATCTACCCATGGTTTTTTATGTATAACAATTGCTGATATACTGTCATTTACAAGTTACCACTAATAAAAATTTAAACATAAATTATTAACAATAATAAAAAATTATGCTCTTTTAAAACAATCTTGTTAGTTACTTGTTATGGCCATGTAATTTTTTATTTTCTTCTTTTTTCTTCACTGTCTTCTTGTCTCGCTTTACTTTGGTTGATATCTGGCCAATCTCTGGGGTTGGGTCAATGTCAGTTGTCTGTCAGTCTAGTTCGTATTTTCTTGTTTTGTGACCACCTTTGGTTGTATTCTTCCTCCCTCACTATTGATTATATTTACTACTTTCATTCTCGTTATCATTTATCTATCAAAATATATTGTTTCTTGGCATTTTTTACATACTTTTTTATATCAAATGTGATCAGGGTTTGGCAATGTTATATAATGCCCTTCCACCAAAACTGATCATTTTATAAAACGTGAATTTGAGTTTGATGAAATTATCAATTGTATCGTATCAAATTTTTTTATTTTTATTTTTTTTTTCAAATAATCCTGCTTCTCATTCATTTTTTATAATTAATTCGGTATCTTTTATTTCCATTCTTCTTAGTCTTTTCTTCATTATTTTCTCACATTGCGAACTGGCTTATTGATTTTTTTTATTATAACTTATTCCCTATAAATCTTATTTTTTCATCAAAACTACTCTTATACTGATATCAGGGGAACATCATCCCTGCTCAGTAAAATGATAGCTGGTTCATTCCACAGACAATCTCAATTAATAATTCTTAAATATAGTCAACTCGTGACTCAAAATAATAATAATAATAATCATAATCATAATATTTGTTGGGAATCTTTTACTTTTATACTTCATTATAGCTCAGTTCGAGTCATATATTGTTTCATCTTTCTTTATAGATACTATTTGAAGCATTGTTTTTTATTGATACAATTCACATTTTTATTCATTTTTAATTACTCTTTGTTTCATCTCCTTTCACATTATAACTCTTAGAACGTTTATTTCATTTATATTGTTTTGTGATCATTGGTTTGGGTAATTTTACTTCCCCTCTTTCTAAATAGTTGTGGAAGCTGATCATTTTGATTGATATATTTTTTTTTTTTTTTTTTTTCATAATTTTTAAATATCATAGTAAGTTATGGCTTCTTACTAGTTAGGAATTTTTTGTAGCTTATTCCTTTACAGTATGTTATGCTTTTTATGCCTCATTTTTTGGCTAAATATTATGGTAATTTAACCTTATTTTGTAGGAATGTTTTGTAACTACACTCCTCTATTGTTAATTTTTATTTAAATATTGTAGTAAGTTGGTTGCTCTTACTTTATCTGAATGCCTTGTGACTTTTATCTCTCCATTTTTACTTGTTCTAAAATATTATTGAGATATTTGGGTAAGCTTTTCTTACATATCTTTTTTGATTTTTTACAATTTTTATTCATCATAATGGTTTCTCTAATGCTTAGTGTAAGCTGTACTTACGAATGTTTTGGAATTTTGACATTCTTTAGAGATCTTTTCTTTATGACATTGGCAGACTTGTTTGTTTGTCACTTTATTTTTTTTTTCTTTATTTAAAGTATTTTTGTTGGTTTTTTGCTTTAAATTGTTTTTTTACAGTTATTGTTGATTGTCATAATATTTCTTAATTGAGGCTTGATTGTATACCCCCTTTATTTTCTTGGTGACGGGGTGAGTGATCTCGTAAGTGTTATTGCCCTTGTCTTTTGTTATAGTGTATGGTCCCACGTATAATAATAGTAACTTTCTAGTGATGCCTTCTATGGAGCTGGGTAGTTCTCTGTTTTTTAACAGTACCCTTTCTCCTACCCGTACTTAATAGTCTTTTTCTGGTTCTTAGCGTATTTATTCTTTTGTTGCTCTACCTTTTCGGCTATTCTGTTATAGAATCTTTTTTTCTCGAATTGATATTCGGTGTTGGTGGGGAATTGGATCATATCGGTTATCTCTCTAGGCGGTGGCCGCTCAAACATCATTGTATATGGGGTAGCTTCCGTAAAGTCGTGGTAAGCTAAGTTTATAAATTCTTCAGTGGATTTCACATAATTGTGCCATTCTCTTTGTTTATCGTGGCAGTAGGTTCTCAGTATACGACCCACTTCTCTGAGTACCCTTTCAGCTGGGTTGCTGCTTGGGTGATAAACGGATGTTTTGTAAGTTTTAATATTATGTTCACAGAGCTTATTTTTCCAAAGATTTCCCTTAAATTGGGTTCCATGATCTGTTATAACGGCCGTCGGTCTTCCCACTTCTGGTATAAACTTGGTTAATATAATTTCAATTATTTTCTTTGTTGTTGCACGGTTAATGGAGTACAACTTTGTATACTTGGTGAAGTGGTCAAACATAATGATTATAAATTTGTATCTGTGTCTTCCTCCACTGATAGGAAACGGACCACAAATATCAAGGAATACCCTTTCTAATTTCTGACTTGATGTGATAGGTATCATCATACCTTCCTTTTTTGAATTATTGCATTTTACTTTTTGGCAAATATCACATTTTTGAATGATTTTGTTTACTTTTCGATAAATATTTTTAATGTAAACTTGTTCCTGTAAAGCTTTTATCACTTTTACAGCCCCCATATGGCCGTATCTAATGTGGTAGTCTAGTATTAATTGTTCCTCCACTGTAGATGGTATTACAAGTTTCCATTCTCCGATTGCAGGATTGTTTTTAATAAATAGCAAGTTGTCATGTATTTTATAATATTGTAGAATGATTTCTTCATCTTTTAACATTCTCTCCCGGATACTCATTATTTTTGGATCCACAGTTTGACATCTTCTTATTTCTTGGGTCATTTTTTCTAGATCTACTCTGTTTTTAATAATGTTATACACCTTAACTAATTGTTCTTTCTCCCCCTCGAAAGTTTGTTGCTGGACGTTTATACGGGATAAGATGTCCGCAGCTACGTTTTGCTTCCCTGGGATGTACTCCCAGTTTATGTGATATTCCTGTAGCAACAATATCCATCGAGTTAATCTTCCGTGGCTGAGTTTACGCTGCTTAAGGAATGATATGGATCTATGGTCACTTCTCACTGTTATATCGTATCCCAGAATATAAGTCCTAAATTTGTTGCAGGCGAACACGACACTAAGTAGTTCTTTCTCCGTGACGTGATAATTTCGTTCGCATCCATTTAAAATTCTGCTTGCAAAACTAATAACCATATGCTGTCCCTTCTCATCTTCTTGGTATAATACCGCACCTACACTGACATCACTCGCATCACAGTTCATGAAGAATGGCTTTTTGAAGTCTGGATGATGTAAGATCACGGTGTTCAAGAACTTTTCTTTTATTTGGTTAAATACTTCATCTTGTTCGGACCCCCAAGTCCACTTGTCCTTGACTGATAATTGTTTTTTGAATTTTGCTGTTAGTTTGGAATAATTATCTTGAAACTTACGGTAATAGTTGCATATTCCCAGGAAGGATTGAAGTTGTTTTTTGTTTTTTGGCGTGGGGAATCGTTGTATCGCCTCAACTTTTTCTGACGAAGGAGATATGCCTTCCTCTGCTAGATTGAATCCTAGAAATTGTATTTTTCGGGCTATAAACTTTGACTTGTCCAGCTTAAGGGTTACGTGATTATCTGATAATCTTTTTAGTACGGTTTCCACTCTGGCACAGTGCTCTTGCCAATTTGATGATGTTATTAACAGATCATCTACGTACACGGTGGTAAAATTCAGTACATCTTGTCCCAGTATTTGGTCCATACATTTAACAAATACTGCGACCGAATTTATCAGTCCAAATGGCAGTCTTTTGAACTGATAGTTCCTCCCATCGAACAGGAATGCTAAGTATTGTCTACTGTTCGGATGTAGCTCCACCTGCCAGTAGCCACATACCGTATCCCAAGAGCTAATGTATTTTATACCGTGGAACTTCTTAAGGATTTCTTCTATTTCACCCGGTGATGTTCTATCGTTCACTATCATTTTATTAATTTCTCTGGCGTCGAGGCAGATTCTCACCTTTCCGTCCTTTTTTGGTATCGCCACTATTGGACTTGTATACGGTGATTGACTTAATTCAATGATATCGTCTTCCATCATTTGATTGATTTCTGCCCTCACTGCATTTCTTTGTGAGTAAGCAATGGGGTAAGATTTTTTCTTGAAGTCAACGGGTTCTTTAAATCGTATTCGGCATTGATAATTCTTTACTTTGCCTGGAGCGTCAGAAAAAATGTGTTTATATTTGTTGTATATACTTATAAGTTCCTCTGACTGTTGCACACTAATCTGTGGATCTTGTTCTTCTCGTTGGAAGTTTCTGATCTCATCCAGCTTGCTTGACCATAATTCTTCATTCTTCCAATCTGTCAATATTCTTTCAGGTGATTGTCGGCAATAATTGCTTTGGATCATGTTATAGTGGTTTGTTATCAATGGTAAGTTGCCACCATTCACTATATCGGCTGACCATATTCCTTGTTCTGTGGTTAGTGACACTTCTCCCTGCCGCAGGTTAATTATGGCAGAGTGTTGTCTGAGTACATCACATCCAACAAGTAATGAGAAAGGTAGGCCGCTGGCAACAAGAAATGGCATAGTTACTATTATACCTTTGCTATTAAGTTCCAAGGATATTTGTTTCCGGACGGTTTTGTTTTGTCGGCCGGTAGCACCAATGATAGTTATATTGTTTATGGGCAGGGTTGATATGGGTACACTACTTCCCTGCTGCAGTCTGTTTAATTCTATTTGGTCGATCAGGGACACATTAGACCCTGTATCGATCATTATGGTTGATAGAATTCCATTTATTTGGGCACTCACATACACTATTTCATTGTTTCTAATGGGCATCATGTTATCATTTTCTTCGATCAAATCGTCCCTTATATTTTTCAAATAATTAGTACATATTATTGTGATCTTCTTGTCATGTGTTGTCTTATATTCACCCAGAGATTGGTCCAGTGATGGGCTGTCCGCAGTTTTCACTGGCCTTAAGCGTTTAAATGAGGGTTGACCTCATTGCCCCCAACATCAGTAGTGTTTGATGGTTGGTTAGCGTTCGGCTCCTGTTGATTATTCCGGTTATCCACGCTGTGCCTGTGATCTTCTTCGAATGGGTGACTTCTCGTATCGGGTACCTGGTTATAGTACGTTCGCCGATAGTTAGATGAGGGATAGTTTCTTCTTGGGCTCCTTTGTCTTTGCCCCCTTATGTAATTTACCTGTGGCCGGTATCCTGGATTATTGTTCTGATTACTGTTGTTTCCAGGGCGATAATTGTTGTTGTAACCATTCGACGGGAAATTACCCCTGTGGTTGTTCCTAAAGTTGTTATTATTATGGTTTCCACTTCTGTTAAAATTTCTGGGCGCGTTATTGCCCCGTGTGTTCTCTTGGTAATTGTTAGGGTTATTTATCGGTGGCTTATTATCTCCCTGTTGATTCTGTGGCAATTGTCCCTCATTGGTTCGATTATTTCTGAAACTGTACCCTCTATTTTTCCTGTACTGCCACTCATGTTCATGGCTTTCTAGTAAGCTAGCCATATCTTGGATGGTCTTTACCTGGCTGTACATCCGTGCCTTTTGGATGGCGTCGTCGTAGTGGTAAGATAATTGTATTACCAGACACTCTTCAGGTATACGTGGCTCCAAATTCCTGGCCATGCAGATTTTTCCCAAGAAGTAGGAGGTAAGGGATTGTCCATTCTGGTTTTCATACCTTCCATTGCTCAGGTTATTGCGGACCATATTCTGAGTTGACTCAGACCAGTATTTAGCCTTGAACTGAGTCTTAAAGTCTTGAAGGTTTTGGATGTCTGGTCGAGTGGCAGTCCACCAGTTGTCGTATGTCTCCTTGAACATTTCGTCCAACATCCCTCTTATTGTAGTCCATCGAGTCTCTCGATTCTTGAGGATTAACTCTTCTACCCTCTTCAAGAATTCAATAGGGTTTCTTTTATAATTACGGAAATTGATGGTATCTCTGTTGTCTGTGTTCATGACATGATTATTATTACATGGTCGGTCACCCCAGGCATCCACTTCTTCCCGTAATGACTCTTCTATTCTGCGCATTTCGTCAATCCTCTGTTGGTTTTTGTCTACTTTACTATCTACTTTATTTAAGTTACTGTAAACTCCTTCCATTCGTTCTCCCAAGTCTGTTCGTACAGCTGCTACCTCTTTCTGGTTTTCTTCCCGGACTTGGTGTATGTCCTGGTCTATCTGGGTATATCTTCTGACTGCTTCTTCATGACCTTCCTCAATTCTTCTCTTATTTTCTCCTTCGAGACGGTTCATTTTATCGAGTACTTCCTTGCGGACTATTCTCTAGCTTCTCCAACGTTTCCTCTAATTTGTCATTGATTTCCTTAATCTGCTGTTTTGCTTCTTCTCGGTACTCCATTAATTGGTGTGCCATCTGCAGCTTCATTTCTTCTTTATTTTTCTCGTGGTCCTTCTTCAGCTGTTCCTTCAATTCTTCCTTTAATTCTTCGTTTCTTTGCTGAATTTCCTCCAGCAATCGTTGTTGTAGTGTTTCATTATTTTGGTTGACTGTTTTCCTCAATTCTTCCTTAGTACTCACTATTTTTTCATTGATCTGTTTCAAATTATCACTGGTTTCTTTCTTCATCTCCTTCAAATTATTGTTCATCATTTCCATTAATTTTAGTATGTTCGGGTCTCCTCTAAATTCTCCCTTGTCGCCCGCCTGTAATTCCATTTCTTCGTCTTGGCTTGGTTCTGTTGTGGTTATTATTGTCTCCACTTCTTCAATCGGTGTTCCTTCCTCTTCTTCCCCTCTGTTTCCTTCCATCTCCTTCTCCTTTGCCAATTTTTTCGATACTCCTCTGGTGTGCATTTTGTAATCTTTCGTAATCGCCGCTAGAATTTATAGGGTTTAATTGTATAATTTCTTTATTATTCTAGCCCCACGTTGGGCGCCAATTTGTAAAGTCTATTATTGCGCGGGACGTCCGCCTCGTTCAAGCCCCGCGATGGAAGCCACTTTCTATTATTGTCGTTGTTTACTGCTACCGTTTTACTCTGCAAAATGTGGATAATGTATAATTTGTGTGTAATGAGTGTACGTGTCTTCTCGATCCGTAGTTCAAATGCGTGCAACTTCTGTATATTTCGTTCGTTGCGAACGTACGAATAACCAGGTCTTGATGTTCACTAGGGGTGAGAAAGTCCCGGTGGCGCCAAATTGTTTTCTTAAAACAATTAAAATAAAATTCAAAGGCGTATGACCAGCGCAGCTCAGGCGGTTTGAATAATTCAAATATTTCCGCCAGCTAGGCCCACTGTAGCACACAGCAGTTCGATGCGTGGGCTGTGTAAATCGTTAGTCATCTGCTAAAATGTACATAAAATATTGTGCACCTCCTAATGAAATTATAACACCGTGGTTACACTCAATACTTACACATTTTTTATTAGTGATTATTATTCATTTAATACAAATTATTCTAATACAAATGCTCCGGTTATTTATATGAGACAATTACAGGGTTTGACAATCGATATTTGAATTGACACCAGACGTTTAATGATGGCGTCTGTTGAAAATTGTATACAAGTTATTAATGTCGTTTGTCATAGGTTCTTGAGGTTACGTTCAAAGGATTACAAATGTTTTAAAAACAATAAAAATACACACCTTTACATTAAGTAAACTTAACTAACATATTGTGTATGTATAATTGGTTTAGCGCAGTGTAGCATAAGTGTTTACAAGTTATGGATCATTAACAACAGTTTATATTGGCTAGTTTATAAATTGTCAGTGACTTAGATTTCTTTTTAATCTCTGAAAGTAATGAATTTCAGTTCAGTGAGATTTCGACCTTTAGTGAGATAATTAACGTGAGTTTATTTATATATTTCGGGTAATTTAAGAGGTACTTATCACTTCCGTAGTTATGGCGAATTCATACGATCTGTTATTCATGGGTTATACTATAATCTTCTTTAATTTGCTGGGTTCAGGACATCAGGCATCTTTTTCAGTTTAACTGATAGTAATTTATTTTCTTTTTTCGTTAATTTGGCCTCAACTTCAATAATATGGCTCCAGTCTTTATCTTATGTCTTGGTATACACTTAGTAATAACTTTTTCTGATATTTTCTATGTTTTAATGGACAATTTTGGTCACTCGAAAATTAGCGTCTATATCATTAAAGCGTCATACATTCAGTAAAAATCTAACGGTATTTTTGGCTTGTTACTCCACAGTTTCCATGGTAACGTAATTATTCTGCCTGGTCGATCTCAAAATAAACCCATTGTTATCAAACCTTGAATTTTTTGTTTAATTTGAATAAATATTTTATAATGGCTATATTTACTTGGGGATAATTTCAATGGTTGTAATCTTTACATAGATGTTCCTATTTTCTTTCAAAGATTAGTTTGATATCTTACAAGATTGGTCTAAGCCATGTATTAATGTTTTAGTCCAAAATGGATAATACTATGCTAATACATAATTTACTTATTTCTAAGTTTTAATATAATTCTGCCATGTTCCCTTTCGTTACACATAATTAATATAATTTGCCTATTATTTCTTATAAAGGTATTGCTATTATTTTCTTTATAAATTCCTTACTTACTTAAAACATACTAACATATTACTGTAAAACTATTTCTTCTGGTAATTATTGCCTTAAACATTAAGCCAATAACTTCTTTCTTTAAATTAACAAATGAACAAATTTGGTGAGTGTTATATCTACATCATCTCTTTTATAACAGTAATCACCCTGGTGATTTTTATACTGAGATAATATTTTTTCTGTTTTTTTTACATTCACAATTATTCTGTGTCTTTCAGTCTAATATACTTAACTTAATTGCTCATTTAACATGTGCTTATATTTTGGGTTTGTCACACTTGTTTCACTCTTTTTTCTTAAGATTATATGCTGTTTATTTTATTACACTTATCACTTCACTGTTCATCTTTGTCACTCCCTACCTATCTCTAATTACCCTTATATTTCTCACGATCTCACTATTATTACAAAGTTTTTGTATCTAATGAGTTCATGTCTCTTTTGTTAACTTCAGACTGTCACATATCATTTTATAATATGCAAACAACATGGTATTGTAAATACATCTTTCAAACAAAACATAACTTTGTATATATTGTCATTAAAGTGATAAAAATTGGTCTGAAATGTCATAATTAGTAATAATAACAACAATTTAATAATGTTAAAATATATTGTGTTAATTGAAACATACTACATCTGTAGCAACAGCAATAATATTAGCGAATAAATAAACTCTCCAAAACCTTATACTTTCAAACACATAATGCTGAAATAATATACATACTGCTGAAATAATCTTAGTAAAAGTTCCAAAGTATATAGTAGACTATACAATTTGTTCTCTGATTGAACCACGCACACATTTCTATTCCCTGTCTGTATGAGTGTAATTTTAAACATAACAGCTGACACATCACCTATAGATAAGGATATACATACAATCATATCTACCCATGGTTTTTTATGTATAACAATTGCTGATATACTGTCATTTACAAGTTACCACTAATAAAAATTTAAACATAAATTATTAACAATAATAAAAAATTATGCTCTTTTAAAACAATCTTGTTAGTTACTTGTTATGGCCATGTAATTTTTTATTTTCTTCTTTTTTCTTCACTGTCTTCTTGTCTCGCTTTACTTTGGTTGATATCTGGCCAATCTCTGGGGTTGGGTCAATGTCAGTTGTCTGTCAGTCTAGTTCGTATTTTCTTGTTTTGTGACCACCTTTGGTTGTATTCTTCCTCCTTCACTATTGATTATATTTACTACTTTCATTCTCGTTATCATTTATCTATCAAAATATATTGTTTCTTGGCATTTTTTACATACTTTTTTATATCAAATGTGATCAGGGTTTGGCAGTGTTATATAATGCCCTTCCACCAAAACTGATCATTTTATAAAACGTGAATTTGAGTTTGATGAAATTATCAATTGTATCGTATCAAATTTTTTTATTTTTATTTTTTTTTTCAAATAATCCTGCTTCTCATTCATTTTTTATAATTAATTCGGTATCTTTTATTTCCATTCTTCTTAGTCTTTTCTTCATTATTTTCTCACATTGCGAACTGGCTTATTGATTTTTTTTATTATAACTTATTCCCTATAAATCTTATTTTTTCATCAAAACTACTCTTATACTGATATCAGGGGAACATCATCCCTGCTCAGTAAAATGATAGCTGGTTCATTCCACAGACAATCTCAATTAATAATTCTTAAATATAGTCAACTCGTGACTCAAAATAATAATAATAATAATCATAATCATAATATTTGTTGGGAATCTTTTACTTTTATACTTCATTATAGCTCAGTTCGAGTCATATATTGTTTCATCTTTCTTTATAGATACTATTTGAAGCATTGTTTTTTATTGATACAATTCACATTTTTATTCATTTTTAATTACTCTTTGTTTCATCTCCTTTCACATTATAACTCTTAGAACGTTTATTTCATTTATATTGTTTTGTGATCATTGGTTTGGGTAATTTTACTTCCCCTCTTTCTAAATAGTTGTGGAAGCTGATCATTTTGATTGATATATTTTTTTTTTTTTTTTTTTTCATAATTTTTAAATATCATAGTAAGTTATGGCTTCTTACTAGTTAGGAATTTTTTGTAGCTTATTCCTTTACAGTATGTTATGCTTTTTATGCCTCATTTTTTGGCTAAATATTATGGTAATTTAACCTTATTTTGTAGGAATGTTTTGTAACTACACTCCTCTATTGTTAATTTTTATTTAAATATTGTAGTAAGTTGGTTGCTCTTACTTTATCTGAATGCCTTGTGACTTTTATCTCTCCATTTTTACTTGTTCTAAAATATTATTGAGATATTTGGGTAAGCTTTTCTTACATATCTTTTTTGATTTTTTACAATTTTTATTCATCATAATGGTTTCTCTAATGCTTAGTGTAAGCTGTACTTACGAATGTTTTGGAATTTTGACATTCTTTAGAGATCTTTTCTTTATGACATTGGCAGACTTGTTTGTTTGTCACTTTATTTTTTTTTTCTTTATTTAAAGTATTTTTGTTGGTTTTTTGCTTTAAATTGTTTTTTTACAGTTATTGTTGATTGTCATAATATTTCTTAATTGAGGCTTGATTGTATACCCCCTTTATTTTCTTGGTGACGGGGTGAGTGATCTCGTAAGTGTTATTGCCCTTGTCTTTTGTTATAGTGTATGGTCCCACGTATAATAATAGTAACTTTCTAGTGATGCCTTCTATGGAGCTGGGTAGTTCTCTGTTTTTTAACAGTACCCTTTCTCCTACCTCGTACTTAATAGTCTTTTTCTGGTTCTTAGCGTATTTATTCTTTTGTTGCTCTACCTTTTCGGCTATTCTGTTATAGAATCTTTTTTTCTCGAATTGATATTCGGTGTTGGTGGGGAATTGGATCATATCGGTTATCTCTCTAGGCGGTGGCCGCTCAAACATCATTGTATATGGGGTAGCTTCCGTAAAGTCGTGGTAAGCTAAGTTTATAAATTCTTCAGTGGATTTCACATAATTGTGCCATTCTCTTTGTTTATCGTGGCAGTAGGTTCTCAGTATACGACCCACTTCTCTGAGTACCCTTTCAGCTGGGTTGCTGCTTGGGTGATAAACGGATGTTTTGTAAGTTTTAATATTATGTTCACTGAGCTTATTTTTCCAAAGATTACGAGCGTAACTACAATGTTACTGAAAAAGAACTGCTCAGCATAGTATTCACATGTGGCAAGTGTAGAACCTACACCTTAGGGTATCCCATCACAGTCAGAAGCGATCATAAGTCTATATCATTTCTCAAACAATGCAAATTGAGTCATGGTAGACTTACCCGTTGGATACTCGCTCTGCAAGAGTACCATATTACATGGGAGTACATTCCAGGCCGGAAGAACGTAGTGGCAGACGTATTATCCAGAATAAATGTAGAAAAACCAAACATTTGAAGGAGAAAAGGGGAATATCGCAAAAGTGTATTACATATTGAAAGATAGGAAGGACCTGGAAGATATAGGAAGTGAAATAGTGTTACAACAAAAGCAAGATACCAAAATCTTAAACATACGAAAAAGACTTAATTTTCTGAGGAAATTATAAATAAATTTTACTATATATACAAAGACGTATTATTCATAAAAAACCAAAAAGAACCAAGACACATGGAAACTAGTAATTCCTAATTCACTAGAAAACCAGATAACTAAAGATTACCATGTAAGATATGGGCACATGGGAACACTCAAATAGTAAAAGCATTAGAGGAAGATATGTTCATTAAAAGTATCACAAGAAAGGTAAATAAAAATATAAAAACCTGCACAATATGTCAGATGGTCAAAACAAATAACGAAAGGAAGGATGGAACGATGATACCCATCACTTCAAACGCCAAACTGGAAAAGGTGTTCCTCGACATATGTGGACCATTCCCACGTAGCGGAGGAAGGCATGGATACAAGTTCATCATAATTATACTAGACCATTACACCAAACTATACGCTATAAACAGAGCCACAACAAATAAAATATTAGACATTATACAAAATAAATACATTACAGAAATTGGAAAACCATACATGATTATAACTGACCATGGAACACAATTTAAAGGGAAAAAGTGGATAGACGAATTAATGAAATTGAACATCAAAACATATTAAACTTCTGTATACCACCCTAGTAGTAATCCAGCAGAAAGAATGTTAAGAGAGATGGGACGTATTTTAAGAACTTATTGTAATGATAACCAAAAGGAATGGCAGAAATATTTAGTTTTTTAATGATGTTCGAGAGGAAACCAAATAGAGAGATACAAGAAATAATAGAATTCCCAAAAACCCAAAAGACCCGTATGATAAAAACAAATGGTACAGCCGAATTATGGAGAAAATTGAGAAACAAAAAGCCAAATATGCTAAAAACCAGCCCAAAATAATTAAATATAAGGAGGGAGAAAAGATATTAATAAAAAACCATGAACTGCCCAGTACACTGGAAGGCATAGCAAAGAAATTGTTATTGCTGTACACAGGACCCTATGTCATCACCAAAGATAATGGTAACAATACTTACCAAATAAGTAATATAACCACAAAAAAGATAAAAGGAGTTTACAATCAAGCTTCTGTACAAAAATTGTATGAAGAAAAATAAATTATAATAAATAAAATAAACAAATTTCAAAATTCAAAAAGTCTGTAAGAGCAACTTACAACAATATTTCGATGACTTATGAGGCCTAATATAAAGTATTAAAACAAAGGAATAAGTTACAAAAATTCCTACAAAGTAAGATCAACTTACAGTCAAAGAAAGTTGACGTATGAAGTATAATATAAAAAATTATAATAAAGGAATAAGTTACAAAAATTCCTATAAAGTAAGAAAAACTAACTTACAAAAAATTATCAAAAATAATATTTAAAACAAAATAAAATAAACAAAAATAAAATCAAGCAAAAACTGCTAAGATAAATACCTGAAAAAAAAAATTGATCTGGTACAAGGAAGAAAAAGAAGTTATGTATAAAACAAATATACAAAAAATGGCTAAAGCAGAATATTGCTAAACAACCAAGAAAAAGAATAAAGATGTCTTAAGATAATTAAAATGATCACAAGAAGAATAGAAAAGCAAACTAATGAAAAGTTAGAAATGATGAAATTAACAACTAAATAAATAAATAACAACCAACTGCATGAATAGATTTGTATATAGCAAAGGTACAGCGGAAGGAAGAATGAGTAAAAGGCCAAAGTGATCTAAAAACAAACCACAATGTGGACAATCCCAAAATATATTATTATTATTAATTTAAGTCACAAGTTGACAAAAAAGGTATTTAAGATTGACTGTTGAAAAAGTCCAGCAATCAAAATAAACTGAGCAGAGATGATGTTCCTCTGGTCTCAGAAAAAAAAAAGTAGTAATGGAAGAAACCAGCTACTAAAAAGTTAGGGAAAAAATTATAAAGGGGAGAACACACTAATGGAAATAAATGATAAAAGATCCAAATAAAATGGAATGAATCAAGTAAGAAGAGAAATAAGAATGAAGAAACAAACACGAAAGAAAAGGAAAAAGAGTATATATAACTGATAATTTCATAAAAAACTATGCTAGTGTTTTATTAAAATGATCAATTTTGAAGGAGAGGCATTATGTTACAACACAAATAAGCCACCCCAACACCAGGGATAAAAAAGACGAATCTACTATATAAAAAATAATTTGAATAATAAAATGTTTAAACTAATGAAAATATAAAGACAATGACACGACAAACGACGACATGACCTAACCCAAGTGATTGACCAAACAAATTCAAACAAAGAAGAAGGGAAAAAACCGAAACCAAATAAGAATAAAGCCAATTGAAGGAAGTGAATGAAAACCAAACGAGAAGGGGAGAACCAAATTAAAATGAAGCCAATGGAAAATGAAGGAGAAGAAGAAGAAAAATGAAAATGAAACTAATCAAGTGTAAAGGAAATAAAGTGACACCAAGGGATAAGAAACAAACCAATAATATAAAATATGTAAGGGAGAAATGGTACACTCAAGTATAATATTGGGAATAAAGCCAATGATTATCCAATATCAGAAATAAATATTATTATCAATTAAATAATTAATGTAACTGATTTAACCAAAACCCAGTAAAGTAATATAATAAAAAGGAAAGTACACTAACCCATGAATTAGAGTTAGATGTAATAAAACTCTATAGAAATATAACCTTAGTAATACTATGTATAATATTTGTAAAGAAAGAAATAGTGAGAAAGTGACAAAGAGAAGTAATTATAGGGATTACCCACTAAGAAACACTTAATGTAAACAGTTAAAGAGTGCAATAGTGAAAGTGTAAAACCCCAAAATAGTTAGAAACCATATTTATGGTAATAAAACGCTTAATAATCAATAATAAACAATAGTTGATTAATGGTGAAACAAATAATAATTAAGAATAAGGTTTTAATGATAGAATTAGATGCAAGCACTTCATAATGTGGAATAAACACTGGAGAGTGATGAGGAAACACTATGTGATTAAAAGTGAACCAAATTAGTAATTAAAAATATATGGTTTATGATAATATTAAATGTAAACAATTAGTAATATGAAATGAACACTGGAATGTGATGATGACATTGTTAATTAAGAAAGGATTTTAAGAAAATTAAGTTTAATTGTAAACGTTTGTAATTAAAAGGGAGAATCCCATGAAAAGATAAACAGCTAGTGTTAACATGGATTGAAGGTAGAGATTAATTAGGAAATAAGAAGTTAATAATGTAATAAATAAACACCCCAGATTATAAGGGAAAATCAGTTAAGTAAATTCAAAAGGTGTGATATTGCTTAACACCCAAAAAATAGTAATTAATGAAATGAGTTGTAAACAAACTTTACTTAATAATTGTTGAATAATTGTGTAATTATATTTATGAATAGGATATGACTGAAGAAATTGTACAGAGCATACGCCTAGATGTTATGTTTTTAATTGATGAAGAATAGGGAGTGGTAGCCATATTGTTAACAAAGGCAAAATAGATAATTAGGAAGTTAAGACAATACAAATCTAATTACACTAAAAAATCAGTTAATGTAGAAAATAACAGAACCATACAAATGGGATAATAACAAAACAAAACACATTAGAATAAAATGAGACATCATTTATATAAATTCAGTAAATATGATCAATGGCTACTAGTGCCTCTGAAATGCCTAACTGTCAAAACAAATAATTACAAATTGCATAAAATCCACAAGGAAATTAACAAATCTAAGGCGAGTAACTAGCCAAGAATAATGTGCAAATCATTTTAAAAGAAAAATGTTACAATAAGAACTTAAATTAAAAGAAATATGTAATTAACAAATGTTAACATAATTGTACAAAAGTTAATATCTAATAGAACACAACCTTATGAGGTATTAATTTAATCTTTGAAAGGAAAGACAAACAGTAGTGATAATATTTAATATTCACGAAGGAAGACAGAAGAATAAAATCAATCAGTAAATATACAGTAATTTTGAATAAAAATTCAAATATTATAACAATGGTAATAAACCATGCCTTAGCCAATCAAAGGTGATAGGTAACCATAGAAAGTTGGTTACTAATTTTCCGTTAATTCTCATGACTCGTATAGTGACGCTGATATAGCAGGAACGCAAAATTTTGTATGGCATAAATTTTACTTTAAAATGTTAAAAAACCAATCAAAAGTCAAAAACATATACAAGTGAGAAGGAGATGAAGAGTAATAACATTTAACTAATGTCCAGGAACAATTTAAATGAAAATTAAAAGAAGAAATTCCCAAGACTAATCTGAAAAGGACGCCAGAAGCCTAAATCACTCAAAATTGATGAATTTTCCATTTCAAATGAACAACGATCTATCACAAACCTTCTGAACTGATAAGTATCATTTAAATACCCAAATTCCAGGGATAAAAGCACTTTAAATATTTCTCAAATCTATACAAACTCTCACTATGAATTGAAATAATTTCTTTCAAGGATTAAATAAAATAAACTTACATAGCAAAACTTGTTAACTAAAAAATAACCTCACACTAGATTGCGAACTTTTGAAACACATATTACTACGCTGCAGAACAAATTGTAGCCACACTTTACATTATTTAAGTACGAATAATGTACGGTAGTGTACTTTTTTATTGTAATCATATTTAATATTTTCCTTGTAATCAAAAGGACTCCAGATTTTGAACGAGTATAATTGTAAACTATAAACCGCAGCCATTACTGCATAGAATAGCTCGTTTCAATATCGATTCATCAAACTGAGAGAAAGCGTTTCATGTTTAATGTCGGAGCAAATTTATTAAATACCAAATAATAATATTATTGTCAAATTGCATAATTACCAAACAGCCATTAAAGAAACAGTACAGAGTGTAACCATTGTTTTATTTCATAGGGAATTGTATTATATATGTGTGTGTTAGCGAACTTACAGAAGAGACGACTAGTGCTTTCGCTACCTGTTCGATACAGCAAGCTGTACAAAGGCGGGAACCGATTCGAATGCCCCGGCCATCATCGCTGAAAACACCTTTTTAACACATTATCTCATAAATTTAATTGTTTTCAACAAACAATTTGGCGCCACCCGGGATTAACAAACCCCTATGTAATTACAGGTAAGGTTTCCACTCAGTTGTACTGATAATTGTGACAACACTACGGACTTCGTTAGCGGCAACCATTGATGTAACGACCCCAGTGCGAGACGAACGCACTAACACTAACACATACAACACTGGTGTACAAACATTTGAATAAGACACGGACGTTGTTTAACGTTACAGATTTGCTTCCATCGCGGGGCTTAAACACCGCGGACACCCCAAACAGAACGTTACAATAAATATATATATATATATATATATATATATATATATATATATATATATTGTACTGCTGTTAAAATGCAACACAGTACATAAGAGGAAAATAATAAATTTTAAAAGAACAAATATACAAATTTAATAGAATTGGAACATATGTTTTAAAATGTAAACAAAAACATTGGGACTATCGACTTACCCAATCAACATAGAGGTAGTCCTATATGAGATAAAACAGTATTAAGATATATGTTCTGAAAAGAATATATGAAATTTGAAATGAATATTATAATAAGAGGAATAGTAAGAAAATTATAATATAATACAAACTAGAATTAAGAATATTAGAAATAAAATAAATATATTTAATAAGAAGTAGAAAAGTTATATGTTTTTAAGAGGTATATGATAAAAAGATGTAACTAAGGTAGGGAATTATCAATGTGGCAAATTTGTAAATTGTTAGAGATTGTATTGTATAGAAATGAAAGGAAATGTATTAGTCTAAAATTATATTTAATAAGAGTAACATGAGTAGTCTAATTTTATCTTCAATCCTGTAAAGATCATGGAGAGTGATATGTAAATTAATATTTGGAATCATTTAAATAAGTCAAAATTTGTACATCACAAAGTTTAATGTTATATGTAAACGAAGAAACTAAAAGAATTAAATTTATTATACCAGAGTTTTTGATTGTCAATTTAATAAAGTAATCAATCTGGAGAAGAGATTTAACATTAATATTGGATTTAATAAAATAAAATACAACTCAATAAATAAATAATATTTCGAGAAATCTAAACATATCTTTAAAAGAATGCCGATCTAAACGAAAAATCCTGTACTGAAGAATAGTTTGAGTGGCCATAAAATATCATCCAGTATTCCGAAGAAATATCTGTTTTGCAGTCGTCAAAGAAAACAACATTCAGCAGTAAAACCAATAAGAAATTCGCGTGGAGGAACGGATCGCTAAGCCTGATATTGCCTTTGAAAATAATAAACATCAACCAGAAGTGAACCCGTGGCAGCTGGAAGAATTCAGAATCAGTCTAGTTACATTTGTATGGTAGCTATTTTTACATTGTTATTTATCAAAATATTACATACTAACTTTATTTGGTTTGGTTTAAAGAAAAGAAGATATCATATACAATCGTAAATAAGATCAAACAGCTTAATAATCATTAACCCTGAGATAGAGTTTGTTTTCAAATGCTGATAAACAAAAACATAATAACGGTAATTACACATCTTAATTACATTATACTAGTAAATAATTACAATACATTAATGACGTCACCAACGTGTGGCATACATAATTAAAATATCTACTAAAAAAAATAACAGCACAAGAATGGCTGTCCCAACGTGGAATATATCTTAAATACAATATCTACTAAAAAACGACAGCACGATATATATATGTTTATTGATGTAAAAACTTGCACGTAAACCGTATTTTATTTTTTATAATGATCGAAACTGTTACAACTACTATCAAAATTTATATTCTTAACTATGTTAAAACATATCCACTTGTTATACTACTTGATAATTTTGGTTGTAACTGCTATTGGCAATTGTCATTGAGACAGATGGTACACATGTGTAGTATACATGAGACATACAATGATTGGTATAAAAAGCCTACACATAAACAATTTTCATATTCAGAACAATTAAAATTTTGTTAGAACTACTCAGGTGGATAGAGACTTGTGATATATATTGTAACGTAAAGAAATTCGGTGTGTATTTCTGCCACACGGTGTATGCGTTAGTTTGTAATAAAATAAAAGTATTGCTGTTGTTATTTAAAATTATGTTTATGTTTAAAATATTAAAGGTCGTGATTAAATAAAATTCAATTATGTGTGAAATATTATTTAGATGTTGTAGTTGTTGAAGGTTATTAATTTTGCAAAGCAATTTAAAATGTAACATTCGAGGTTACTCAAAGTGTGTTTACAATCGTGTAATTATAATTGTCTGGAAAGAATTCCCTTATATGAAACGAATAAAATAGTTGGGTTGATAATAATTAAATACTAATTTTGCTTAGGTTTAAAAGTAAAGTACAATAGTTGGTCGCTTGATGATGATGATCGTCTTGTTGATACTGGCTGTGAAACTTCTCCTCCAGGTTGCTGATAGTCTAAGTACGTTACGTCTAGTAATGTCTGGACAATATAATAAACAAAATATACTTTCACGTACCTGGTCGTGTTTTCTAGAAGTTCAATAAGCTGTCAACTCAGTTTACAAACACCAACTCACTTTAGTTGCAAAGTTAGATTGCCTTGTTTGTTAGTGGGCGCCACACGGATTTATTTAGGGAAAATCCCGTGTAAAACCCACAAATAGAATCACTGAATGATTAAAAAAATTTAAAATGATTGTTTATTACCTTTTGGTAATGCTATTCCAAAATATTTAAACACAACTGAAGGTTGTTTGAGTTTTCTAAATAAAATATTTAACTATCAGTTAGAAATAAATCAAGTCTAGTTATGCTGTTAATAATGGGTTTTATTCATACCCTTGATAGAGAATTCAAAACAAATATAATTAAAACATACAATGATGTACAATTGTAAATAAGTTATTATGTACCTTATAAGGCTTGCTCAGAGCACAAGTGGCGAATCTGGCTAAGTCCAGATATTTGTTATTTTTAACATTAATATTATTAAAATCTCAGATGTGAGTTCTTTGAGACACGAAAAAGAAGGTAATGCCTACACAATGGCTAATAGCTTTCTGATATAATATTGATCAATAATGTTTTGACGTTACTTTTATAACGTAAACAAATAAAAATAACCTATTTGATAGGTTATGCGTTCGTCACACCTGATTTATGAATTACAAAGTTTATAAATTGAGAACACTTATAACTAACATTCAGTTTAATTACTAATGACAAATTCATCAAATAAATTGAGACATGGTGTAATATTGAAATGTTTCTATGGTTTGCGTCAGTACAGATCAGTGTATAAAAACGTACAGGTTATAGCGCTCGTAGAAAAAATGAAATAATGGTTACACTGTTACCTTTTGGTTTTAATTATTTAATTAAAACTCATTGTAGCACCTTGATAATCGGATTATAATGATTATCATTATTCACTGCACTCGCACAAGAACAGAGTATTTCGATCCTCTTCTAACTTAATGGATCGTGAATAATATTATTTAATTACTCCTGTTCATTATTTTCCCGCACAAAAATGAAATAATACTGCACATAATCACTATTGTTTTCTGTAGAATAATTTGAAGTAATCGTAGGTTATTGTCGAATGGTTTCCTTTGATGTGTTCTCGAGATGACGCTATCTGTTATTAAAAATGTGGAGACGACGGGCGCACGTTCTGCACTGAATGAAGTTGATAAATGTCTGTCGAGAATCGGTTGCATTCTCTTATATACTCTCCTCGTCGATCGGCCTTAGGCAAAAATGTTAATTACTAACTAATTTTGTGATTGGTTCTTGCAGGTGTGATGAGTATGACGTATTGATCATTTAGCCATTAACAACGGTTTTTTAACTGTCAAACTCTGAGGTGGCAGATAGCTTTCATTGTTGTTGGTATTAGTAAACAAATTTCTGATGCATATTTTGCAACTGATGCTAACATCTTTCCCGCACTTAATACAGTTGCGATTGGGTCGATATCATCATCAAATTAAAGATTATTTTGTCCTCTTTAATTTGATATCACTTGATACCGAGTTAACTTCACTTTTACCGACATTGCTACATAAACAATGTTCGGGTACACTATTTTTCACTGTCGTCTGTTTACCTGAATCGACGATTTTACACTTTGATTAGTATTGTTTGTGTTCACATAGCATTTTATTACTCAAACGTTTATATGAGAACACTATTAACTCTGTACTGACATTTTTACTGAACATAATAAATACACCTTAACTTTATACATTGTAATGAACGATTCTTATTACTATGACATTTCGTTTTACGCTAACTCGTTCTATTCTACTACTTAACAGTTGAATGATGATTAAATATATCATTTTAATAATGTTTTTTGCTATGTTGGAGCATAACAATTGTTCTGTGTATTTAATATACACTTACGTTACCTCCCAATAACCAATTCACTGATTATTGCTTGGTCTAGGCGTTGTTAAGACATACCGTCTAGACTGGAATTTTGCCTTAACAACATTTATTGGTTCTCAATTCGGTAATTTGTTGAGGTACTTTACTTGTATAAGATTCCCTCATACAAATGGTTTTTCTTTCTCATAAGTATATTTGATATTGAAATCTATCTTTGTTCTCACTTTGTAGCCATTGTATAGTTACGTTATTTTTGAATTTATAGATACGATATATTATATCTCACAAATGTGGTTATGTATACAAAAACTAGGACGCCATCTTTTACTACCTAAGTCATGGGCCAGAATTTCGTTACGCGAAGTCAGTCGGGAATAGAAATTGCTTGAAATAAAAACAGCTGTTCTGATTTTTACCAATGAAATACCCTTTTTATTATTTATACGTTTTACATACTTGTTTTCAACCCTATCTTTAACCCTTCCAAAATAAATACATAGTGTAATAATACCTTCGGTAAATATCATAAGTATATGACAAAATTATTTATATGTGTTGCAACTTCTATAAGTACAATATGTATATGACAAAATTACATCTCTATATATATATATATTTTTATAGGTGTTGCTCAACCCAGCACTTAGAAATAATTACGCACGCACACAACCACTCACCCTTTCATTCTCATGGTACAAACATTTATAACTTTTCTAACTTTTGGAGCTCCTTTTATTAGATTGAAATTTTAAATTATTTTTTAACCAAAAAATGATATTGGGAAATTATGAAATCAGGAATTAAGGAAAGATCTCACCCATTTCGTGTTGGCTTCCTCGCACTGCTAGTCTCGTTCGTATATCGGCACAATCAGTGTATTTTTACGGCGCTTGACGGGACTTTATGTCAACCCACGTAACCCACCGTCGTGGGACCGATTCTATACGTCGATCTTGTACGAACGATTTAATCGGTCGAGGACGCCTACACCAAACCGAACTATAACTCTCCTTAATACATCTTGATTGTAGATATTATACTGTTTATTAACCACCTACAGTGGTCTAAAAAGTTAAAATTCACTCGTAAGTGAATGTGCAACCGGCCGGTGCTGATCAGTTGTTGCAACAGAATGATGGCAATTTCTGGTTGAAATCTGCGGAAGTGGGGTGTATTGACGTCACATTTTCTTTGTCTAACGTGTTGACATCGCAGTTTGGTTGCTGTCAACACATTCTCCGCCTCTGACGTAACGAAGGCTTGGCTCTGCTTATCTCAATAACTGCACACTGTTTTTGTGATGTGACACCGTTTTTTGTCATGAATTAGTTCAAATCCTGGCAAATACTGTAATATAGTCCACTCACTGTAAATTCTATATCGGGTGTTTGAGGTTGGGTTGGGTATGTCAAAAAATAGGAAAATACAATATTTATGATATTTTTACCATATTTTAGGTAATTATGAAATGTACCATGATTGTACCATCACAAAACCCCCTCAATGAAAGATGGTGTGACGAAGCACACAAACTTTCATTGACCCTTTCATACTTCCTAAAGGGATCAGTCAGGACAAGTCGCCACAACCCCCTTACAATTTTATATAAAAAATAACAATAACTCACCCTTGGTCTGGTGATGAGGACCGTACCTAGATGACCTTACTGGACTTCTCATGCGAGATCCCAACACCATAAGGCCACTTAGGCTCTTAACGCCCCTGCTCTGACGCGTTGGCCAGCTCAGGACCGCTGTCACACCACCAAACACTGAAACAATATATAATAAATATTAAAATAGTGGCTTATTGAATCACTCCATCCTCAACTGATCTGGTTCCCCTTAGCTAAGTGCTGGTTTGTGCCAATAAGCACTGGGTTGGGTGTTCCCTAACTGGCTATATACATCTCTAATATTTTGCCCTTCAAAATAATTCGGCAAACACTCCCTTAAACTACGCTAATACCTGCCACAACACTATTGGTTGGCTACTCTTTATCACCTCACCCCCACTACAGAATTCATCAACAACAAATATATGTATTTACCTTTACTTAAACACCTTCTTTACAAATAATCACTAACTACTGTGTCCCTAAATATTTAATAATTCTCTTCGTATTTTCTTAAAATTCTTATCTTTCTAACTCCATTTACATTAATTGCAAACTCACCTGCATTTATCTATACCCAGGCTCTATTCCTGTTTAAACACTTACTGTAATCATTGACAATTCTCTTATAAAATTCCTCTCTTACCTACTTATAACAATACCTCTTTTCAAAATTCAAATATAATTATTTATTTAAACATTCATTATTAATCATCAGTAATTAATTAAAATATTATTATTAAACATGTTATATATATAAAATATATAATAATACACACTGGGGTACCTGTAATACATAATACATATCAAAATACATGGATAAATACAATTAATACAATAAAAATATACACTCCAACTTCATTATTGTGTCATTAATCGAAATCAGTCCATAACAGTCCAATTCAAAACCACTTTTCATATTATTATTTAATGTTCATTTCACAATATAACAGTCTATCCACCATCATTAAACAACAAACGAATCTTAGGTCTATATAAATTCTTATTTAATACATAGATTTTATGAGATACATTATATTCATATGTTATTGAACGATTATTAAACAAATATTCCCAGTCACGATCAAGTAGAGTTCCGTTTGTCTTAGTATCATATGTCATTACTCGGTTTATACTATAATTATCCCCATAATATTCCACCACAGGTAAGTACCTAATGTCTTTATTCTCATTTCTTGTTATTTTCAAATTATTGTTATTATCAGGTAAGTATTCATCATTTTCATATACCACATATAACCCTAACCTTTCTAATAGTTGTCTGTAATTTCTGTTTACTTTAAATATTTCTATTACTCTTTTACTCTCACAATATCTCTCTATACTTTCTCTCTTAATACATTTCTCTCCATAACACCAAAATACACTTTCTCTCTCCAAATATGCAGGGGTTCCTATCATAAAATCGTTGCACCTCTTAGGTACACAAAAACTAAAAGAAACTTTATTTGTAGAACTATCGTCTATCAAACATAAATTAAAGGCATTCTTATCCTTATAACAATAACATGAAGACTTGTCTTCACTCCCTAATACAACATTAAAAGAAAATTCTACCCCCTGCACTCCTTGTACTAAAATACTTTCTCTCATCTTTCTTTCTGACTTCATAAATTCAAATATTTCATTATCATTCATTATACTTTCATTATCATGTTTATCCGTTTCCAACACCACAATCTTACTACTTGTATTATTTAGATTATCTAGAGTACATTCATCATTGGAATGATCAGTTTTAAATATGTTATCCAGTACAGCATTTTGCTGGGTATTCCTATCAACTTTCTGGGTTTCTACTTGATTTCCTACCCCATTTAAATTATCTAATTTTGTGATAAGCTGGTCACATTTCTTAATAAGTTTATTGTGACTTACTTTTATTTCATTTTTTATCTCACTGAATTTAATATCAAAATCTATTTTCTGTTCGTCTAGTTTTTTATCAAAACTGGCAAATCTATTTAATAAAAGTTGCATCATTGCATTAGTTTCATCTGACTTACTGTCTAAATTAGTTGAAATGGATGTGTCAGTTTGCGTTATTTCGGCAGACACAGGCGTATTTGCCCCGTCAGTCTGACTAATGGGATTTATTTGCATATCCATTTCACCAGTTAAAGTTATGTCAGTGGTACTGGTTTTTATGTCACTATCGTCACTTGTACTCATTTTGGCAATTGTGTAATGCACGCATGCATACAATTGTCTAACCTAATTGTGGGGTTATGTTTACTAGTTATAAAATTTTGTCTGTTACCTCAAGCAATTTTTTTTTCCGTGTTCTTTCTAGGCGTATCCCATGTAATAATATATATACATAATATTACATAGGGTCCCTGTTCTTACGGGCGACATCTGTATAGTTACGTTATTTTTGAATTTATAGATACGATATATTATATCTCACAAATGTGGTTATGTATACAAAAACTAGGACGCCATCTTTTACTACCTAAGTCATGGGCCAGAATTTCGTTACGCGAAGTCAGTCGGGAATAGAAATTGCTTGAAATAAAAACAGCTGTTCTGATTTTTACCAATGAAATACCCTTTTTATTATTTATACGTTTTACATACTTGTTTTCAACCCTATCTTTAACCTTTCCAAAATAAATACATAGTGTAATAATACCTTCGGTAAATATCATAAGTATATGACAAAATTATTTATATGTGTTGCAACTTCTATAAGTACAATATGTATATGACAAAATTACATCTATATATATATATATTTTTATAGGTGTTGCTCAACCCAGCACTTAGAAATAATTACGCACGCACACAACCACTCACCCTTTCATTCTCATGGTACAAACATTTATAACTTTTCTAACTTTTGGAGCTCCTTTTATTAGATTGAAATTTTAAATTATTTTTTAACCAAAAAATGATATTGGGAAATTATGAAATCAGGAATTAAGGAAAGATCTCACCCATTTCGTGTTGGCTTCCTCGCACTGCTAGTCTCGTTCGTATATCGGCACAATCGGTGTATTTTTACGGCGCTTGACGTGACTTTATGTCAACCCACGTAACCTACCGTCGTGGGACCGATTCTATACGTCGATCTTGTACGAACGATTTAATCGGTCGAGGACGCCTACACCAAACCGAACTATAACTCTCCTTAATACATCTTGATTGTAGATATTATACTGTTTATTAACCACCTACAGTGGTCTAAAAAGTTAAAATTCACTCGTAAGTGAATGTGCAACCGGCCGGTGCTGATCAGTTGTTGCAACAGAATGATGGCAATTTCTGGTTGAAATCTGCGGAAGTGGGGTGTATTGACGTCACATTTTCTTTGTCTAACGTGTTGACATCGCAGTTTGGTTGCTGTCAACACATTCTCCGCCTCTGACGTAACGAAGGCTTGGCTCTGCTTATCTCAATAACTCCACTCTGTTTTTGTGATGTGACACCGTTTTTTGTCATGAATTAGTTCAAATCCTGGCAAATACTGTAATATAGTCCACTCACTGTAAATTCTATATCGGGTGTTTGAGGTTGGGTTGGGTATGTCAAAAAATAGGAAAATACAATATTTATGATATTTTTACCATATTTTAGGTAATTATGAAATGTACCATGATTGTACCATCACACCATTGCTAATTTTAGTTTTGGCATTTATAATTTACTAGTCATGGTTAAATTTATTATCAGCAAAATGCTAATTCTGATTTCACAGTATTCAGATTCTTATTGATTCACTTTTTATTTACATACAATATTCTGTTTACATTATCTACTGACTTGATTGACAGCTTAATGTAAATTTACTCTGTCCATCAGTTTGTGTTAGTCATTGTCTGGTTGTAGTGTCAAACAGTATTTGGGTCTACTGTTTCAGGTGGCACTTCTGCTTCATTCTTCCTCCTTGATTGCTCTCTTCTTGTTTATTCTTATTACTATATTCCCTATTTACATTATTGTTCTGTCCTTATAAAATCTGATAATATACGTTTAGGTTAGGTAACATTTTGTTATGTTACATATACCCCCTCCTCAAAATTGATCATTTGAGAAAAAATTTATTTTTTATAAAATTATCATTTCATGTCAGTTTCTTAGTATATTTCTATGGTCTTTCTTTTTTTTCTTGTACTCTTTGATTTTTTAACATACGATTAGTGTATTACTCTAGCTTGATCTTTTTTCTAGTGATATAATTCTTAACTTACTAGTATTTTCGAGTCGCTTACTTTCTAAGTCATTTAACTACAATAGATCTCATTTCTTAAATTAACAATTTCCTGTCTTATTCACATTCTTCTTTCTTATTACATATCTTTACATTCGTGATTATCTTAATGGTTATTATAATTTATACCTCACAGATTCTTTCATAATAGTCCTTGATACATTAATACAATATAACTCCCTAACTTTTGTAGTGGGTTCGGAATCAGAGTGGCTCACTGTGGCTTACATTCTCTGCCGTTCCTCAATACACATACTCAGATTCAGAGGCATTACTCTTCTCTGTCTGAGAAAAAAATAAACATTGCACCAGGCAATAGTTGCACTATCACAACTCATAAAATATAATACATATCATTCATTTTCAATAATATAATATCTTTAATATAATATTCAAGGTATCAGAGGTTTTCATTTGTATCACATTTCCATCTTTATACTTGTTAACATACTTTCTTTTTACAGGTAATTATTTCTTTTCAGACTTGACATTCTCAGTTATGCTTTTTCTCAGCTGTATAGTTACTTTTTGTACTAGTTGGCAATTTGTCTTGGCTCACTTGAGTATTCTTAAGATTACACACTTATTTTGCTGTTTATATACTTATGCAGTTGTTTTCACATATATAGTCTACAATATTTTATTCTCACATTAGTTTACAAGTTTTTTTTTTCCTTAATCATTTATACTTATCCCGAATCATCAGGATCTACACTATTCATATACTGACTGGTTTTTTGTTAGATGTTCTCTGACATTCCTGGTGATGTACAATATTTGATAATTAATAAACATTTTTCTCTTTTCATTCCATTATAACAATAGTTATCTTTACAATTAACTCACTTTGTTATTCTTCTTCTCTACTCCTTCAAGTGATGGTGGTTTTCACTTATTCTGGATGATTTTACATAATATACAATATTCGATAATTACAATTTAATGTGACAATATAATAACATATCAATATCTAATTTTATAGACATTCTTGGGGTTACATGGTTCAATTAATAAACATTTTTTCTCTCTCTACTTTCCATAATAATATCCTTCTTTTATTTTACACACTTTGTTATTCTGCCTCTCTACTCCTTCAAAGGTTAGTTGGGTGAACCTTTATTCTGGATGATTTTAATTAATATTTTAGTTTTATGAGAGGTACCCAATAATCATTTGATAAAATTTAGTTACATATAGTATTCATTTGGATAAACATTTTTTTTTTTCGAATTATAGTATAGTAATTTTAGTTATATGCCACTACTGGCTCTTTATGGCATAATAGATGTCCCTTTTTTTTTCTTATTAAATCATTTAGTTGGCATTTCATAATTTTTCTATCCTTTGGTGTGATAGATCTGGTTCTTTTTTCACAAGTAACAAATAGTTTGGCCTATATCTTAATCCTACACACTTTTGTAACTTAACAAGGCAAATAGATTTGTTATAGTCAATTAGTTACCTTCAATAATTTGTACCTAATATGTGGTTCTTTTAATCACTAAATTAGTCTGTTTCTTGTAATCGTTTTTAAACATTTTTTTTTTTTTTCTTTTATACCCTAAACATTCGGGTGATAAATGTCGCCTACTACTACATATTATCTGCTCTTAATAGTAATCATTTTTTTTATGGTTGATATACATGGGGTTATTTTGTGCTTTTCCACTTTATTGCTAGTATTACGTTTTCGGGATATCTGACATATGTTCAGTACTAGTGGTTTTGGAGATACCTTCCTATCAGGCGGTTCTTCCACTTTGCGGCTACCAGATAGCCATCGGCTTCCCGTTTTCTCGTCTTCTTCTTCTCATCATTTTGAGTCTCCATGTGCCCAGTGTACTCCTGGTCTTGGTTATTATTGATGTCTAGTACCTTTTCTAATTCGGGTTGACCTCCGTTCATTTCCTGGTTGGATTCTTCCATTGATTGGTCCCTCTTCTTCCGCGTTTCCCTTATTCTTTGGGCGTACCCTTCAATGATCTGGTCCAGTTGTTCTTGATAATTTTCCTTCTTCTTGTGAAGCATCTTTCTTCTAGGAGTATTCACTTTAAATACCTCATTGTTTATAACCTTCTCCGTCATAACATAGTCACTGGCATGTAACGTTGTCTTAATCGTTCCGTCATCTGGGTTATTAATTAAATAGTTTAATGGTCGGTTATTCGTTAAGGAATCAATTGACCTTGTCTGTTGTATTTCATTTGTTGGTATATTTAATTTAATTGTATCCTTAGTTAAGTTTTTACCCACGGTTTTATGGTGATTTACTTTTAATATTTTTATGAAGTCCTGTTCATACTTCTTACCGTTGATTCTTGCTCTATGACGAATAGTTGGTTTGTCCACGAAGTTAATTAATCCACTCCTAGTCATCTCTAATATTTCCTTTGTAATCCTTGTCTTCTTAGAGCGTATTATTCCTTTTATCTTTGTCTCTTTCTCTCCTGTTTTCTTAATTATCTTGTTCTTTACATTTTTAATGATGGCTTCTTTATGCTGAATATTCTCTTCATTCCTGTGGTGTGTATCCTCAGGCACCAATGCTTTCGAGTCTTCTTTATTCTCAGTTTGTTTACCAGTGTCTTCGGATTGTAGACTTAATTCTTCCATGGTTTCATCATTTGGTACTTCTTCTATCTCTGAGTTGTTGTCGTTTGGTAATTCTCCTCTTGTTGTCTGATTCACCTCTTTCGTATATTTCCTATTCATTTCATCCATTTTCTGGCTAATCTTATTTAATGTGGCGTTCAATTCTTCTCTGATGGCTCTACTGTTGTCATCTATTTTACTGTTCAGCATGTCCATGGATTTATGGGTATTATCTATCCTTTTATTCAAGTCTTCCTTCAGTAACTCCATATTTTTACTAATAGACTCCATATTTTTATTTAAGTCACGATGATTCTCCACCCGTGATTTCCTACCGTCTTCTTTTACCGATTCATGATTTTTATTCGCGGTCTCTTCCATCTTTCTCTGGTTATTTTCCATCATTGTTCTTATCATCTCGACTATGCTCAAATCGCCTGGTTGTGGGATTCCTTCAGGTCGAGTTTCGATATTATTGATGGTAATGACTTCCATCTCGTGTATGGGTTGTACTTCCTCTGTCTCTGTATCCGGTTGTACATCTCCTATCCGACTGTCCTTATATCTCGTATCATATTGATGGGTGTGCGGCATGTTTATTCTTTCGTGTCTACCGGGCTGATATAAAATATAAAAAATATTTTTATTTAATATTTTTTAAGCCACACTAGTTGGTGCGCCAATTTGTAATCTAACGAAACCCTCTCCTTTAAAAGCCACACTGTTGGGCTAGCCAATTTGTAATCTACCGAAATTCGGTGTGTATTTCTGCCACACGGTGTATGCGTTAGTTTGTAATAAAATAAAAGTATTGCTGTTGTTATTTAAAATTATGTTTATGTTTAAAATATTAAAGGTAGTGATTAAATAAAATTCAATTATGTGTGAAATATTATTTAGATGTTGTAGTTGTTGAAGGTTACTAATTTTGCAAAGCAATTTAAAATGTAACATTCGAGGTTACTCAAAGTGTGTTTACAATCGTGTAATTATAATTGTCTGGAAAGAATTCCCTTATATGAAACGAATAAAATAGTTGGGTTGATAATAATTAAATACTAATTTTGCTTAGGTTTAAAAGTAAAGTACAATAGTTGGTCGCTTGATGATGATGATCGTCTTGTTGATACTGGCTGTGAAACTTCTCCTCCAGGTTGCTGATAGTCTAAGTACGTTACGTCTAGTAATGTCTGGACAATATAATAAACAAAATATACTTTCACGTACCTGGTCGTGTTTTCTAGAAGTTCAATAAGCTGTCAACTCAGTTTACAAACACCAACTCACTTTAGTTGCAAAGTTAGATTGCCTTGTTTGTTAGTGGGCGCCACACGGATTTATTTAGGGAAAATCCCGTGTAAAACCCACAAATAGAATCACTGAATGATTAAAAAAATTTAAAATGATTGTTTATTACCTTTTGGTAATGCTATTCCAAAATATTTAAACACAACTGAAGGTTGTTTGAGTTTTCTAAATAAAATATTTAACTATCAGTTAGAAATAAATCAAGTCTAGTTATGCTGTTAATAATGGGTTTTATTCATACCCTTGATAGAGAATTCAAAACAAATATAATTAAAACATACAATGATGTACAATTGTAAATAAGTTATTATGTACCTTATAAGGCTTGCTCAGAGCACAAGTGGCGAATCTGGCTAAGTCCAGATATTTGTTATTTTTAACATTAATATTATTAAAATCTCAGATGTGAGTTCTTTGAGACACGAAAAAGAAGGTAATGCCTACACAATGGCTAATAGCTTTCTGATATAATATTGATCAATAATGTTTTGACGTTACTTTTATAACGTAAACAAATAAAAATAACCTATTTGATAGGTTATGCGTTCGTCACACCTGATTTATGAATTACAAAGTTTATAAATTGAGAACACTTATAACTAACATTCAGTTTAATTACTAATGACAAATTCATCAAATAAATTGAGACATGGTGTAATATTGAAATGTTTCTATGGTTTGCGTCAGTACAGATCAGTGTATAAAAACGTACAGGTTATAGCGCTCATAGAAAAAATGAAATAATGGTTACACTGTTACCTTTTGGTTTTAATTATTTAATTAAAACTCATTGTAGCACCTTGATAATCGGATTATAATGATTATCATTATTCACTGCACTCGCACAAGAACAGAGTATTTCGATCCTCTTCTAACTTAATGGATCGTGAATAATATTATTTAATTACTCCTGTTCATTATTTTCCCGCACAAAAATGAAATAATACTGCACATAATCACTATTGTTTTCTGTAGAATAATTTGAAGTAATCGTAGGTTATTGTCGAATGGTTTCCTTTGATGTGTTCTCGAGATGACGCTATCTGTTATTAAAAATGTGGAGACGACGGGCGCACGTTCTGCACTGAATGAAGTTGATAAATGTCTGTCGAGAATCGGTTGCATTCTCTTATATACTCTCCTCGTCGATCGGCCTTAGGCAAAAATGTTAATTACTAACTAATTTTGTGATTGGTTCTTGCAGGTGTGATGAGTATGACGTATTGATCATTTAGCCATTAACAACGGTTTTTTAACTGTCAAACTCTGAGGTGGCAGATAGCTTTCATTGTTGTTGGTATTAGTAAACAAATTTCTGATGCATATTTTGCAACTGATGCTAACATCTTTCCCGCACTTAATACAGTTGCGATTGGGTCGATATCATCATCAAATTAAAGATTATTTTGTCCTCTTTAATTTGATATCACTTGATACCGAGTTAACTTCACTTTTACCGACATTGCTACATAAACAATGTTCGGGTACACTATTTTTCACTGTCGTCTGTTTACCTGAATCGACGATTTTACACTTTGATTAGTATTGTTTGTGTTCACATAGCATTTTATTACTCAAACGTTTATATGAGAACACTATTAACTCTGTACTGACATTTTTACTGAACATAATAAATACACCTTAACTTTATACATTGTAATGAACGATTCTTATTACTATGACATTTCGTTTTACGCTAACTCGTTCTATTCTACTACTTAACAATTGAATGATGATTAAATATATCATTTTAATAATGTTTTTTGCTATGTTGGAGCATAACAATTGTTCTGTGTATTTAATATACACTTACGTTACCTCCCAATAACCAATTCACTGATTATTGCTTGGTCTAGGCGTTGTTAAGTCATACCGTCTAGACTGGAATTTTGCCTTAACAACATTTATTGGTTCTCAATTCGGTAATTTGTTGAGGTACTTTACTTGTATAAGATTCCCTCATACAAATGGTTTTTCTTTCTCATAAGTATATTTGATATTGAAATCTATCTTTGTTCTCACTTTGTAGCCATTGCTAATTTTAGTTTTGGCATTCATAATTTACTAGTCATGGTTAAATTTATTATCAGCAAAATGCTAATTCTGATTTCACAGTATTCAGATTCTTATTGATTCACTTTTTATTTACATATAATATTCTGTTTACATTATCTACTGACTTGATTGACAGCTTAATGTAAATTTACTCTGTCCATCAGTTTGTGTTAGTCATTGTCTGGTTGTAGTGTCAAACAGTATTTGGGTCTACTGTTTCAGGTGGCACTTCTGCTTCATTCTTCCTCCTTGATTGCTCTCTTCTTGTTTATTCTTATTACTATATTCCCTATTTACATTATTGTTCTGTCCTTATAAAATCTGATAATATACGTTTAGGTTAGGTAACATTTTGTTATGTTACATATACCCCCTCCTCAAAATTGATCATTTGAGAAAAAATTTATTTTTTATAAAATTATCATTTCATGTCAGTTTCTTAGTATATTTCTATGGTCTTTCTTTTTTTTTCTTGTACTCTTTGATTTTTTAACATACGATTAGTGTATTACTCTAGCTTGATCTTTTTTCTAGTGATATAATTCTTAACTTACTAGTATTTTCGAGTCGCTTACTTTCTAAGTCATTTAACTACAATAGATCTCATTTCTTAAATTAACAATTTCCTGTCTTATTCACATTCTTCTTTCTTATTACATATCTTTACATTCGTGATTATCTTAATGGTTATTATAATTTATACCTCACAGATTCTTTCATAATAGCCCTTGATACATTAATACAATATAACTCCCTAACTTTTGTAGTGGGTTCGGAATCAGAGTGGCTTACATTCTCTGCCGTTCCTCAATACACATACTCAGATTCAGAGGCATTACTCTTCTCTGTCTGAGAAAAAAATAAACATTGCACCAGGCAATAGTTGCACTATCACAACTCATAAAATATAATACGTATCATTCATTTTCAATAATATAATATCTTTAATATAATATTCAAGGTATCAGAGGTTTTCATTTGTATCACATTTCCATCTTTATACTTGTTAACATACTTTCTTTTTACAGGTAATTATTTCTTTTCAGACTTGACATTCTCAGTTATGCTTTTTCTCAGATGTATAGTTACTTTTTGTACTAGTTGACAATTTGTCTTGGCTCACTTGAGTATTCTTAAGATTACACACTTATTTTGCTGTTTATATACTTATGCAGTTGTTTTCACATATATAGTCTACAATATTTTATTCTCACATTAGTTTACAAGTTTTTTTTTCCTTAATCATTTATACTTATCCCGAATCATCAGGATCTACACTATTCATATACTGACTGGTTTTTTGTTAGATGTTCTCTGACATTCCTGGTGATGTACAATATTTGATAATTAATAAACATTTTTCTCTTTTCATTCCATTATAACAATAGTTATCTTTACAATTAACTCACTTTGTTATTCTTCTTCTCTACTCCTTCAAGTGATGGTGGTTTTCACTTATTCTGGATGATTTTACATAATATACAATATTCGATAATTACAATTTAATGTGACAATATAATAACATATCAATATCTGATTTTATAGACATTCTTGGGGTTACATGGTTCAATTAATAAACATTTTTTCTCTCTCTACTTTCCATAATAATATCCTTCTTTTATTTTACACACTTTGTTATTCTGCCTCTCTACTCCTTCAAAGGTTAGTTGGGTGAACCTTTATTCTGGATGATTTTAATTAATATTTTAGTTTTATGAGAGGTACCCAATAATCATTTGATAAAATTTAGTTACATATAGTATTCATGTGGATAAACATTTTTTTTTTTCGAATTATAGTATAGTAATTTTAGTTATATGCCACTACTGGCTCTTTATGGCATTATAGATGTCCCTTTTTTTTCTTATTAAATCATTTAGTTGGCATTTCATAATTTTTCTATCCTTTGGTGTGATAGATCTGGTTCTTTTTTCACAAGTAACAAATAGTTTGGCCTATATCTTAATCCTACACACTTTTGTAACTTAACAAGGCAAATAGATTTGTTATAGTCAATTAGTTACCTTCAATAATTTGTACCTAATATGTGGTTCTTTTAATCACTAAATTAGTCTGTTTCTTGTAATCATTTTTAAACATTTTTTTTTTTTTTTTCGTTTATACCCTAAACATTCGGGTGATAAATGTCGCCTACTACTACATATTATCTGCTCTTAATAGTAATCATTTTTTTTATGGTTGATATACATGGGGTTATTTTGTGCTTTTCCACTTTATTGCTAGTATTACGTTTTCGGGATATCTGACATATGTTCAGTACTAGTGGTTTTGGAGATACCTTCCTATCAGGCGGTTCTTCCACTTTGCGGCTACCAGATAGCCATCGGCTTCCCGTTTTCTCGTCTTCTTTTCTCATCATTTTGAGTCTCCATGTGCCCAGTGTACTCCTGGTCTTGGTTATTATTGATGTCTAGTACCTTTTCTAATTCGGGTTGACCTCCGTTCATTTCCTGGTTGGATTCTTCCATTGATTGGTCCCTCTTCTTCCGCATTTCCCTTATTCTTTGGGCGTACCCTTCAATGATCTGGTCCAGTTGTTCTTGATAATTTTCCTTCTTCTTGTGAAGCACCTTTCTTCTAGGAGTATTCACTTTAAATACCTCATTGTTTATAACCTTCTCCGTCATAACATAGTCACTGGCATGTAACGTTGTCTTAATCGTTCCGTCATCTGGGTTATTAATTAAATAGTTTAATGGTCGGGTATTCGTTAAGGAATCAATTGACCTTGTCTGTTGTATTTCATTTGTTGGTATATTTAATTGAATTGTATCCTTATTTAAGTTTTTACCCACGGTTTTATGGTTATTTACTTTTAATATTTTTATGAAGTCCTGTTCATACTTCTTACCGTTGATTCTTGCTCTATGACGAATAGTTGGTTTGTCCACGAAGTTAATTAATCCACTCCTAGTCATCTCTAATATTTCCTTTGTAATCCTTGTCTTCTTAGAGCGTATTATTCCTTTTATCTTTGCCTCTTTCTCTCCTGTTTTCTTAATTATCTTGTTCTTTACATTTTTAATGATGGCTTCTTTATGCTGAATATTCTCTTCATTCCTGTGGTGTGTATCCTCAGGCACCAATGCTTTCGAGTCTTCTTTATTCTCAGTTTGTTTACCAGTGTCTTCGGATTGTAGACTTAATTCTTCCATGGTTTCATCATTTGGTACTTCTTCTATCTCTGAGTTGTTGTCGTTTGGTAATTCTCCTCTTGTTGTCTGATTCACCTCTTTCGTATATTTCCTATTCATTTCATCCATTTTCTGGCTAATCTTATTTAATGTGGCGTTCAATTCTTCTCTGATGGCTCTACTGTTGTCATCTATTTTACTGTTCAGCATGTCCATGGATTTATGGGTATTATCTATCCTTTTATTCAAGTCTTCCTTCAGTAACTCCATATTTTTACTAATAGACTCCATATTTTTATTTAAGTCACGATGATTCTCCTTCATTGACTCTATATTTTTATTTAGTAACTCGATATTCTTCTGATTCTCCGCCCGTGATTTCCTACCGTCTTCTTTTAGCGATTCGTGATTTTTATTCGCGGTCTCTTCCATCTTTCTCTGGTTATTTTCCATCATTGTTCTTATCATCTCGACTGTGCTCAAATCGCCTGGTTGTGGGATTCCTTCAGGTCGAGTTTCGATATTATTGATGGTAATGACTTCCATCTCGTGTATGGGTTGTACTTCCTCTGTCTCTGTATCCGGTTGTACATCTCCTATCCGACTGTCCTTATATCTCGTATCATATTGATGGGTGTGCGGCATGTTTATTCTTTCGTGTCTACCGGGCTGATATAAAATATAAAAAATATTTTTATTTAATATTTTTTAAGCCACACTAGTTGGTGCGCCAATTTGTAATCTAACGAAACCCTCTCCTTTAAAAGCCACACTCTTGGGCTAGCCAATTTGTAATCTACCGAAATTCGGTGTGTATTTCTGCCACACGGTGTATGCATTAGTTTGTAATAAAATAAAAGTATTGCTGTTGTTATTTAAAATTATGTTTATGTTTAAAATATTAAAGGTCGTGATTAAATAAAATTCAATTATGTGTGAAATATTATTTAGATGTTGTAGTTGTTGAAGGTTACTAATTTTGCAAAGCAATTTAAAATGTAACATTCGAGGTTACTCAAAGTGTGTTTACAATCGTGTAATTATAATTGTCTGGAAAGAATTCCCTTATATGAAACGAATAAAATAGTTGGGTTGATAATAATTAAATACTAATTTTGCTTAGGTTTAAAAGTAAAGTACAATAGTTGGTCGCTTGATGATGATGATCGTCTTGTTGATACTGGCTGTGAAACTTCTCCTCCAGGTTGCTGATAGTCTAAGTACGTTACGTCTAGTAATGTCTGGACAATATAATAAACAAAATATACTTTCACGTACCTGGTCGTGTTTTCTAGAAGTTCAATAAGCTGTCAACTCAGTTTACAAACACCAACTCACTTTAGTTGCAAAGTTAGATTGCCTTGTTTGTTAGTGGGCGCCACACGGATTTATTTAGGGAAAATCCTGTGTAAAACCCACAAATAGAATCACTGAATGATTAAAAAAATTTAAAATGATTGTTTATTACCTTTATGGTAATGCTATTCCAAAATATTTAAACACAACTGAAGGTTGTTTGAGTTTTCTAAATAAAATATTTAACTATCAGTTAGAAATAAATCAAGTCTAGTTATGCTGTTAATAATGGGTTTTATTCATACCCTTGATAGAGAATTCAAAACAAATATAATTAAAACATACAATGATGTACAATTGTAAATAAGTTATTATGTACCTTATAAGGCTTGCTCAGAGCACAAGTGGCGAATCTGGCTAAGTCCAGATATTTGTTATTTTTAACATTAATATTATTAAAATCTCAGATGTGAGTTCTTTGAGACACGAAAAAGAAGGTAATGCCTACACAATGGCTAATAGCTTTCTGATATAATATTGATCAATAATGTTTTGACGTTACTTTTATAACGTAAACAAATAAAAATAACCTATTTGATAGGTTATGCGTTCGTCACGCCTGATTTATGAATTACAAAGTTTATAAATTGAGAACACTTATAACTAACATTCAGTTTAATTACTAATGACAAATTCATCAAATAAATTGAGACATGGTGTAATATTGAAATGTTTCTATGGTTTGCGTCAGTACAGATCAGTGTATAAAAACGTACAGGTTATAGCGCTCGTAGAAAAAATGAAATAATGGTTACACTGTTACCTTTTGGTTTTAATTATTTAATTAAAACTCATTGTAGCACCTTGATAATCGGATTATAATGATTATCATTATTCACTGCACTCGCACTAGAACAGAGTATTTCGATCCTCTTCTAACTTAATGGATCGTGAATAATATTATTTAATTACTCCTGTTCATTATTTTCCCGCACAAAAATGAAATAATACTGCACATAATCACTATTGTTTTCTGTAGAATAATTTGAAGTAATCGTAGGTTATTGTCAAATGGTTTCCTTTGATGTGTTCTCGAGATGACGCTATCTGTTATTAAAAATGTGGAGACGACGGGCGCACGTTCTGCACTGAATGAAGTTGATAAATGTCTGTCGAGAATCGGTTGCATTCTCTTATATACTCTCCTCGTCGATCGGCCTTAGGCAAAAATGTTAATTACTAACTAATTTTGTGATTGGTTCTTGCAGGTGTGATGAGTATGACGTATTGATCATTTAGCCGTTAACAACGGTTTTTTAACTGTCAAACTCTGAGGTGGCAGATAGCTTTCATTGTTGTTGGTATTAGTAAACAAATTTCTGATGCATATTTTGCAACTGATGCTAACATCTTTCCCGCACTTAATACAGTTGCGATTGGGTCGATATCGTCATCAAATTAAAGATTATTTTGTCCTCTTTAATTTGATATCACTTGATACCGAGTTAACTTCACTTTTACCGACATTGCTACATAAACAATGTTCGGGTACACTATTTTTCACTGTCGTCTGTTTACCTGAACCGACGATTTTACACTTTGATTAGTATTGTTTGTGTTCACATAGCATTTTATTACTCAAACGTTTATATGAGAACACTATTAACTCTGTACTGACATTTTTACTGAACATAATAAATACACCTTAACTTTATACATTGTAATGAACGATTCTTATTACTATGACATTTCGTTTTACGCTAACTCGTTCTATTCTACTACTTAACAATTGAATGATGATTAAATATATCATTTTAATAATGTTTTTTGCTATGTTGGAGCATAACAATTGTTCTGTGTATTTAATATACACTTACGTTACCTCCCAATAACCAATTCACTGATTATTGCTTGGTCTAGGCGTTGTTAAGACATACCGTCTAGACTGGAATTTTGCCTTAACAACATTTATTGGTTCTCAATTCGGTAATTTGTTGAGGTACTTTACTTGTATAAGATTCCCTCATACAAATGGTTTTTCTTTCTCATAAGTATATTTGATATTGAAATCTATCTTTGTTCTCACTTTGTAGCCATTGCTAATTTTAGTTTTGGCATTCATAATTTACTAGTCATGGTTAAATGTATTATCAGCAAAATGCTAATTCTGATTTCACAGTACTCAGATTCTTATTGATTCACTTTTTATTTACATATAATATTCTGTTTACATTATCTACTGACTTGATTGACAGCTTAATGTAAATTTACTCTGTCCATCAGTTTGTGTTAGTCATTGTCTGGTTGTAGTGTCAAACAGTATTTGGGTCTACTGTTTCAGGTGGCACTTCTGCTTCATTCTTCCTCCTTGATTCCTCTCTTCTTGTTTATTCTTATTACTATATTCCCTATTTACATTATTGTTCTGTCCTTATAAAATCTGATAATATACGTTTAGGTTAGGTAACATTTTGTTATGTTACATATATATATATATATATATATTGTTATTTTATTAATTAACTGTCTTTTTATTAATCTATTATTACATTTTGTAAACCTTTTATACTTTCGGCTAGTGAAGCAGCCATATTGTCGAGTACCAACTTATACTCACCATGTCCAGGATCTCGTTAGACATGTTGAAAACCATATGGTTGTTTGAAATAACTATTAATTCACATGTTAAGTATTCAAATCAATATGGTTTTATTAAATTCTAAAAGAAAAAACAAACATCAGCAAGTTATAATTTTTACGTCAAAATACGAAATCTCCTTTCTCCCTCATACATTAATTTCTGTAATATTCAAGAATAAGTATTCATAAAATAGATTATTGTTAAGTAGACTTCCCCTTAAGATATAACACAAATACAAATTATTCTCTACGACATAACGAAAACCAGCGCTTTCACAGACACACACATACATATATCTATCCCCAGATTTTAAGAGCTCATAGTTTTGAAAATGTTAAAATTTTTTAATATTTAAAGCAAAATTTTGAAAGTTTCATTTTATGTTATTCCTGTAGGTTACTTATCTGTTCATTTTTAGTCCACAAGACGTCACTTTGTTATACCCGCACACATTCTTTGTTCTAAACTGTTAACTTGCCGAAAAAAAACTGTTCATTTCTGTTATTTATATTTTTACTTCACATAAAATTATTCTGTTGTTTTAATTTAAATTTTACTTCACATTTTGTTGTTTTGCGGGCCCGCACTTACGTTTCGAAACTTTTATATATACCACTCGCGAGTGGGGATGGCGTTATACTGGGCAGAGAAAACAGCGCTATTTTTTCAAGCGACGGTTGTTGTGTGCTTGATTCTATTGTTTTTTAGTTTGTATCCTTGCGCCAGCTGCATGTCACCGTTATGTAACTGAATTACTCATCAAGGATAGGCTCTGACGTAACGCTCGCCTGATGCTGGTTATATAATTTGTTTACTGTTGTGTTTGTCCTTGATTTGACTTTTACACAGTTTGTCGATTATTAAAACTGTCCACACAATACCATTAAATAATTCTGCATTCATAAAGTCAACCGCAGTGTAGCCACGTTTGCGATCGCTCCAAACAGGAAATTTACCCAAGTTTACAATTTCTGTCCCTATCACTCAATATGTTATTTATTATCATAAAAAAAAATTATAAATTGTGTTATTACCCCAGGTATGCCCAAAAACGCCCCGCTACAATATATATTACATTTAATACATAAATTTACCTCAAGATGTTATTTTTCTATTTGGAACATATAGTGATTGAAATATATATATATATTTTTTTTTTTTTTTTTTTTTTTTTTTTTTTTTTTTAATGGTGCTAAAAGGATCCACCTGTTACACTTGGATTATTTTATTGTTATCAGCATTGGCAGTTGTGATTGATATGCACTGAAAGTATATATGTATACACATTTGTTCATAAAATGAAAACTAAGAACTGGTATGAAGTACACAAGAAGTCAATTGTTAAATACTGTTTTTGAATACTGAATAATTAGTTATTGCCAATAGCATGAAACTTTTACTTGTTGATCATATTGACTGTTCATATTCAAGTGTTTGAGTATAATATGTTTTGATTGTAAGATGATTAAGCACCAATAAAAAAAAGGTTATTAATGTTAACTGATTGTTTTATTGCATGTCCTGTCAAGATGGGCTCCAGCCATTTTTTGCTTCCGTCTAGTCCAAGTGGCTAGTTTTTAAATTTTTAAGTAACGGCCTTCTCCCAAGTGACCGTTACAGTATCTTCTTAGGATATATTGCCTATTCATTTTAATTGTGTGTCCATATGATTGGAGGGTCTGGTCTCTTTTGCTTCTACTTGCTGTGTTAAGACAATTAATCATAACTCTTCTTGACATTTATTTCTAGTGCTTCTCATCTTTCAAATATACAGTAATTTTAAATCTCATGTAATGATTTCTCATGCAAAAATCAAATATAAATTCTTCTTAGCTCTCAACTTTCAAAAGCTAATTTGTAAACAAATAGTTTTAAAATTCTGACTATATGTTTTATACCGTAAAATTTATCAAATAAGAGAAACATGTACAAAAACTATAAATGGTCATACCAAATTGTTCCAAAATGGTAATGAGATATAAGAGTAAATAACAGCCCGTGTGACAACTACCCACATGTTCATAAAGCCACTCAGAAGTTCAGAAGTGGCTTAAGAGCAATTTTCCATGGGGATGGATTTTTTTATGATAAGAGGGATAGGTGTTGTTGGTAATAGGAAATACACCTGTTAAACCCTACTGTGTATATTATTTCAAGGCCTCTAGCAAGCTGGTACTGCCTGCTTGCAGGTTTTACGTATAAGATTTTCATTGGCAACTTACCCATTTGGCTACATCACTAATATTGTGCATAACATATTCCTAATGTCTGTCATTTCTTCCTTTAAGAAAAGTTCAAATATTTATGAAAAAATATCTATAAAAAAATCCTGTTTGTACATGTTTTATGAAAATCTTTTATGTACGTTTAAATTTTCATGTTAAATACACTGGTTGTTCAAAATTAGATCTTTCACTACATTATATAAATAACAATAATTGTACTATACATATTATATATATATATATATATATATATATATATATATACAGTATTTGCATTAGTTTAATTAGACACAAATCTTTATCATTTGTAATATTTATATGTTGTTTAATATAGAGGATGGTCTCAACATTATTCTGTGAATAATTTAAATCTGTTTTATTTTATTTACAGTGGTTATAATATACATGTTTTTTGTATAGTTTACATTATACTGGTAATTTCATATTGTTTTACTGTCAATCAGACACTAAAGCATTATTGTATGGTAGGCCTATTTATAATCACCTTTGTCCTATACTTATTTGATATAGATTTAGACTTACATTAGTTTAAGTGAGAAGTAGTTGATTTATAATTTTCTTCACACAAAAGATAATTAGCCACTCAAACAAAAGTATACGATTCATAATTAGCCAGTAACAGTACTTTTTGTTACCAACAGTAGAACACACACCTTTGTCAAACATCTTACCTGGGACTTTCCAGTGCTTGGTCATAATTTTTTTTTTCAAAATACATCCATATTTTAATAATTGTATGACTTTACAGGAGGAAACACATTACAATTAAAATTATTTATTCAAATAGATTATACATATAATACATGTAATTACATGTAAAAATTTTTTACAGTTGCTATAATTAAGAAGAAATTAGATGAATAAAGTTATAAGAAGTAAGAGTATTGTACCATTACTCACTCCCACATACAAAAATCAAAACAAAAGCTGGTTAGAGAAAAACAAATAATCATTTACTAGAGGCAACCACATACAGCAGTGTGATAGATGGTAAAGAAAACAAAACAATAGTTGAGAGTAAATTGGTGTACTGTAGTGGCTCACTGATATACCAAAATAACAAATGCAAAGACACTCAGTGGTACACCCAAATGCCAAGTTATGTTGAATGTATTAAAAAAAAATATGTTGAGAGCCTTATCCCATCATTTTGGTGACTTAATCTGTTTCTCCCTTCTTTTTTTTTTGTATTGGCCATCTGAGGACCACATGCCAATTTCAGTCTTTACTCCTGTTCTTTTCTTTTTCTCCAATATTCTTTTATCTTTTCACTGTGTCTCTTCTTCCTGTCTTCATTCCACTTTGAACCTGCGTTTTTCTCTCTCCTACCCTGGACTCCTTCCATTTTTAACACTTTTGCCCGAAAAACTTCTCTTTCAATCTCTACAAGTGTCACAAGCTATGTGTGTTTGAGCAAATCAGGTGCCAAATGCTAACCATGTGTTGTACTTACTGTACAAAAGAAAATTGTATATCTTCTAAATTCATAAAGATAGAGACTTGAAAACTTAATTAAAATTAAATTTAATCGATTCTCATCATTTCATTCACTTACACCAGGTACCTACCTGTGGTAACAAAAAATTTTCTCACAAGCCAACTTCTTCATGCCGTAATTCAAAAAAATTGTAACCAATCATTATAAATTAAATTTTGTTAAAACATGTAAAAAATTCAGAAAAACAATTTCTTTAGCTTATGAATACATTAAGCTACAAATTGAAGTAAAAAAATGAGACATTTACATCAACTAACAACAGAAATATAATGAGTTAAGTTATAAAGTTCAACAAATTTTGTAATTTTTGGAATGATGGAGAATAATGGTTTTAACAAAACAAAAGTTCAAAAATTGTAATTCTACAACTTTAGTTTTTGGACAAGTAAATTTCAGGTCACGCAGTACATACGAGTGATAACCCATATATGCTATGTATTTCCTTATCTTCCCCATTGTGTCATGTGACTTCTGAATGAAAAGTACCTTTATTCTTATTTATTGTTGTCACTTTAAATTTACTTTTGTAACACTACTTAATAAAACTATACAAAAAAAAACAATAATAAAAAGCACATTTGTAATGAACAGCTGGACCAGGAAACCAGCTACAACATCTGGTTGTTTCAGGATCACTATGAGAAAGTAGGACATATTTAAGTTACAAGATATTAAGTAATTCATAAAACAGTTTTCACTTTAGTAAACTATATTCAGATAAATTAGTTAGTGCTAACAAAAATTAGCTAATGTGGAGTTGATTTAAATGCTTCAGGCTGTTAGAGATCAAGTTTACTGTTGTCAGATAGAGCACCAAATTATGAAGTCAATCATGATATAGTACAAAAATTCAGTGCTAATGTAAAAAGTAATATAATACTTATCAGTTATAATTGTACTGATAGTAAGAAAGGTAGTATATCTATCTGGGTGAACTCTCAAATTCTTGTGTGTGTGTGTGTGTGTGTGTGTGTGTGTGTGTGTGTGTGTGTGTGTGTGTGTGTGTGTGTGTGTGTGTGTGTGGTGCGCGCGCGCGTGTGTGTGTGTGTGTGTGTCAGAGAGAATTGTAAAATTATTGTACATGAACATTATATCATAATTGTTAGGATTCTAACTGCAATAAGAAATTTTATGTGACGTTGCCATACTTATACAGAAAAATACCTAGGGTAGTAAAACTTGTAACAGTTTTTTTTTTCATAAGAAAAATGTAATAAATTAGCACAGTTAAAGCAAGTGTAATTTTCTATTGCAAATACTAAAAATCTGTTGTGGTATGCAGGAAAGCCGGTAACGGAGACAGCTTTGAAATGAGGTGGATTTCTGCTGAAGATTTGACTGAGATAAGAATTATGCCAAAAATGCTGTTGGATCACCTACCAGATAATGTTTATAAGACACTGGACACAGTAATTAATGAACAGCGAGTTGAAATTGTAGACGATGATGAAATTGCTGTTATATAGTTTTACTTGCAGGAATTTAAGACTTAGGAATATAGTAAGAGTAATGATTTTTACAGTACACAATCACACATACATATTCATAAACAATTTTAAATTAAGTATTAAAATCAATTATTATTTTTTGCTCAAGTAGAATATTTGTTTTGTCCCATTTAGTAACAGTTATGGTTGTGTTATCACCTTTATAACTGTCAGTGTTCATGACATTTTTACCACGTATTCTGTAGTGGCACGAGTTCTTCAAAAAAGAGACTATTTGTTCCAGTTGTTTTTGTCTTATTAAAGTAAATTTACAAGAAAAAGTTGGTCATCTGTATGTTAATTTAATGTTCATTAAATAATTTTGTTATACTACAAATTTGTGGGCATTTTTTATAATTAAGAAAGCTGTGCTGTTATAACACAGATCCATACAAAAATATATATCTTTTTGTTTAATATATGTTATGAAACAAATCTGTTATCATTCCTACTAAATCGTAGCTACCTTGTGTTATATTGTGTAAATATGTTTGCGTGGAGTTATATTGTTATCTTAACAATACCATATGCAGTCTAATAATGTAATAGTTATAACATATCTTAGTATTTATCAGCTAAATACTTATATAGTCAGTGTATTCAGTAGTCAAATGTATGGCAGCTGTTCACTGAATTTATTGTTGAAATGTAAGGACTTACTTGTATGTATGATGTGTTTAATTTAGTGCTGGAAGTGACTAGTTTTTAAAGTAATGTGTGCAATGATTTTAGAATACAGGTTTACTATATATAGTTAAGAAGCAAAAGTGCCTTAACATGCCACCCTCATCCATCGTATTCAGTTTAGTTGTAGCTATGTGTGTGGATGTTGAATTGAATGTACAAATGTCAAACGCCCAAAGTATAAACTTCTTTAGTTTTGATGATATTTTTATCTGGACATGAAATTTTATGTGTACAAGCAGTAGTGGTTCATGTCAGAAAAACTTTGGGAGTGGGATCTAACATCCTACAGAATAGTAAAATTTATAAGATATTGACGTACCTTCTGTGTTCTATAACGCGACGAAATGAAGGACCCAATAAACAATTAAATCTAACATAAAATGACCGTTAATGAAACCATTTACATAACCTTGGTTAAATGAATAAAATAGAAAATTACCAGAATGGCTAATAAAGAAGTACCATGCAATGTATACTAAGAATTAATGTATTCAATTATAAAACAAAGAACTATTAGTTAATGTTAATTAGAGTTTGGACCATAAGGGCATAATATGGTTGTAATATGTTTAGTTCATGTTTATGTTTTTATTTTTATGTCATGTAATAATTGTAATTCATCAAAGGGTATTAAGCCAAAAGGCTAAATAATATTTATAGATTGAAAGAGGGTACTAAAAGAAGTGCCAAAACATAGGCCAAATCAACCTAGATTTGTTGTAAAATAACTAGCAAATTATTATGTTACTGTAAGTCTATAGGAAATAGTATAATCACCAAGTTAGGCCTTATTCAGATAACAGTAACAACATTGTAATAATTTCATGAAATTGTAAAATAACTTTATAAATGTTAAACTACTTAAAGACCTAAGAAATAGAATTTTGGTAAAATGTTAAAACAATTATAAGAACACTCACATATAGCAAGTGAGATACCTAAATGTTTGTAATTTTGTAAAGAAGAACATGGTGTAAATTAATTTTAGGAATATTCAATATTAATGAGGGAGTAGTTTTAAGTAGGAAATATAAAAATTGTAAATCTTAAATAATCAGGGTCACATGACCTAGTAACCTGCCGTTTTGGACCAATAGGAATTTTGCTAATTTTTGTCAAACCCGTCGAGGGCAGAAGAAAAATTATTATTCTATTGTTAGACTTGAAAGTGATCAGTTAAAAATGTGTGTGTCTCTGAAAGAAGAAGTATACCATAGAATCGTAATCTGAGTCAGACAAAAAGAAAGTGAAAAAATATTAATAGAAATCCTGAAGCAAGGAAAGTATAAAATAACGCATAAATAGAGGGAACAAAGAATTAAACAAATAAAAAATATTTTAACATTTAACTGATTATTCTACAAGTGGGTGAGAAATAACCTAATTATAAAGACACTCTTAAAATTACACTACACCAGAATGATTTCCACTAACACTTATGCACCAGAACATTAGTGAAGAAACTAAGTTAAAAACAGTGGACAATTTATGTAATTCACTTTATTTATAAAATTTGTGTTTGTAATTGTATTACACATAGAGCCGGCATGACCAAGAGCCGCCATCTTTAAAATATTCTAGTGCATGCTGGGAAGACGTCATTTCATCTTGTTCGTAAACCAAATTATATAATTATTTTTTATTTGAGTTCTGTTTAGTTATAAGTCTTGTTATTTTAGTAGATAAGAATTATTTAATTTGTGATGTATAGTACTTCTTTGTGGGCATTTCGAGCTTTAATAACAGTCCAAAGAACCCCGAACTGAGTATAATATACGAAAACAATTCAGAATCGAACTGGAAGCAAGAATCGATACTTACATTTTGTAAACTCGACTTCAGAGTAATGAGAATTGTATTTGTCCAAAAATAAATGAAAATACGTTCCCTAATTAAAATAAACTGCTTTTATTTTAAATAAAAAAATAGAATAGAGAATCTTATTACAGCCAAGAAGAGTTGAACGACTACGAAGACTTAATTAAAAAACGTAACGCCAAGTAAGACGGTAGGTCAACTAACCTCATAAATGGGAGACTCTATACAATAATTAAATTCAATACTTATGAAACATAACTTGAAGTATTTTAATTACATTGAATAATTATAATAAAATCTATAAAACACCAGAAATATAAACATCGCTTTGTACAAGAGGTGAGTTAAATTTGAAAATCCTACAGCCACTATTCAAGTACGACGGCTAGGCCTACATCTGCTTAGCAATTACAAGAAACAAAAATTTTAAATAAATAATTCTAACTGTTATTCATTTTAAATATATCATATATTTGTTTTATTATAATTGGAGTCAACAACTTGTGGCCGTACAAAATAACAACCTTATTAAGGAAAGTCTTCGGAGTTTATAACAAACGGAATTCAATTATTCCAACAATACCTCGTTGAAGATTAAAATAAAACTATAAAATTAAAATATTCTTAAAGAAATAACACACGACCCTCACAAAAATAATGTTACAAATCGGCATCTAACGCGAGGCATTATACTAATAGTAAAAGAAATTCAACATATAAAAACTCAGCTACATAACGTTACAGTTCGGACAATGTTTTAATCCAATTCAGTGATGACTTTTGGTAACACAAAACAGAAAGTTTTTAGATATATGATTTTAACATGTTTACAGTCTTTAGGTATTTATCTTTCTTATACATATTGTTTATATTTTTTATTAACAAAGAGACAGTCATGTTCACAATGTCCAGGAAAATATTAGCGTACATTACAACAACATATAAATCTAAAGTTAATTAACAATGAGTATTACATAATTTTATGATAAAATTTATTGTTTATTCACAAAATCAAGACATCTGTCTTTCTGCGAAATGAAATTTTCAATAACCTTTTCATCAACATTACTTAAGTTGTAGATTACATTATTATTCACCAATACTATTGCTAGAGCATTTAGAAGATTTTCATTCATCATATTCCCTAGAAATGTTTTCTTTTAAGAGTAGAACATTGTTCTGATTCAGTGGTTGACGTAGGAGTTGTCACAATAATTTGACGGTTTTGCTTAAGGTAGCATTTAAACTATTACTAGACAGCCACGAAAGTGTGTTTACAACATTACAATATTTTTGAAATTTTCCATTGAATAAATTATTTCCAGTTCAGTCCATAACTTGTCTTGTTGTAACATTGGATAAAATCCTACAACTGATTTAAAGTCAGTGACAGAAATGTCTGATAATAACAGGAAATTGTCTATAGTAACTAAAGCTTAGTTTTGCTCGGAGCGGCTGTTGCGATCATCGCCATCTACTGCTCTAACCAGGTTCTCATAGTTCCGTTTTCCTCCAAGCGTCTGTCGCTAGAGGCGCTAGCGTCTCCAGCGTCAGACGCAGACCTGACCGCTCCAGGACCAGTTGGAGACGCAGTCGCGAGCGATTATTGCATTGTGTAGCACATGCTGTAGATGTTGGCCATATGCTGTGGGCCATAGACAGTCTAAAAAACTCTAAGAACTTATTTTCGTCCTTGCGTAAATGGTTCATGATCAAGTTTTTAAAGTATCCTTCAACAGTTCTGTTACTAAATACGGGATGTATCACTTGTCTTGGTTTTATTAAAGTTTCAATAATACCGTCGTCTTCCATTTCTTCCACTATTAGCCACTTCAGTATGCATTTTCTTTTCCTACAACTCATCGCAACACTTGACACCAACCAACCTCACCCAACTGACAAAACCCCAGAACTCACCCAGCTGACAAAAAGACGCTAGCGTTCAGTCACTTCGAGGAAAACAGCCCAGGGTAGCGATGATCGCTGAGCGACTATCTCTCAGTGATGATCGCAACAGACGCTCCGAGCAAAACTAAGCTTAAAGCTGCAGCTTCCAAGTGACCTCTGAATAAAAGTATTTACGATTTCTTCGAACTAACAAATTGTCATGTCATATACTACCTTGGCAATCACAGAATTTTTATTTTCATCATTTATTTTTCTCTCATCACTCTGCTTATCCAGAATCTTGCATGTATGTTTCCATTGAGCAAATATATAACTATAACAACCACTTGACATTGATTTAAATGTTTTTAGTCTCGTCACACCGAATCACTAAACACTCAGTTTTGTTTATTCGGTTTTTAATATGTTGTGTACATACCTGAAACATACTGTACTGTCTAGAATTTCATTTTGCACAATCTTAGATGTACCCTTAAAAACTGTTGCACTGTTTAAATGTTCTTTCAAAATTGTTTCCAGTTCTAATGAAAAATCAATTAATTCCCAACAACTCCATGGTTGTGATAGTCCTCTTTTTCATAATGCCCCCTTTCAGTTATCGTCTTTAATATATGCCTATTTTTAGCTACCTACTCATTAAACTTCATAATATTTTGCCTGTACATTGAATCTAATTAAACTGCTATATTTGTTGAGCCTAGTAAAGCTAATTCAGCACAGCAGTTTAAATTATGTACCCTCATGCTTCTTTGCCCTTTGATTTAAATGCCATATCTCTGTAAAGCCTAACACTGACCATGTTTTGTTTATTCTGTCGTGATAAAAAAGAACAAACAGAAAACAAATCAGACGGTTAACATATCATATCCAGATATCCACTTGTAGTTATTGTAAATTTCTTTACAAAAAAGGCAAGTAAACCTCGACAACCGACAGGTAGAAGAGGATTGCTAAGAAGAAGAAAATAAGTAAAAATACCTTATCTTGCTGAGTTAAACTTAACATAGGTGTAGGCCTATGAACTTTTCTTCTAAAGGAAGTGTCTTAAAACTAGTTTTTAGAATATTGTCTGTACTATTCTCTGTTTATACTACTTTTGGTTCAATACTTCAAAAATATAGAAACGTTAACACAAACAAAAGTAAACAAAGAGAAAAAATGAAAACAAACCCTCGCAGTGCAACACTCTACCTACAATTTTTATTCTTTAATAGTTATGTAAGTAATTGATTTTACAGTATATATGTAGTTTATGTTTCATCACTTTATAAAGAGTATTCGCCTTAATTTTCTATTGAATTTCTTAAGTGTATTGTTTGTGAGAAGATATCCGCCCTGAATATTTTAAATGATAATTTAAATATGTTGAAATATGTATTTTCATATATCTGCATATTTGAAAAGCATTTTGGTTCAACATGCACACACATTTTTAAAGCTGTATATTAGTGGAGGCAATATGTAAGCAGCATACCTAGTTATTATAGAAGTGTATGACGTGTGACCCTATTTTAAAATTTGCCAAATTTGGTGGTGGAATTAAAATTTTCAACTAATTGGTGAATGTCTGTTGTGTATGTTACATGTATAACACAATTCAGTGTCCTTTCAGTTTGTACTGAATTTTTAATAACTATTCACGCTGAAGTTAACTTTTAAAAAATACAATAAACAGTAAATTTTTGTAAATTCCGTACCTATTCTAAAATAATTTATTATTATTATTATTATTATTATTATTATTATTATCTCATAATAATAACTGTATTTGTAATTCTCCCAAATTATTACCATGACATCTTCATATGTTGTTCATATGTACCTTTGGATTTGGTGTTTATAATTTTGCCATCATTTCTCAAATTTTAAAATAATACTTAAATGTTTATTTTCAGTGTTATTTTAAAGTTAGCATTAACAGTTTAATGCTGTAATATTTTTGGTGTAATATTAAGAAATTATTTGATATTAACAATTTAAGTTTATTGTTCAAGTACAGAAAAGTAATACATTTTATAGTTAATGAATGAACACTATAACTTTATGTGAGTTGTACAAACATTAAGTTTCCATAAAAGTAAAATAAAAGGTAAGTAGTATTGGCTATTTAACTACTCTTTAAAACAGAATGTTGGTTCTGTATTATTTTTTATTTCATAATTTTATAGCAAACTGGGAAAATTGTTTTAATTAATTTATAAAACTGTTTCAATGTAAACAATTTGTAAGGTGATTATTTTTTATGGCAATAGAGAGAGAAATGTAAGAAGAAGCATTAACACTCATAATTATTTTCCACTGAGTGCAGAAGTGAGTGAGAAGAATTAATGAATCTTCCTCATCCTAAAAATCTGAAATTAGGTTTAATTGGAAGTATATATTTTAATTTTCTGTGATTCAAAATTTCAAGTTTTAGAAAACTCTTTGGGGGAAAGTGGAAAATTTCTACAAAAATTATAAAACCACCAAATTTTTAATTTTTCAGAGATGTGTTAATTACAGATTAAGTTATAACCTGGTCTGATCAGTCTGTTTTTATATAACTAATATTCTTTGTAGGGGAATTTTATAAGTATTCATGGAAACTCCATTATTGGGCAGTACAATTTCTATTATAATTATTCCATTAATTTTACAAAAACATCAAATTATTAATCATAAATACTCAGCCTTTGTACTTTTAATAAATCTAACAAAGTAAATTACCAGAAAATTAATCTTAATTAGTGGTAACATGTCACAGTTAGATTAATTGTTTCAATATAGTGTAAGAAATTAAGACAGTATAACAGTATATACTATAAATTTATAAAGTTTTTTAAGATCTGTAAAACAAACAATATCTCTCATTGCTGAACTACTAACCCAAACTAAAAAAGATAGTATATTACTGTAATCAGTAGAACTATTTCACATTTTGTTAAAATTGATAATAGTACAGTATACCAGAATAAACAACAGTGAAAGTGTATTTTAATATCAAATCTAAAAAAAAATTAATAAAAAAGTAAATTCCCATAATAGAGGTTGCTTTTCTCTTTGTCAACCATAAACCTGCCCATCCTTGATTCATATTTGTTGTCACACAGTAATCAGATTGTTTGGTGCAGCCTTTGTACTGTATTGACCATTTCCCATACAATGTAAATTTATACAGTACAAATATTTTACTAATTATGTTAGTAACTGCTAATACAGTAGAACCTCATTAACCCGGATCAACTGGGGCCGGGGCCGATCCGAGTTAACGAAAATCCAGGTTATCCAGAGAATGAGGGAAAAACGATAAAAAAGAACATGTACTTACCAAAAATATTTTTAATGGCGTTTAAAAATTATTATCGGCACACTTTCACGTAAAAACACATAATATGTATTTACACTGTACACAATATAGGTACAAACTAGTCGGTAGTAAAAAAGGCAGTGAGCTTTTGCTGCCTCAGTTTTGTGTATCGCTTACGAGCAGCGCGATCTCACATCCGCTTTAGCATTAGAAGCTCGTTTGGCGATGTTTTGGCTTGACTCTCGAAATAAACCATCAATTTATCTATGTTTCCTACTGCTTCTGCGTGGCTCATAACCACAGCTGGTTCATCAACACTGTCTGAATCCTCTTAATTTTCGTTTTCTGTAACACTGCATGATGCAATAATTTCTTCCTCTGTGATCGCTTTATAACCTCCGTCATTGTCAATTTGCAACCAGTTGTCAATGTCTTCATCAACATCGGAACAGCCATCGATATTTTTAAAAATGTCTATAAAATCTTCCACACTTGTTTCTTCTTCTTCTTCTTCTTCTTCTTCTTCTTCTTCTTCTTCTTCTTCTTCTTCTTCTTCTTCTTCTTCTTCTTCTTCTTCTTCTTCTTCTTCTTCTTCTTCTTCAATTGTATTGTTTTCTGGCAAGTCACACACACCAGGCCACAACTTTTTCCATGACTTTATCAAAGTTTCTCTTCCAACCTGGTCCCAAGCTTCCGCAATCATATAAATAACAGTCTTTAAGTTAAAAGATTTCAGCACCTCTATCACACCATGCTCTCCTTCGTCCTCTACCAGTTGACTTAGCATTTGCCTTTTGTACACTTTTTTTATTTTTTCTAGAACTCCTTGGTCCATCGGTTGAACGAGAGAAGTTACATTATGTGGTAAAAACTTCACTGAAATGTCATCTTTGACTAGTTCATTGACAGACGGATGCGAAGGCGCATTGTCAATCAGCAAAACCGCCTTGTTGGGAAGGCCACAGTTCTTCAAATATTTTTTTACTGATGGCACAAAATTCTCGAAAAACCATTGTTTGAAAATGTCACTAACCATCCAAGCACTTTTTTGTGAGCTGTAAACGACAGGCATTGAGCCTCGTTTCACATTTTTCAATGCACGGGGGTTTTTAGACTTTCCTATTATAAGGAGAGGAATTTTGTGCTTTCCTGACGCATTACTGCAAGCCATTATGGTGAGGCGGTCTTTCCCTTTTTTATACCCTTTCGCTGAATCTCCTAATTTTGAGGCTAGTGTTTTACTCGGCAACATCTGGTAAAATAAACCGGATTCATTGGCATTGTAAACTTGATCTGCAGTCAGTTCTTCCTGTTTAATAAAGTCTTCAAACTCTTTTTTAAATTTATCTGCTGCTTCAACATCACCTGACAAGCTTTCTCCAAGGATTGTAAGTTGACACACTCCATGCCGTTTTTTCCATCTGTCCAACCACCCCTGGCTAGCTGTAAAACTCGGGTCTCCATGGGGCAACTGTTTGTTCAAACTCAATGCTTTCTGTTGGATGATGGGTCCAGAAATCGGCAAACCACGTTCTCTTTCAGCACAAAACCAGACAAACAGTGCTTCATCCAGAGTTTCTAGTTTAGTAGTTTTTGCTTTACACCGATTATCCAAACTGTTCTTAGAAATCATTTTGAAACAAAAGTCTTCAATGCGTTTTCTGTTCTTTTTCCAATCAGATACGGTCGATGTTCCTACTCCAAACTCAGCAGCAATGTTCTTTAACGATTCTCCCTTATCAATTCTTGTCAATGCTTCCATCCTTTTTTTCATAGTCACAACAATGTGTTTACGTTTCATCGCCATCGCGAACAACACGCTAACGAAACAGCACAACGATACTGTACCTCGACAGTGACACTAGGACAACACGCGAACACTACCGAGATTGCAGCGCAACTGAGGAATGTTGTTTCTAGGTCAATGTCAAGTGCGAGGCGTGGGGAGGGGAAGGAGAGGGTTGGCAGGTGGGGTGAGTGCAGTGAACTCGCCTGCTGGCAAGTGAATTCGAGTAATGTACCTACTGAGAATAGCGATTTATCGTCTGTAAAACAAGTCTTCATTTGCTACGCTAAACAACATAATTTTTTTTTCAAAAACTGGTCCGGGTTATCCGGACGTCCGGGTTAACAAGGTTCTACTGTATAACCATGTTACTGGATGGGGCTTTCAGAGCTGTTCATTAAATTCATTTGCAACATGTAGCAAACTTTGTCCTTTTAACTGTCTAGCTCCAAATGTGTGAAAATAATGTGGAAAGATAAGTGCGTTCTCGTATGTAATTAGAGCAATTTTAGTCTTTATAATCTACAAATATATTGTTGTTTCCATGAAAATGATCAATGAAGTCATCTTATATATTATATATCTTCAGTAATTCAGCATGTCTTGCAGTATTTCAGTGTTTTTGACATTGTAGACTTATGACTTTCAGTTGTGTTTGTTTTGGTACATGCTGTAGTTACCAAACTGGTATTCTTGTTTATCATATGCTTCTTTGATTTTTACGATCTTTTTCTTAAAAATAATATAACACTTACTTTCTTTAAAATAAATTAATGCATTAAACATTTTGTATAGAAGAATACCGTAATACATCATTAGTTAGTATTGTAGTTTTAATGATTTTATTTGTAACATGATTAGAAAATTTCAGGCAGATGTAAATATGAAATTGGCATCGTATGTAGTGAAGTTTTGTGTCGTATGTGGTTAAAGATAACCGTTATTATTAACTACTATTAATAATGGTTTTAAATTGTAATCAAAGTTGTACATGACGTTTCACACAAAATTTTGGAAAAAAGATTAATCCAACTTTTGAAAAGAGAAAAGTATTTTAACACACCTGAAATTATATTATAAAAAACTCTAAAAAGTGAAAAATAATTTTTACGTTTGATGCTGTCTAATGTAGAAATAAGAATTTTTGTAAAAAAAAACTACCATAACATTTATAGTGAGTCTATGTACTTTGAATCTTATGCTACTTGGCTGAAAAAACAAGCTTTCACATAACTTTATCCCAATACACTTTTGAAAGTCGGTGCCAGGTCACTTTTTTTAACCTTACTAACTCATCAAACATTACACCAAATAATGTTTTACAAAATTACAAGCCAATTGACCACCAAGTGCTACAATACTTCACCCTCACAAAAATTACCTTAAAAGTAAAGTAGAAAAGATGAAGTCACATTTGTAGCTTCTCATATATATATATATATATATATATATATATATTTATTTATATTATAACCCACCTTTCGACTATCTGTTGAATAATAAGATGTAAGTAAATTCGTTTACTGTTGTATTGCACTATTTCCGCCGTTCGCTCCCGCCTCGGCGTTCAAAACCAGTGACATAATTCGGAGCTGACAACTGCTGCTCCGTCCGCTTTGCTGTGCTATCGTATCTTTTAATTTTATCAGTAATAATAATGCAAAAAAAACAAACAGATGTACTCCTTTAATCAATCTTTATTCAAACGAATTGATCAATTACGTTTTTTTTCTTTATTTTAATACAAATTGTGACAAAATTATGTCGTCTTCGCTTATAAGTTGGTAGTTACTAATAACTATGCTGGGATCAACCTCGATAATGATGCTCGTTGTTTTTATTCTATTAAATAAAATAATCTCAGGGCGTATTCGGTTCGAATGTTATGGTTAAACAATTAATACAACTCTTAAAATCAAAATACAAACTTTACAAGATAAGGATATAAAAAGGTTTTGATGGTTTTATAGTGCAAACTAGTAGTCGTGGTTGTGTTGTCCACAGTTCTAGGTTATGAAAAGTTTTAGATATTTATTAGTTGTTGTTCAGTTTTTTGGTATTCAAAAGGTGTAATAATCAATTTGTGTCATCTTCAAGTGTTCTTTAGTGTTGGTGTATATTATAGTGTATGTGGTTTTTTATTGTTTAGTATTCTAAGTGGTTCGTGTGCTCAGATGTGGGTGTTGTTGTTAAATAAGTTTATAAAATTATACAGATTCACCCAGATCCTCTTCTTTTATTTGTTCAGGACAAAGATGGGGTCCAAATCTTCCTTAATTCTTCTTCCAGGATTTAAATTCTTCAGAATTGGGGTCTTGTTGGTCTTGGGTTCCTCTAATGTTCTTCAATAACTGTCCTGATTCATTTTACTATGTTTGGTATAGGTTTTCTCTTATTAAAATATAATTAGCTAAGACGTTATAAAAACGCGTCCGTTTTCAGTGATGGTTGTTAAAGAAGTTCCTATTTTATTTATCTGAACTTTCGGTTGCTAAGGTAAAACTTGAAATCTGGTTGGTTGATTCAGATATACATTGTCATACAAATTCATTATTTTATTCCATGAATTTGGCCAAAACTTTTAAATTAGTATAACTTTGTTATACTAATTGGGAATTTAAAACTAATAGCATCATTATTTTGGTCTTAACATTTGTGACACATAGACACAAAACATGCCTATTTTTGCTTAAGAAATTCTGATGTTACATTTTTGCTATTTGAATTTTCTTAAATAATTTAAAACTGATTATTTCGATTCCATATTTACTGTGTATACTATTAATTATAAACCTATCCATATTACAACATTTGTTTTATAAAATTCTAAATGTATTTCGTAAAATTTACAAAATTCCAAAGTTTTTATAGGCCTAGGTCTTGACATGTTAAATTTCTATTTTCTGTTATTGTAACACCTATTAACTATGCAGCTACCATCAAAACTACTCCCTATAACTCTATTAGTATTATTATTTAAAATTACACCAATAATTATTACTGGAACATTATAAAAAACATAATTCACATTTTGTGATCAAACAATCTGTATATGCCTGGTTACATAAATCCTGCATAAGACATATCATCCACTCATTACCTAACAAAACTATAAATAACATAAACACAACTTTATTCTTACTTTCAAACATTAAAAGAAAAAGTTTAATCATTTAATAATGATTTTATATCTTTATATTTGTCTTAGACAGTTCAGCCATTGCTGTACTAGGTACTTTTACTGGTTTTTTCATCTTGTCATATACATTTGATAATTATTATTTCTTAAGCCTTGTTTACACATGGATTGGCATTTCTATATTTTTGTCCATATTTTATTATTTGTTTTTATTACACAATAATCTCTTCTCTGATTGTACAGCATTTATTTTATAACATTAGGTCCACCATTAATCACACTATTTTAATTGTATGTTTCCATGTATCTATAATGATTGTGTTCTTGTATTATTCAATAATATTGGTTAGTTAACATTTTGCTAGTTTTTTTTTTTTTTACATTCTATTGTGTATTTTGGCCTATTATCCCTCAATTTGTATTTTGATTATTTCTATATTGTATGATACATTTAACAAAACAATTTGTTTTACTGATATTAATGGTCCATAATGCTGTCTGGCTTCGTAGGTATTATTATTGTAATTGGTCGAATTTTATCTCATCATCTGGGTATTTTCCATCACTTTACCTAAACATTAATTTGGGTACTGTCAGTTATAGTCTAAGTCAGTCTAAAGTTGTTATTTGTTCATCTTCACTATCATTTTTAAAAGATATGTTTCTTCTTGTTAAGTTTCTTATCCATGATCTTCATTAAATCTGGTACGATATCAAGCTATGCCAAATGTAATGTTACAATATACACTACTGGTCATTATTCTCTTGAGGGTGCATGAACTTCCTCCTAAGACTGTTCACACTGTATGCAACTCCTAACAGTTTCTAACCTAACTTGGCTTGGCTTTTTTGACTTGGTTTTTAATTTCATAAAACATTATTTGAATATATAATATAAGCTTTATGTATTATACCTAAGATAAAATTGACAAATGAATCGTTTACAAATTAAATTTGAAGTACCTGAAATATTTTGGTCAGGTAAAGTTGTATGTTTCATATCAGATTTGTTTTAAGTCTGACTGTTCGATGCAATTGTAGTTTGGTTGTGTTTCCGCAGTATAACCACAGTCCTACATACCAAACTGAAAAAGCAGGTTTTACTTTTGAGTACACGTTTCTAGAATAAGTAATATTTGGAATAAATGTTTTGTTACAAGGTAGTAAAAAACAAAACAACATTCCTAAATTGTAAGTAAAAAATTTGTTTACCAATGATTGACATTGTTAAGTAATTTGGAATGAATTTCTCATAAAGTTTAAAAATATTGCATTTCCCTTTTATAATCCTTTTTTATGATAAAAGCTTCATTTTATTTACCATGTTGTTTACAACATATTTGATCCTTTAATTCAGGTATTCAGAACATGAAGTAAACAACTTGTGACTATAATTGTGTGTCTGCAAAATTTTCATTTACATGTACATCCGTTTCTTTTTGCTCATCACATGGTAGACATACGTGAATAAATATTCTTTGAATGTATTGTTCTCAACTTGGTATGCTTCTGTACTTGCAATTTTATATTATTCCATGCAGATAAATACCTACAGCAGGTATATTATTATTTTACACCACAAATATGGTATTATGTATAGACATCATCAAAAATGATATGAAGTATATAAAATGACTTACACATAACAAAATTTAAAAGAAACAAAGTATTATGTAAAACTTAGAATATAAAATTTCCACACATAGAATTATTGCAAGACTGAATTAGTAGCTATTTAGTAACTTTTTTTCAAGGCTTGTGAATTTTTACATTTTGTTATTTTTGTAGACTAGTTTGAATCTTTAAGACAAAATAATGACTTTTAAGACATTCCATATATATAAAATGATGAACACTGTGTGTGTGTGTGTGTGTGCGCGCGCGCGCGCGCGCGTGCGTGCGTGCTTCAGTAGTACTGGAGTGCTCTACAGGGTTGTTGTTTTCTGACAAGCCAGGAAGAAAATGTAGTACAAGTAAAAAATTATAGTTTAAAATGTCAGATTAGATGTGCATAATATTAAAAATTTGTATTATTGTTAATTGTTTAGTTAGAAATACTGACAATTCATCCAGTTATATAACCAAGATTTGTATGATATGTCTTCCTTTGAACATGCGTGTTTGTATACACTTAATTTTATTGTAACAGTAGTAATATAAAATTGTTTGTTAAGAGTTATTAATAAACAAATACTACTTACATTGTGTAACAAAATATGAAATGTTAGTAAGTATGATGAAGCTTTTGTAATGAATTTAGTAACAGAAACTTGCAAATATACTTGCTCCAAGTTTTCGTTAGCGCTATATATTCTCATTTTGAAGGTTATTACTTTTTCTGTCATTGTAACAACTACAGCTCTTTGATATTCCAAGTTTCAGCAACATATTGTTTGTAATACTGAAATTTAAAAATTATACAACCATGTAGAATGAAATAGTGGAGTCTGGTTTCTGATGTACTTATTTGTGGTATAATAATGTGTGCAGTCTCTCTTACCATACTCCATAAAACGACAAATGAATTGAGGGACGTGAATTTTTTTGTTTCAGGCAGCTACGTACCGCAACCAAAGCAGTATTCAAAATATCATATAGTTATCAGAAAAATGTATATTATAAAGTGAATATATACTTCACATGTTGACTGTGATAATGAGCATTTGTTGAAACAAAGATACGTAGTTAATCATACATGTAACATTTAAAGTTGTTTCATACTACTCATTCATTGGCTAAAGTCTACATCTGGTTACTGCAACCATGTGATTCTAGCCTCGTTATTTTCTTCATCTTTTCGTAGGTCCTAAAACCCATTAAGGACCCATTAATGCTTCTGATGTCTTCCAAGCATTTCCTCTTCTTTTCTTCCATTATGTTCTCCAGAAACATGTTGTGTCTTTAACATGACTTACAAATTTTACTGTTCTATTTCCCATCTCATTAATCAGTTTTCTCTCCTCACTTATATCTTCCAAAACATGCACAATCTTCCCCTTTCTCAACCAACCCAACTGTATCACATTCCTTCATATTCACATTTTTAGTGCTTCTAGTTGATCTCTACTCTGCTTACCAATTGTACAGCGTTTTGCTCCCACAATGTGACACGCGTGTAACATATGTTTTTTTTCATTGCATTACTTCCTTGTTTCATTGTTTATATACTCCTCAGCACGAAATTGTTCCTAACCTCTGTTACACTGTTAAAAAGTTATGATGCTGGAGACGGCTTAAACTCTGATAACTTTAAGCATGTAGCATTATTTGATGTATGCAGTCACCACTCACCAGCCAATCATCTCAAAAAAATTTTAAACACACAATAGTCAATTACTCATGTAGCACAAGTCAGTAGCTAATTCAGAAATCATCAATATTATAGCTAGACACTGTTGTCTGTTTTAGCTTTTACAACAATCCTTTGAAATAGTTTTTGTAAACCATATTACTATCCCTCATATCAGTGTTGACATAAATAAGTGGGATGTTTATCAGGAAAATTTTGTGATTTAATTTGTAATTTTTAAATACAAATGAGAATTAATATTAACAGCACAATATTACGAAATAAACTAGACTGTTTCCTTTTTTGTTAAATTTAAATAATTGTGAAAGATTACTGCTGGTTAGAACATGTCTGTAAATTCCAGTTAACCAGGATATTGGTTATTAATAGATTATATATTTGGTATAATGAACAGAGGTATTGTCACTTAACCAAAGTTGAAAAAACAGGAAAGTGTGTAACTGATCAGAAAATTGAGATCTGAAATGTTGAACTACTATTTATTGGTCTGTAATTATAAATTTACTTTTGCAGGCACTGTTTTGTAATATGTAATGGTATACTCCAAAAGAATGTCTAGTGTAGTAAGCTGATTTATATTTTCCATAAGATCTGAAGCACCTGTATTATGTTTGAAAATTATGAACTAGATTAGTGATAACAGCATTTGAATACTGTTATGTATAAGAAGAGTTTACTATTTACATTTAATCTTGAATTTATTTTTGTTTTTTTTTGTTGTTGTAAAATTCGGTCCACAATAGTTTATTGACAGTCATACGAACTGTTACATTAGTATTTGTGTTTTAGGAGAGTTTAGTATTAGGCTGTAAATTTATTTTTGTATTTTTGTACATAACTTGTATTTTGTAGGGTTATAAAAAAAATTATTTGGAGGATAATGCAAGCATATTGATTATCTTAGTACTGATTCATCAGTACATTACGTCCAGGGGATAATGTGTATGACCTTTTTTATATGAATGTAATGAACAACGTACATTAAAATTGTGAATTAATTTTTTATTAAAAATTGTTACCAGTTATGATGTTGTTAAATTTTTATTTTGTACCTTTGTTAAGGTTTCATGAAACCAAAATGAATAAGCATAGAGGAAGACTGAATACCTTTGTATAGCTATTCAGTACAACTTGGAGGTTATTGGTAGTATACATGTTATTCGCAGTTGCCGAATTTGGGCATTGCCCGAAATTTTTACTCTTCTCCGCAAAGTGCGAATCTTGTTTTACGCAATCCACAGAGTGAGCATTTATTTCGGGCAATGGGCGAAATAAAATATCCACTCCGTGGAGTGCATATTTCCATTTGCGCAATACCCGAAATAAACTTTAATTTCTGCCATTGGGTAAATCAAAATACCCAGTCCGCAAAGTGAGCATTTCATTTTACTCACTCCGCGAATTGCGTATTCTGCTTTTATTCAATAGCCAAAGTGAAGATTGTGTGAAAAAACACGCACACACACACTGTTGCATCTTCACATGTACATTTATTGTATTTTTTTTTTTTTAAGTAGTTCTTAGGGGTTGTAATCTTTATTTTATTCTTAAACAGTGTAACAGAATATAATAGAGACAATAACTATTCTAAGAGACCTAATTGTTAAACATTAAAATAAGGAAGCTTCCCTCACTAAAATTTTAATATCTACAACAGATTTTGATTAAATGTAGTTCTTAATTACTTATTGTAACAGGGAGCACTATTATGGCATTTTGAATTTCATTTTACGTTAAGTGTCAAGCAAGTACATGATTTATTTATGCAGTTCTTTTTACAACCACAACATACAATCCTTGTTTGGAACCTGACAACATCGTTGCTTCTTTCCTTACAGTGACAGGTTTTGCAGGGACTTCTTCAGTCTTTAAAAATTTATTTGGAGCTGCTTGAAACTGGTTCCTGGTAAAAGCCTTGTCCAATTTCCCATGTTTTGTTCCTAGGATATACAACTTTGGCTCCACTACTTCCATTATAACAGCCAAAATGTTCCATAGAGCCAGGCGGCCACGGTCAACATCTGGAATGGCAACCCAGACATTATCACCAATAGAAAGAGGTGGCAACTTTTTCTGAGAGTTGGGTATCATTTTTTCAGCCTGTTTTTGGAGTCCAGGTTTGCAATTTTTGCATTCTGTTTCAATAGTGGGTTTTTTTTTGCACACAGTGAACACAGGGATTTCTGAAAAACAAGCATTGACACATTCACAGTGAAAATCTTCGGAGTACTCGAAACAAGTTTCTCCTATGTTGTACTCAATGTTGCAGATCTAGCATATCTTGACACCATCTCTGAAGTCGGATGTAATGGTTTTCATGTTCTCTGACACATATTCATGATCTTGTTGCTGGTCGCAATCTTCTTCTTCGCGATCTGCTTTGTCATTTTCTGAGGCCTTATCATCAAAATTCTGATTTATTAATAAAAGATGTTCTTCAAGCTCCTCCTCACTGAATATTTGTCTAACAACACTGCCAGGCAAAGCAGAACAAAACAGACCATTTTCGGCTTCACACCAAATATTCCTTCATAAGGCGTCCTCTTGATCCCAGTGTGAAAACTGATGTTCTTAGAATGTTGTACAAATCGCAGACCAGCAGCCCACTTGTACATGTCATTGTCTGTCATCCACACTATCAAGCTATCTCGCACATCTTGATTCGCCATTTCGACTGACCCCTGGCTCTAAGAATGGCGAGGTTTCCCATGAACGAGTTTAACTGCATTCCATTGTGCTCTCCTATGTGACTGCTGTTATTTTATTACAACAATTTTCTAGTTTTGTCCTAGTTAAATATAACAAAAATTATACCTGATTGCAAAATTCCCTTCCATTATTGCTATGAAGAATAGTCAGTGGTCCAAGTAAGCAGAAAATATCAGCAAGAACTTCGTCAACTTCTTCTGCTGTCTTAGATTTCAAAGGACGCAGGACAAGAAATTTTGTTAGATGATTCTGGTAATTCAAGATAAATTTATACTAACCATCAGGCTCAGACTGCATGTCAATTAGATCGACCAGAAATGTAAAATAAAAACAAAAAATTTCTTCTTTCAATTGAAGTTTTTCATTAAAAAAATATTCATAAATAAGGATAAATACAAAATAAAACAGGAACTATTGGTTCTGCCAGTTGCTTTAAAAGGTTATTTGAAAACAGGGTAGAACATTTTAAAGTGCTGGATAACTCGATAACATTTGTAACAACACACAGTAAATGACCAATGTTTACCTGACACCTGGAGTTGAGTGCTGACATAACCATCGGCTTCACTACAAGCCCTTTCTTCTTACTTTTTTTCTTTAATGCACAGGTCTCACACAATTCTAAAAACAAGTTGATAACTTCCCTGGTGATGTTGCATAACTTATTCTTCAGTTCGACCTCCATAGTCTTTTCTTTTTTGTGGCCTAACTTCAAATGCGCTGCTTTCAAAACTTCAAACAACTTGCTTGCTGGACAAAAATATTTAATCTCTGTAAGCGACCCCTCTGATGTTTGGATCAGCTGCTACCACTCTCCGATTTTCATGACATCGAAACTCTTTAGCCGATGGTAATCTTTAGAAGTCATGTTTAGTCCTTCATCTTACTTCTCTTTTGCTTCTTTAGTTTCCTCGATAATACACTTATATACTGTACATCACGTAACAAAAAAGGCCTTTCTTTCTCCCTCATTAACTCTAGAAGCGTGCACACAAACTGAGCCTTCATTTTCAGTAACAATGTCTTTGGTAAAAACAATTCACTGCAACACGGATTGTTCCAACAGCAGAGACACACTGCTAGGAATAACAAAACTGATGTGTGTTAGGCGCCGCATGAGCACATGCTCTCGAGTGTGTGGGAACGCTCACTTCGGCTATTGAGTAAAGGCAGAATACGCAATTCGTGGAGTGAGTGATATGAAATGCTCACTTCGCGGACTGGGTAATTTGATTTATGCAATGGCAGAAATTAAAGTTTACTTCAGGTATTGTGCAAATAGAAATACGCACTCTGCGGAGTAGGTATTTTATTTCACCCAATGCCCGAAATAAATGCTCACTCCGCAGATTGTGTAAAACAAGATTCGCATTTCGCAGAGTAAAAATTTCAGGCAATACCCAAATTTGGCAATTGCGAATAACATACATGTAGTGTTACATGTAACATTGCATTCTTCTGCATCTTATATGGGGGTTACTGGTTAGTCCCTGAACAAATAAGAAGAAAAAGTATTAAATGAAGTCACACAGTACATCAGACATAACAGTGTCAGTCAAAAGGTAGCTAATGACTTTGAGACAGAAGTGATAATCAGATTATTACTGTTGCACACCACTATAGAACAATTATTCCGATTAGCACTTTCAAGCTTCACAGCTCATCGTCAGATTGGCACTAGCGCATGAAAGCACTAATCGGAATAATTTTCTGTAGTGGTGTGCAACAGTAATAATTTTGATTGTGATTATAACCACTAACACAACTTTCTTCATTAAACTTCTGATAAGAAGTGATAATGTATCTCAGTTTACCACCCTGCCAACGGAGCAATGTATCCAACTATGAACAAAATTATTCACTGATTACTATATCTTCTTATGTTTTTCTGGCTTTCTCCTTAACGAAAGTGTGCTGAGCTTCCTGTTTATAGTCTTCTGTTGATCCAGTTTTCATCTTCTGTAACCATGTTCTCTATAACTTTTATGTTTTTGGCATGTTAACACTAGTGCTCCTCCCTTACTTTCTCCATCTGGTTGTTAAACCAATATATACAAAGGCCATCTTGTTTTGTCCATTCTAATTATCAGTTCTATCTATAAAACTGTGTTCTTTGGTTTCCTGGAATTCTGTAAAGAAAGAATGTATTTTACTTTTTTGTCTTCACATATCTTCAATTCTGAACTTGCTTCCTCATTTAACATCTAAGTTATAATAGGTTCTCATATTGTGTGTGTGTGTGTGTGTGTGTGTGTGTGTGTGTGTGTGTGTGTGTGTGTGTGTGTGTGTGTGTGTGTGTGTGTGTGTGTGTGTGTGTGTGTGTGTGTGCAGTACCATAAACATTTTATTGATTTTTGTCTAAATCTAGTAGGTCTATGTGTTACTCCACAAGTACATGTACGTTCATTTTTCCCAAGTACCTATAAATACTAACATTGTGTATTACATTGCACTGAACTGTTTGTCCCTGAAGGTGAGGGTAAAGTATGAATGAATGCAATAGTAGTGTTTGTTTGTCAAGGCCAGTTATACTTGCTGGGTATCCCATACCTTGTTCACAGTGCAAACTGGCATCCGCTCACAAAGGCAATCAGACATTACACGCTTTGTAATTTTACTGCAGTGCAGTTTACACCATTGCATTATTAAGTGCATTCAAAGACTACATATTATTGGTTTTGTGTTTACAACTTAGTACTTTTAAAGTAGCTGTGTTATAGTAACATTAAAAATGCCAATTTTTGAAATGTTGTTTAGGATCAGTGTACATTTTACATACTTACAGAGCTAGTTGGTGAGTTATCCTGTTATTTGTTTATTTGTATCTGTCTGTTTGCAATGTCTTTTCAAGGGTCATTGAAAGAAAGAAAAACAAATTTCGTTGTTCTCAGTAAATATCACAAAATAATTATTAATATAATTGAAAAATGTGATGAAGCTTACTGACATACCAATTGAATCAAGCAACAAAACGAGCTCTGCGTACTGCTATAGTAAATCTGAAGGCTTCGTTAAAGATTTGAGAAAAGAAAGAAATACAGGCCAGGAAAGCTAAACTGGGGAAAAAAATGTAAAACACGTGAGAAAAGGAAACTTTTTCTTGATGATTTTGATAAGTGTGAAGTAAGAAGTATTGGTCAGGATTTTTATAAAAATCAAAATGTGCCCACTGTTAAAAACCCCCTACTACCATGAAAGAAAGAATCCATTTCCCATGGGGTGCACAATCATTAATGTAAGTGCTTAAAGTGTGGGGTTCGAGTGGAAGAAATGTAGGAGTAAAGAAAAGTGTTAATTGAAAACCAGAAATTGTAATGTTGTGTTTCAAGTACCTTGTGTAAAACCTGTTTTCAGGAATCTGGGAGAAACATTTTTTTCATTTGAAACTGACTAAACTTGGGTTGAGAGCAGACCTGTAGCCAGAGGGGGCAGCCAGGACAGGCACCACCCAACCTAACGCATTTTATAAAAATTCTTCACCATTTTCAAAGCACTAATTTTCATTTTCAACAGTCTTATTGAATGTAAATATTTGGTAAATATTATGAAAAACTACGAATTAAAAATCCTGTTAATTCAAGTAGGGAATAAAACAGTTTCCGCTACTCGAACTTGTGTGGCCTCTATAGACTAGTTACAGAATTACCAACACATCATGTAGTTTGTTGGGAATATGTCTACACATTGCCACGTAACCATCTTTTTAAATTCAGTTATGCAGTTTATGCTGTTTTTGTTTTAGAAACATAGTGAGTCCCATTTGAACATGTGCAAGAATGAAATCCAAATTAAATTGAAGAATATAAACAATTTTCAATTTCCGAATTATTTGTAACTCTTCAAGGTTTCTTTTAGTGTATCACGAATATAACGGAAATATTACTAAATAGGCTTATTTGCAGCCCGTGAGTATTTCTCATATGAAAGCAGAATCAGCAGAGGTGGTAGGATTATTACAAATACTTAATAGAATGTAAATTTTTATAAATCGATTTTACTTCGATTCATATTTTTTATTGTTGTAATGATTACGTAGTCTGCTATATATTAAATATTTAATGGTTTATTTGAATTTGTTCTTTAATTAATAGATTGTATTATTGTTGTGTAGTCAGATAAATAGCTGACTACGTACACATTACAACAATCAAAAATATGAATTGAAGTAAAATCGATTAATCAAAACATTCAATTACAATTCATAAAAACCTCTGAAGATGCAGAATAATTTCTGTGAAACATGCGTCAGGAGTAAATAAACCTACTTGCAGTTGTATTTATTTGAAGATATTATATGGGAGACCTGTAGGAAACTCAAAGAGTTTCAAAGAAATAATATATTATACAGTAATACTTCTTTTATACGTTTCTCACTTATTCGTTTTTCACACTTACTCATTTTTTCTCTAAGGTCCCGGAAAAATTCCTGTAGTTTCCGTGTTATTTTGTTTCGGATATACATTTTTTGTTTATCGTTTTTTTTTTTTTTTGCACTTACACGATCAAATTCTTAAGTCTCTGGAGATATGAAACTCCATTTACATATTTATTCTGATTTACATCACGTAAATCACAAAGTGAATGTGTGACCACAAATATTTTGGACTGACTATATTTCTCGGGAGGGTGGCAAAGTTACTCGCGTCCGTAGCATCCTTTAAGCTACACGTGTCACCTGGGTAGTGCTAAATGAGTAACAGCGTTAGGCTGCTTCCCAAGGCCTAGACCAAATGAAGCGACACACAAAGAGAGATAAGCAAAACTGCTCTTTTAAGAGCAAAACTGACTCACGGCAAAGTTGCAACATTCTTCATTGGAATGCTGGAGGACTGTCGTGTCAAAAAATGACTGAAATAAAGAAAATAATTAAGGACAGAAACGTGGATGTTTTAATAATCAATGAAGCAAATATAACTGTGGATAACATAAAATATTTCAAAATAAGTCAGTTTACTATATTCGGATTGTACAAAAGTAGGCAAGTGGCCAGTGGTATTCTTGTGGCTGTCAGAAATAGTTCGAAATCCAAATTTAAAATAATAAAAGAAATGAATGAGCAAGACATGTCAGAAATCATAAAGCTTGAAATCTGGAAAGAAAATAAAAGACTAAATATATATGGAATTTACAGCCCACCCAAAAATAAAAATCTTAATCTGGACAACATAAATCTGCAAGAGAAAACTATAATGGTTGGAGACTTTAATGCAGCATCACCATCCTGGGGATACAACTACATAAATGAGGCAGGAAGGGTCGTGGAGGATCTCATTAGCTCCAGCAATATGGAATTGCTTTACAAAACAACAGACATCCCGACATTCTTACACTATTCAGGGACAACAACTAATCCGGACTTAGCCCTAGCCTCAGCAGATATCAGTGACCACATTTGTAGAACAGTAATAGAGGACCCAGGATGTGGCCATAGAGCAGTGCAGCTCACATACAGCTGGAGATGTAGAGTTCAAAAACAAACTGCAAGAACATCATGGAACTTCAAAAAAGCAAACTGGACAAACTTTGGGGATTACCTGGAAGAAAACATCCATCTGATTGATATAGAGGGTAGACCAGGAGAACTGACCAAACAACTTATCAGTCTAATCCTTTCCTCGGCAAAACAAAACATCCCTAGAGGAAAAACAGTTAAGTACAAGCCATTCTGGACACCACAATTAACAGATTTGAAAAAGGCTAGAGATCAGGCAAGAATAAAGGCGGAAAAATCCCAAAATCCTGCTGATGTGAAAGAGTGGCGAAGATATGCGGCAGTATTAAGAAGAAAAACGAAAATCATTCACGACGTTCCTGAACAATCTGAACTACCGCACTGATGCTGCCAAAATTTATAAACACATGAACATGCTAAACAACAAATTCCCCAAGTCAAGTCAGAGACCTATCATAATAAATGGCAGAGAAATCACAAACAACAGAGAGATAGCAGAAAGGTTTAATACATTCTATTCAACACAATATAAGATTGCTGCAGAGACTAAAGTCAATGAGAAGAAACTTAAACTACAAGAAAGGTATCATAATACAAATACAACTTCAAGCATACGGGAGTTATTTGTCCAAAATTTTACAATGGAAGAATTGAAGGAGGCAATAAAAAAGCTTAAAAATGGCAAACAACCTGGACCAGATAGAGTGCATCCTGAATTTCTCAAGAACCTGAAGCCTGCCACATTAAGTACATTATTAGCAATATATAACAAAATATGGAACTCAACAGAATCTCTCCCTTCAGAGTGGACAAAAGCAACAATTGTTCCCATAATCAAGCATGGCAAACCAGCAGACTCAATAACATCCTATAGACCCATTGCCCTTACATCACAATTGGCAAAGGTGCAGGAACGAATGATAGCAACTAGATTGAACTATTACTTGGAAAGAGAAGGACTGCTTGCCCCAGAACAGGCAGGCTTCAGAACAAATCGATCAACATCACACCAAATAGCCCGTTTAACACAAGACATTAAAAGTGCATTCAACAGAAAGGAAAGTGTCCTAGCGGTCTTCGTAGACTTTAAGGGCGCATATGATACGGTATGGAGAGAGAAATTGATAAATAAAATAAGGCACCTTAACATCACAGAAAACATGTTTAATTGGTTGAAGAGATTTTTGAAACAGCACTGGATTTCAACAAGATACAACGACAGCCATTCCAAGTACAAACAAGTAAAAATCGGCCTACCACAAGGAGCTGTGAATAGTACAATCCTCTTTAATATCTATATAAATGACTTGGTCAAACGAGTGAAAGTGGTTGAAGGAATACAGATGTGCATGTTTGCCGATGACGTGCTCATCTGGGCCAGGGGATCAAACAAGAAAGGACAGGACATCACTCTACAAAAGAACATGAACAAAGCCCTCCTCGGCCTGCAAAGGTGGGCAGAAGAAAACAACATGCAGATTAATGCAGAGAAGTCCGTTTACCAGTACTTCTCATTGAAACATAGAAACCCTGACTTTTCACTAAAAGTAGGCGAGAACTTCCTACAGAAATCTGAAAATACTCGTTACCTGGGTGTTAACCTGGATAATAAGCTTAACTGGACACACTACATTGACAGCATAATTAAGAAGGTAAACAAACGAACAAACCTTATAAAACGTCTCACCGGAGTATCATGGGGATGTTCACAAGAAGTTCTAAACATGACGTATAGAACATACATCAAGCCAGTAATAACTTATGGCAGTGAAGGAACCATCACAAGCACTACTGCAAATGAAGGCAGACTAGAACGTTTGCAGACCAGCATCCTAAGACTCATCACAGGTGGCGTCAAATCAACTCCAGTTACAGCATTACAACTATATACAGGCAACAAACCAATAACAGAGGAAATTAAGCAACAGGCAGCACTGCTAAACCTCAGAATTAAATCACTACCTGAGAAGTCATGGGTTCATGAGAGGATGGAACCACAGAGACTCAAAACGCAAAAGATCTGGCTAAACCAAAGTAGCAACTACCTTCAATACCACAGCATACCAACAGCAGTTAATAAAGTGATCCCCTTGGAAAATCCACTAGACTTTCATAGGTATGAAGTACATCTCAGTCTGATAGAAGATGTTGAGAAGAAGACAAGATCTCCAGAAGAACTAAAACAGATAACACTAACAACCATCAATGAGAGATTTCCGGAGGAGACCTGGCTACGTGTATACACTGATGGATCCTTGCTGGATAAAGTGGGTTGTGCTGGAGCAGGAGTGTTCTCCTCATTGTTTTCCCACTACATTGCAGTGGGACAAAATAAATCAAGTTATGATGCTGAGGTGGAGGCTATCAAAGTGGCATTGCAAAACCTCATTTGGAGGCCAAATTCCTTTTCAAAAGCTGTCCTTTTAGTGGACTCTAAGTCTGCCATCCAGGCAACATTCTCTAATACAGGAGCAGCATCCAGGAGCATACTGGAAGCAAGACGACTCACCAGGCAACTTACAGCACTTAACAAGGAGATAGTTATTCAGTGGATCCCATCTCACATAGGCATCTCAGGAAATGAGACAGCGGACACCTTGGCAAAGCGAGGGACAATGCTCTACCACCGAGAAAGTACCCATGACTTCAGCACCCTAAAAAGACTAATGACAAGGAAAACAAACTCTCGCTTCCTGGAAGAAGCAAGAAACATATCAAAAAGAAAAACATGGTCAGGGATTGAACAGTTATGGAATAACAACTGTAGAAAACCCAGGAAGGAAGCAGTCGCCAACTTTAGACTGGAAACTGGCCATGACTGTCTCTCAGCACATCTCTACAAATTAAAAATTTCCACCACAGAAGAATGTGTATTGTGCAGGAGAGAATACTCAAAAATGAACAAAAATCATCTATTGGAGTGTGTGAAGCTGAACCGGGAAATGCAAGAACTCAGAAATTACAGTGGTCTTTATTGGGAAGCTCGGTACCAAATGGGTTAAATGTACCAAGGGGGAGCCATTGGAAAACAACAACAACAACATATTTCTCGGGAATCGTCAATTAGAGCCATTCGGTTGAGTTAGCAGTTGTTGAGTAACATTTGAGCTAGCGCTTAGATTCACAGAAACGTAAGGTATTTGCTCACTGCTTGTAAATTCAGTTTGTTGGGTCTACTGTTTCTATTAAAGATAACATCATGAGTGTAAAATGAATGGAAGGAAAAGGAAGTGCGTTATGATCTCTGAGAAATTAAACATTTTGTAAGTAGTGAAGGAAATCGGGAATAAGAAGTGAGTAAACTTCGCCCAAGAGTTGGAATTGCTCCGTATACATTAAATTCACTTGTGCTTAAAGCGACCAAAATTGAAGAAAGTTCCCGTGTGTTTGGTGTTCTTAGTAATAAGCGAACACGTATTCAAAGATGAAAATTTGAACGCCTGGAAAACTGTCTATTACATTGGTTCCAGAAGCACAGGGGAGAAGAAATTTCTGCCAGCATCCCACTAGTTTGCGAAAAAGCAAGTAAACTGGCAGCCAGGTTCAACGTCAAAGATTTTCATGCGTCGACATGCTGCTTACATAAACCATGTTTTCAGCAGCAAAAGCTTGTGGGGCAAGAGTAAGAGTGTAGCCATTAACACAGTGCATGAGTGGAGAGAAACCCATTTGAGGAAACTAACGTCTCAGTATGCTCCCAAAGACGTGTTTAATGCCAATGAAACAGAACTTTTTTTTAAATTTACTTCCTGCCCGCACACTGGCATTCAAAGGACATAAATGTCATGGTGAAAAGTGGGGTAGACAACGTAGTGCTGTTGCGCGGAAACAGTGACAGAAGTGAGAAACTGCTTCCTCTAACTGTAGGGAAATTTGCGACCCCATGGGGTTTTAAAAATGTTGCAATGCTCCTCATGAAATATGCTAACAAGAATAAGTCGTGGATCATGGCAAAAGTGTTTGAAGGCTGGTTGCAAGGTGTCCATGCAAAAATGAGTGTAAAAGGTCGAAAAATCCGTCGGTTTGTGGACAGATGCACGACACACCCTCTTGGTACATCACATCTAAAGAACGTGAGAGTGGAATTGTTTCCTGCAAATTGCACAAGCGAACTGCAACTGCTGGACCTGGGAATAATCCGCAATTTTAAATTGTGTTAGCGCAAGCTACTGGTATAACATACCATCCACTGTGTAGACGTTGGAAAGAAGGATGAAATGAAAATTCACATTTTGCAGTTAAGATTTCGTGATTTTTATAACTGGTAACTAGTGAAAACAATACTATTCCGTACGATTCATCGCGATGTTCTGCCGGTATTTCAAACACGTACTGTTTCATAAATAATGAATATATTGAAATTAAAAACTCTATTTATGCACCTAAGCATTCAAAGAATTTCGACGAAACCGAAACATCAAAGCATGATAATGTTTTTAGGCTTTTGAAACGTATAATGTGGATTATGTAAATCATTTCCAAACCACAGACGATCACAAACAGAGCATGTAAAACCAAATTTATTCTCACTAAAACGTTTGCTAAACTCAATGTCAGCAGCGATTATTTCTGTCTTGATGCGTTTACATATCAAATTTCTAGACTGTGGGGAATTGAAAGTGTGGAAGCGTTACGTTTTTCGATGACGATTTTTGTGGAATGACCGCCAGCCTAAAAAACATTATCATGTTAAAAACTATCAGTATGTTCAGAAAGATTAAAATTTTTTACATCAGGAGAGGAGTAGAGGTTTTTTTTTTAATTCTGGTATTCTTATATGATGATCCTGTATTTTCTACTGTGGTTTTCTAGCATTACACTAAAACTTACAATTGATTTCTGTGTATACCAGGTAGGCCTACCTATAGGCAGTGCGGTAATCCACATGTAAATTACTTATAGGCGTAAGTCCACCTAAAGATATTACAGTATAAGCCTTTAAAAATTCTATTTTTGCCCTTTCTTTGGTCTCTTCTAATAGGCAATGCATTACGACGCAGCTACATCCCACAGAGTATCGCAGATCACAATACGTCAGCATTGACGAAAATGTTGTTACTATATAAGCTATGACCATATCTTAGATTGATGATGACATTCAGCCAGGAAATGGACGAAAAAGATGATGATGATGACGACAAAGAACCAACACAGACTCCTGTGTATTTTAGTGACATCGTTAATGTTCTAGAGACAAATGCTTTGTAACGTGCATCCGATGAAATTATGACATAGTTGTCAATATTTGAAGACATAGTTTATTCAGTAGCCTGTAAAAGAGAAAACAGGAGAAGATAACGAATTTGGGGGTGATTAATTTTATGTGTATAGTTTCTCTCTCTCTCTCTCTCTCTCTCTCTCTCTCTCTCTCTCTCTCTCTCTCTCTCTCTCTCTCTCTCTCTCTCTCTCTGTTATAAGTTTATATTGTAGTATTCCAAATTGTAAATTATACGTTATTTCTATTCAGTACTACACCATATACTATTTGTGTTCTATTTTACTTATACGTTTTGTCTCTGAAGTCCCCAGAAAAACGTATAAATGAAGCTTTACTGTATATACGCCCCCTCTGTAAAATGATTTGCCGACCTGGAAAATATTTTGCTCCTCCTGATAGCTAGTTCTGGTTATGGCTCTGGTTGACAATAAAATATCTGTAGACAAATGTTAGCAGTCAAATAAGATTTTTTGGCGTATTACAGTGTGGGAATCAGATTAGTGATTTTACAAGCAGGAAGTAAAAATGGCTTTGTTCCATGTGCTAAACTTTTGTACAAACATAGAAGTACTAGTGGTGACTTATCATGGGCAGATGAACTATGAAAATTTTAAAAAGTGGGTTGAGAACAAGTTGCTGCCAAATATTCCACTGAAATCAACAATAATTATGAATAATGCACCATATCATTCTGTATTGGCGTAAAAGCTTCCTAAGTATTCTACAAAACTCGATATGATAAATTTTTTGAGAAATAATGGTATTAATTGTGATTAAGGTATGAGAAAGAAACGTCTTTATCAAAAGAGCTCAATTGCTGCAGAAAAAAGCAGTTACAAGATTGATCAGTGTTTATCAAGCAATGGTCACACTGTTGTATGGCTTTCTGTCTCTATAAGTGCAACCTCAATCCTATTGAACTTGCTGGGCAAAGGTTAAAAGTTACATAAGAAATGTGTAGAAATCATGGAAGTCTTAAGTTTATATAATTGACTGAAATAACTGACAAGCAGTATTACAATTACCATAAGATGGTTAGATGATGTGCTAGAAGATCTCAGACGAATGGATGTGATGGTTTACACTGAGATGGGAATGGATAGGAGACTTTGGAGAAGATTTATTTGGAATCCAGGGCTCACATTAGTTCTAAAGAAGAAGAAGAAGAAGAAGAACTGACAAGCAGTAATGTCGATAACTGAAAGTGACTGGTTATAGGGTACTGCAAGGAAGTTGAAGACGTAAGAACTACTAATGGGAAAGTGATGGGATAATGTTAGACATTATTCTCAAGGTAATTATCATATCATACTCAGATATCATCATTATCATGATGATAATATCAGCAGTGATTGTGATTACAACACAGACAGCAGTGACAGTGATTCTGACTGCAGTGGAAATACTGGGAAGAGGAAACAAATGAGGAGTTGGCTTGGCCTCTTTAATATGTAAGTAATAACATTTTGAAGTGTTAAGCTGTGTGAAATTAAAATAGATTGCAATCTATATATATAACGATTGAGTTATATATATAACTCAAAGTCTGAGGATTTGTTTGTTTGTTTAGAATACAAATTTTGCACTGATTCCAACCAAATTTTGCACAGGTAACCTTTGACACAAGGCGAAAACCAATGGCTACCTTGGTTGATATTCCGCCTCGTTCACACAATTTAGGCCTTTTTAATTGTGTCATGCAGATTTCCTACAAATGCTGCCTTGCACCATCCTTGCTTCGGCATCTCTACCTCTGCCTCTTCCTGCCTCTCTCCCTACCACCATCCTATGTCGAGCACACTTGCCCTCTACCTCTAACCACTATCACTCTGTCCGTTCGTGTAGGCCTTTCACGAGCATTCGGGATGCTTCCCCCACTTCTCTCTTCACCTCTAGAACATTCTGCATCTTCCTACCTTCTGTACGCACCACTCTCCCCACTCTTTCACTAAATGGAAGGGTGTATAAGGCGCAAATTTTCAGTTTTCACCCACATTGATCAGTTTTTACTTCGACTTTGAAGACAAGTAAACAGTACACGAGAGTTACACCTTCACAAAGTTTTTACCATTTCTGTTTCTCTACTGATCGTCGTATCAGTTACATTTATTCGGTCAAGTTATTCTGCATTCTGTTATTCGTTTTCCTTAACTACACTCCTTTTAAACTTCACATAACTTTACATTCCTGTTTTTTCCTTATTCTTCACATCCTTTTAAATCAACCCACCTTTGAAGTACGAGTACTTTATCACCTTACTTTGCAGAATGCCTCCGAAAACACAATAAAGCATTGGGCAGGTCAATACAAATTCTAAGAGAGCAAGGTTATTGTGAGCAGTTGAGACACCCGAGGAACATGAGTCCTGATTTGAACAACAACGAAGAAGGCTGGCTGCGGAAACATGTGAGGAGCATGGGCAGTGCGTCAAGCAGAAACATGTGAGGCAGGCTGAATTAAGGGATGTGGAATTACCAGAACAATGTGAGTATCGGCTTGAAAATGACCGCGTACAGCATGCTCAAGTCAGACAAGTGAGCAGATGAGGTAATTTGAATTTAGGGGCTTTTCAGTATGATCCAAATTATAGCTATTCGTCACATCCAAAAGTTACAATTGTCAAAATGATTGTGATATGCGAAATCTGTCACACCAAAAAGTTTAAAACTGAATTGCCTGGGATGTGCTGCTCTAATGGAAAAAATTTTACAACCACTGAATCAGCCACCAGAACCACTTCGTTCGTACATGTCAGGTACGACTTCAGAATCCAAGCATTTTCTCCAAAATATTTGGAGATATAATTTGTGTTTTCAGATGACATCTTTTAGTACAACAGCAGCAATTGAAGAAACTGATGGTTTTATGCCAACTTTTAAAGTGAAAGGACAAATACATCACAAAGTCGACCGTTGCTGCCTGTCTCAAATGAAAATCCGAAGTTTTTACAAATCTGTTTCATGGGAGACGATCAAGCCCAGGTCAGTCAACGCTGTGAAGCCATCCCCAATACAAGAAAGGATATTGTTTTAAATCTCCAAAGGCTGTTTAGTAAAAACACTAACATAATAATTTAGTAAGTGTTCAAAACAGCTTTGGGGAGAACGCTGACTGATGAGTATAACATTGTTATACGAGCTGACAGAATGCCAGTTGGCGAACATGAGTGGCGTTTTAATGCCCCAGCCATCAATGAAGTAGCTATTGTTTTGGTTGGAGAATTTGATAGAAGGGATATAATTATCCAGAAATGGAATGAAGCCCTTCAACACACTGCAGACACATTTCTTTCGTATGACGCTTTGCAATACCCAATAATATTTTGGGAAGGTGAGGATGGCTATCATTTCAGCGTTCGACAACCGACCCAAGAACTGGTAGGCCAACCAATAAAAAATTATCAGCAATGGATTTTTATGCTTACCAAATAGTAATAAGGCAGGATCGTCAAATCACATTTTACAATGCAGTCAGCTCTTCCATCAGTTTATTTCTGATATGTTTGCCAAAGTGGAAAGTGAATGCTTTCTGTACATACGGCTTAATAAAAAAATACTTTGAGCTGAAGAGTAGATTCATCTGAGGGATGCTGTCACCAATGATTGAAACGTTACAGACATTGTACGAATGGTCGTATTACCAGCTACCTTCACCGGAAGTCCCAGACATTTGCACGAATACACCCAAGATGATATCATATACGTTTGGGCGTACAGTCATCCAGATTTATTTATTACTTTCACATGTAATCCAGCTTGGACAGAAATGAAAGAAGAGCTTCTTGAGGACCAAGCACCATCTGACCATCATGACTTAACATAGAGGGTTTTTAAACAAAAGTTGATTAAGCTCATGGACATGATTACTAAGTGTCACATCTATGGAGCAACTTGATGCTGGATGTATTCAATCGAGTGGCTGAAAAGAGGATTTCCACATGCACACATATTAGTATGGCTCAAGAATAAGATACACCCCACTGAAATAGACAGCGTTATTTTGGCAGAGCTACCAAACCCAAAGAACCTATTCTCTTTCAAATTATCTCCGAAAATATGATTCACAGCCCCTGTGGAGCATTAAACCCTAAATCCCCATGTATGAAGGACAGAAAATGTACTAAAAAATACCCTCACAAGATGCGACAAAAAACGTAATATAGAGGTAATATAGAGGCATAGAGGTTATACTACTACTACGCAAATGAGGGTCGATAATCAATATCAGGATATTGAAGTAGACAACAGATGGATTGCACCTCACACTCCACTGCTTTCAAAAATGTTCCAAGTGGATATTAACGTTGAATAGTTGAGAGATCATTTTTTGTAAGTATAAATCTTAAATCTTGTATAAATATTTGTAAGTATAAATCTTTTGTATATAAAAATCTTAAAAACCTGTTCATAATATAAGGTACAGAAAAACCTGTCTGTAGCAGCCACCCTTGGGTCTCCGTAAAATGTGGCTGTTTAATAAAGGGTTAGTGGGGATAGTAACAGTACAGTATATTAAATATGGATGATCAGCTATATCATTTTATTATGTACTTGCCATTGTATTCCTATTTACAGTATGTCTGCAGTGAAAATACTTATATTAGAACTGACTGGTAAAGATTACACTTTAGAAAATAGTCTTTTCAAGCGGTTAGTTTGGCTGTAGCAGTTTTCTTGTAAGTAGCATAATTCTCAACCAAACAGTAAAGTTCACTACACTGTTCCACTCCATTCTCTCCACATTCCTTATTGAGAGTAACGCAAATATCTTTGATCCTCATAATAGATTGTGAAACTTCTTTTAAACTAATTGGCAGTTCTTTCTTGCAACGAATCTTCAAAAATGCTGGACATCATCCATGCTTTTTTGTTAGCATACCAAATAATGCCAAAACATCCAGATTCTTGAATGAATGCCTTCTTGGTTTTAATGATTTTCCGATAACTAATGGTTGCACTTTTTTGCTAGCAGCACTACAGCATAACAAATTTATGGGCTATTTTTTCAGTGTGGTTATTGATGTATTATGAGTTATTGATGTAGTGTGGTTATTGGTGTTATGAACTTGTTGTTTTCTGTCTTTGCCTGTTGTTTGTGTTTTGTGTAGGAGTTTGTTGACTATTGTTCTATTGTATCCGTTGGTTTCTGCTCAGGATGTAACAAATTCTACATAGGCCAGACAGGATGTTGCTTCAAACAGAATACATTGAATACACAAAGGCACTACACTTCACCACCGAATCCACCTTTGCAAACCACCTCATTGAAGCAAACCACACATACATAAACATAAAACGCAACATGGATATTCTACATGTACACACAAAAGGCCGAAAACTAGACACTCTTGAACAACTAGAAATATACAAACACATAAAAACGACATCCTAAACGAACAGACACAATTCAAATCACACATACTATTCGAACATATCCCACAACTCGCACTCACAACATCGATCTTTTGGTGTCCATCACCAAGAACAAGATGGACAGTGCTCCTAGTGGCAGCCTCTGATGAAGCTTATAATAAGCAAAAACTGGTTCAGGCTAAAAGGTAAACATTTTACATTTTTACCAATAAAAAAAAATAGTGTTCCAAGTCAGTAGTATTATAACTAGTTAATCAACAGACATGTCATGGACAAAAAAATCCAGAAATTTATATTCTAAACGTTTAAATACTATTACAAGAATAATGTAAACACAAACTTTTTAATATGTGATATGAGAAAAAGTACTCGTCTGGTAGGATCGAGCTGAATACTTTTGAAATTCTTTTCTAGTACTTAGTTCATTATAGCCTACTATGTTTACACAACTTTCCAATTGACATTGTTACACACCACTATAGAAAAATTATTTCAATTAGCTCTGTCAAGCTTCACAGCTCATCATCAGATTGGAAATGTGAGCTGATGATGATGATGAGCTGTGAAGCTTGAAAGCGCTAATCGGAATAATTTTTCTATAGTAGTGTGCAATAGTGTTAATTCTACTTGTGATTATAACCACTAACACAACTTTCTTAATTAATTTTCCAATTGTTTAATTGACAAAAACAATTTACAATCGGTCATCTACTTTTAGTTTATGTATGTTCAGTTGTTATGTTTATCCATCAAGCACTATTTTAGTGAAGTCAAGACAAGATTTATTTTGTTCACTTAGGAGAATTGTATGTGTAATATGCCAGAAAGTTTTCCAGTGTATAATTTATTTATGAACTTGTTTTTTTTTATTAATGATAATAGCATTAAAAATCCTCTCCCACTCACCCACTTCTAAGTGGTAAAGTAAAGTACTGTATACGTGTGTATGCCACAAATGTACTCAAAATATGAAAAGCTACTGTATGTTGCACAGTACATGCAGTACTTTCTTAACATTTCTTTGTGTTTTTTACTTATCTCCAAAAACTTAATAAACTTTCATCACTGCCTGCATAAATATGTGTATTCATAAGAAGTCTCCATGTCCTGGCAAGGTCTGCAATGTCAACTTTAATCCTTTTATCAAAAAGCTGTTGCTGCTGTACCGATGCCTGAATGTTTTTAATTTTTTTTTCTCTTAAGAAATTCTGAATGTTTGAGGATTTGAACATAGTATCTGTTGGAAGGAAATCCCCACCAATTTCCCACATAGGATTTTTGTGCCTCCAAATTTCACCACTTCATAAAAATGCCACACGTGGCATCCCTAGGGCTCACACTAAATGTCTGGAGCCAGATCTACACTTACCTTTCATGATAGGCACCACTGTAGTTTGAATTGTGCCTATATAACCACTTGTTAAATAATAATGAAAGGTGATAATTGAGATAACTGATATTATAGAAATTTATAAAATTTATCCTTGTTTAAGAACAAAAAGTGAAAATAAAAGAAATACTGTACAACATTAAATGGTTTATGATCAGTCTTGAAACTGTAGAACTGAATGCCTATACGAAAACAGTTACACAAAAATTAATAGTTTATGTTCAACACACAGAAAAGATTACACAATAGCGACGGATTCACTGAAATTGAGATCAAAACCCAATTATAATTGCCATAAATATTGGCAACTATAATTTGAGGCAATTATAATTGCCAAAACTATTGGCAAATATAATTTTTGGCAATTGTGTAGATAACCAGAACCATGTATAAATTTCCTAACTTCATTTATTAATTCTCATACATAAGGGTATAAATTTGAAATCCGCTGTTTCCAAATTACTTTAACATTAAATACAATTCCAGTCTAACAGAGTGTAACCCCATAAAACTTAGTTGTACTTGAAAGTTCAGTTTGAAGGTAAAATAAGTTCACAAAAACAGCATTCCATAGTACATTCCGCTATTTAAGTGGTTCTCACAATCCCTCAGTAGGATTTACTCCTTTTCCTTCCTACTTTTATGGTTATCGGCACATGAGCAGAAGCGAGTATTGTAATGTCACGAGACGTCCCATAAATAATAACACCATAAGAATCAAATAACAAATAGTAATAAATAGTATTAAGGAATAACCTTTGTAAGTGACAAAATGTATGTCACAATGTTTCAAGAATTAGCTCAGAATAGGGCATAAAAACAGAATTGTTACAGAGTTATTACTCATATTGAATCCAATGTGTGGTTAAAAATATTAACTAGAATTACCAAATGGCTTATATCCATAAATAGAATAATAAAAAATTGCAATAACAATTATGTAATGGGCGTGTGACCAACACCCAGAATAATGAAAAAATCAGTTATCATAAAACAAAAAGATAATGATCTCTAAATGTCAAGTAGATAAAGATGAACGTTTTATGTTAAATAAAGGAACTTTTGAAATACATAAAAGTCATAGAAAATAATAAAAAACCGTGTCAAATGAGTTGCAAGTACTATAAAATGCCTCTAAAATGATTTAAATTATTACTAATATATTGTCAAAATGCAACCAAATTCATTTTAAAAGTTGCACAAGAGTGTAAAGTCAATAGACCTAGAGATATGATTAGATAATAAACCTGAATGTTGTATTAAAACAAATACAAATGATAAATGTTTTTATTTGGGGTTCTGGGGTGCTAACTTCCCATTTATTTTTGTTTAAAATTTGTAACAACTTTTGCTTAATGTTGTATTATTATTGACTTATCCGGTTCAATTCAACCTAGCGTTGAATCCAACTTGAATAAGTCCGGTTGATGCACAAGGAATTATTTATCGAAGTAATTTTCTACTTCGGTTAGTTTATTTGTACGGATGTTCTTCCGTTGACTCGCTGAAATGGTGGTGTTTGTTCCGTGCTGAAAACACAAATATTTTGCATTAACAATCACTTACTTGGTGAGTCTTGTCGAACTTGCAGAGTTGATATCTCAATCCAATTGTATACGGACTTACCGTGTTTGTATTCGCCGCTGCTTGTTGAGTTGACCAATGAAATTCATTCACCTGTTTTCAACTAGTCTACTGAAATAAACTGACTGACTCTGTTTTCTTATGTCAAATAATATTTTATTCAATTAACGTGCTCTCTCTGAATGAGCAGAAGTATCATTTATAATTAAATTCAGAATAAATAGCATGAGACTTTTAGTTTTATAAAATTTGCCTCAGGGTGGCAGAACTGTTTACAAAGTTAATTTGTCTAAATATTTTTTGGTTAAACTTAATTTAATACCTTCGTGGATTCTTTGAGCTGACAGAATACCAAATCATAGAATAGAACTATCATTCAATCGTTATTAAACAGTTTGATATTGACTACAATTCAGTCATCACTTATAATTAACATACAAAAATAATAACCATGTGTCTATTCTGGACATTACAGGTTAACAGAATTATTAAATTCAATTGATAATAAATGGTTGAAATAAAGTTAATTGAAGTCAAAATAATTCTTGATGAGGTAATTAAAAATGAACAATGATATTATATATTGAAGCAGTGTCATTTAGTAAAACATCTGATTCACTGTTTAGTGTTACATAGATATAATTGCATGGCTGTAAGTAATCAGGTATCTTAACAACCTTGGTTATTATTCATAACAAGAAAAACCATTGAAATGGTTATAATGGTAGGTTCTTTCCTAAATCATAAAACATAAATAACGTTGAAATATTATATTAACTTTCATGAATAAATCAATCAGTTGACAAACCTCGATCATTGGTAATTATTGGTTAATTCAATTGATATGTTATAATTGACAACTGTCATTACGTGTGGTTAATTCACATGGAGCATTCGTACATAAAAATTAATTGAAAGTTTAATAAATTCATAAAAATAGAATATTCAAATCTCTGAGGATTGTCATTACTGTTGATTAGGTACTATTATAAATGCATCTTAATCTAGGATCATTGTTTGAAAATGTTTCGACTATATTGTTTTTTCATTTCTTAACTAAGAATGTAATAATCACTTGTACTCCCTTTTATTTTATAACTTAAATCCCGGAATTGCTCTGGATTATACACTGAGCAATCCTTGTTACGCACTGTTACACTTCACACCTCTAATACTAAAGTATTTTCGCTATCACAATTTGAGGTTAGGTTACACTGTTTACATCGGTGACGCGCACAAATCATATGATCAGCTGACTTTTTGCTCTCAACTGCCGCCATCTACTCGCTTCTGATGTTGATTAAAAAGTGACGAAAAAGCAGGCCTCGCTCTGCCGTTCCGTTCTGCGATCGTCCAAAATTTTGTTAATTCCTTGGATTTGATTGGCTGACGATCTTTAATTTGATGCACATACCCCCTCGGTGTTTTATTTCAATTGTTGAAGTTGGCGTGGGGTCTTTGGTGTCAAGAGATAAATGTTTTCTCAATTTGACATGAATTCCTTATAACTGTAATAACTTTGTTAATATGGCTTAGATTTTAAATCTGAGCATATCACTGGATTGGTAACACTCGGCTCTTTATTTTGAGTCCACTCATGGTGTGCTTTGGTCTATTATCAAGGAAGTTAATGTTTGTGATTATCACCATTCACTATACACTATTATTTAATTTTTAATTTTTTATTAACACTATATAATGGCACTCATACCCACTTGAGGGCATGCCTTCCAAGTTCTATTACACTCCTTAGTTGCTATTTACTTAAATCTACTGACAAAATACATTTCTTAAACTACCATTGTCTTAGACTATGTTCTTATATTTGTATTTACATATTAGAAAGTATCCGTTTACTTTCTGTATGGCTCCAGTTGATAATAACAAATGGTTACAACTACTGAGAACCTTTGCTAGCTGGAATATTATGTATTCCTTGTTATTTATTGTTAATAAAGTGGTCTCTATTTTGCATTATGAGATGCATACTTAATGTTACTCTTATTTGGCATTTTTAGCTCTTTTGTCATTATTATTTAGTTGCAATAGTTGGACAATAACAGTATCTTTGTAATGGGCTTGGTGTCTTTAGTACACTAGTCTTTCCCATATTGTATATGATTAAATAATATTACTTACACCTGGTGTCACATGACAGGTGCACTTAATTACAATTATAATATATTATATCCTTTCTTATAATCTTTATACACTAGTACAGTAGTGGTATTACACTCTACTTGTGGTATTGACATTAACCTTTTGTTTCTATTCGGTTTTATAATATGGTTTTATACAGGTTTTACATAGTGAATTCCATTTTGGTTGGTTTTGGTTCACTTTCTTTGTTTATATTCTTATTTAAAACTTATACTGGGTATCTTATATTGGTACCTGTAGAAAGATTATTATTTCTACTTAGTTTTATACATAAAACATTCTGGTTTGGGTAGGTTTTTCCTACTGCTAGTTGTGAATTTAGGTGAATAATACCTACATCTTAGGTTATGTGATTTTGTCATTTGTGCCAACAATGTGTATGTTAGGTTGACACAAATTGGTATTCTTTTAACCTTATTTTCTTAAGTTTGGTTTTAATTATGATAACTAGGGCCCGGATCTTTATTTAAATAAATATTTTCGTATTTAAATAAATATTTTGCTATTTTTGAGGATAAATAAATTTTTTGTTTGTTTGAGAAAATAAACAAATTTTTTCTCATTTAATTTAAATATAATTCAATATTTTCTAATTCTCTTCCTTAAAAAATAATGTGTAGATGAACAGAGACGTGAATAAAGAAATGAAGGAGTCATTCCTTCGAAATGGTGTTCTTTGAATCGCTGCTTGCTGCCTTCCATTTGGGGGGAAGACGAATTGAGCCAGCTATACCTGGAAATGGTCAAGTTGAGCCGGGATTACGAAAGCGAAAAGTTCCGAGTTGGCCAGCTTTTGTTGACGACATAATTTCTTCTAATCTCTTCTAATTCTTTCTAATCCCTCATTCTATACCTGACCAAAGAGTTTTATTTGGAAAAAGTGGTCTTTTTTGTATAAATATTCGTAGACTAAAAAAATGAATTTCAAGTAGAATTTTAATAATTCAATTTAATTTTAAATAATTCAATAAAAATAAAATGAAAAAAAAGTGAAGCGCTGGGGATCGAACTCGATACCACGGGGCGACAAGGCCGTAACGCTAACACCTTGGCCACCGATACCCTTTGAACGCAACTCCTTTACGAACAAATATAAAGAGGCGCTTCAGATTTTTTCTAGAAATTCTTCCTCCCATTCCCCCAGTCACAGTCTCAGTGCCAGTACATGTTTAGACCCGGACTGTGGTAAGCTAAAAATGCCGAAAGTTAAAAGTAATTCAAGTTCTAAGATAAGAGCATTCGTTGCAGAGTTTCCGGAAATTTTCAAAAGTGATAGTGATATTTTGTTTTTCAAATGTTGCAACATTCGCGTAAATCACGACCAAAGAGGGACAGTTTTACAACACTTAAACACAAATAAACATAAGGAGAATTCAGCAAAAACAAATTCCGCTCAACAAAGCCTGTTGACAACGCAACTGGCAAGTACTTCACGTAAGTCGGAATTTAATTTTGATTTAGCAAAAGCTTTACTAAGTGCTGACATCCCTTTCTGGAAACTTCAGAATGACAATTTTCGTACATTTCTCGAAAAATATACTAACCATAAAATTCCCGATGAATCTACATTGCGCAAAAACTATTTGAGCGATATTTATGACGACTTTTTGTCTAAAATGAGGAGTTTCCTTCATGAAAAAAATTTGGGTTTCTATAGATGAAACAACTGACACAGAGGGTCGCTATATAGCCAGTGTGATTGTCGGCGTTTTATCTGAAGACAAAGAAGAGTCTGCAAAATCGTTCGTCCTGACAATGGAAGAACTTCCGAAAACCAACCATCAAACAATTGCTAAATGTTTTAATGAGTCAATGAATCTTATTTGGCCGAGTGGAATAAAATACGATAATGTACTCTTATTTGTGAGTGACGCAGCACCTTACATGTTGAAAGCAGGTAAGGCAATTCAAATATTTTACCCGAAGATGATTCATCTTACTTGCATGGCCCATGGGATGCACAGATTTCATGGGAAGGACAGAGTTCAAAGAAATTAATAATTTAATTTCAAGTGTGAAAAGGATTTTTTTTAAAGCGCCAAGAAGAGTTCAATTGTTCAAAGAAATTAATCCAGGGCTGCCACTACCTCCTCAACCAATCGTGACCAGGTGGGGGACATGGTTGTCGGCTGCATTTTATTACGCTGAAAATCTTCAATCTATTGAACAAACTATTAATTGTTTTGATGAAGATGAAAGAGTGGCCATCGGTGAAGCTATACAACTGTTGAAATTAAAAACAATAAAAAATGACCTCTTCTATATAAGTTCTAATTTTAAAAAGATTGCAACGACAATTGAAAATTTGGAAAAAAGAATGTTGCTCTCACAAGTAATTTGGAGCTAATATTATCATTCCGCTTGGAGCTTAAATCATGTCCAGGTAAAATAGGAGAAGAAATAAACTGAAAATTTGAAGCAGTGTTAAAAAAAAAACCCAGGCTATTCAATTTTACAACGAATCAAAAACAAGCTTCTTGGGATTGAAGAAAAGGAAGAAGAAAATGAAGATGTCAAAATATTAAACGCTTTAAGCCCTTCAGACATATCTAAGTTTAAGTATGCTCCTATAACTTCATGTGATGTGGAAAGAAGCTTCTCGCAATATAAAGCTTTGTTTAGAGAAAATCGACAAAGTTTTACTTTTGATCATTTAAAAAAAACATTTATATGCAGTGTCAACAAAGTTTTGTAAATTAAAAAACGTTAGTAAATATATTGTGTTTTTATTAAATATTCCACCTTTTTTGTTAAATATTATATTTAAATATTTGCCATTTTTAAATAAATAAAAATCCGGGCCCTAATGATAACTAATGTAACGTTACATAACCCCTGCCCAAATATGACAACATAATCACCAGAGTTAAAACCAGTAATCACCCATTTTCTAAAGTCAGAAATGGGGATTAGGTACCAAGCTATGAGAAACTTTGTACTCTAAAAACACTGTGAACAATAATAATAAAAGTGAAGTGTATAGAGTGGAACATAGTGTAATCGGTGAAAGTGTAAACCTTTAAAAAGAGCATCTCACATATTTGTGCTGGAGATGAAAAACAATCAATATTGTAGCAGTGGACTATATTGCTGTTGACAAGCTTTGTATTTTTTGTAATTTTATATTGTGTAGGCCACAAAGGTTTTGTACCTAGGAATAATACTTGTGTTTAATATAATTATTTTGTTTAAATGTAAGATAACCCAGGGTTATATATAAAATAATAATAATAATAATATATCAAAAAATACTATGTTAGCAAGATGGCATGTAAAAAATAGTTTAGAGTAAGGATACATTAAGTGAATTATAAATCATAAATAAATCAAAATAAAAGGGATTAAAATATAAAATACCAGTATACAAGTTTAAGGAAAAATATAAAGAATAACCTTAAATAAATTAAATTTGATTATAAATAAAAACTATAAAGGATTATTTTTCTAAAAAGAATAAATGAAATTATAATAATTATTAATAGCCTATATACTAAAAGGTATATAGATTAGCCAATAAAAAACCATAAAAATTCTTGGTTACTAAGAGTAACTAACTAACAAGAATTGAATTTAATTGTTCAAAGATATTGGAAGTGACCAGTTTAAAAAGTGTAATGTCTAGAAAAATTTAAGAAATTAATAAATACCATTCGAAATAATCAGTGTTAAATTAATAAAATTAACGAGTGATATCCACTACATCTTAGACCTCCTTCAAACAGAATAATTCACGCCTGCAAATTGATGAAAACTTGAAAAAATCAGCTTCCATTTCCAAGCCTAGCCTACAGAAATTCGACATTGTTGGTGAGATTGTTACCTATTAAAATTTAACTAAATTACATCTCAACTATAAACTTATAACACTAGAAACAGCACAATTTCTTTAAATACGTCTGTAAAAGAGGTGAACATAAACTTTATTATTTTGTTAACCCAAAAAACAGCAAAACGTAGTTTTGTTACTAACATTACCGCAGCCATGATGTTTATTATTTGTTGTCATCTGTGAAGAAACGTAATCTGCACTCTAGCGGTCAACAAATCAACTGCATAATATAAATAGTACAAAATTTAAAAATCATTTATGTAAAGCTTGGTACTGACCCATATACATTTCTGACTTTCTCAAAGTACAAAGAACTCTAAAATAACCCTGGGAAATTAATTCATTATTTCTTTCTTGTTATTAAAATTGAAATAAAAATATTTGTTATATGCTATAGGTACGTTTAACAAAATTCTTCACGCTTGGAGATTGAGGATAAATGTTAGGAAAACTAAAATAATGGTTGTAAGTAAAAAAAGAGAAGACATTAAATCAACCATTATGTTGAACAACACAATATTGGAGCACGTTACTGAATTTTGTTACCTGGGTAGCATAGTTACAAGTGGGAATAAGTGTCTGGCAGAGATTAAGAGGAGAGTAGCTCTGGCAAAACAAGCATTCCAGAGCAAAAGGAACTTATTAACAAACAACCATATTAGTATTGAAACAAGGAAAAAGTTTGTTAAGGTATTTGTATGGAGTGTTTTAACTTACGGGTGTGAATCGTGGACCTTAGGGAAGGTGGAGAGTGACAGACTTCAGGCAATGGCGATGTGGATTTGGCGGAGAATGACAAAAACTAGTTGGACAGATAGGAAGACAAATGAACAGATCTTAGAGGAAATAAATGAGAATAGAACACTGCTTAGGAGTATAGAGGTAAGGAAGATTAAGTTGATAGGGCATGTGATCAGACATAATGCTTTTTTAACTAACATCTTTGAGGGCAAAGTAGTGGGGAAGAAGCCCAAAGGAAGACCAAGAACTGCATACTTCCGCAGCACACTGAGTGTCGTGAATAGTGGGTCCTATGGAGAAATGAAGAATATCGCAAGGGATAGAGTGACGTGGCTACAGCGACAAGGCATTGCCTTTAGGAGTTAAAAAAATATGCTATATGTTTGAAAAATAAGATCGAACTAACTCTGTGTAGTATGTAAGAATCGATTATCCCTTTATGTTTTGGGAGACCATAAAAAATGCTAAATAAATTCAAGGAATGCCTTGTTGTTTGAATAATAAAAATGTGTATTATTTTCAGTAGATGGTAGTTAATTACAGATTGTCAGAAGACCGAGAAGAGAACGGACATCCAGAATTTATTACGTACCATTTGGAGTTACTTTAACCTCAAATGTGTTCGTAAACGTAGCAGTCAGCTGGTACCATGAGCGGAAAAATTTGAAATAATTAATCGTATACTAAGAGAGTAATTCTCTTTGCACTCTCTCTCCTAACTACTGTCAAACAACGGTATTGATTTCACATAAATAAAAGCATATAACATAAATATAACAAATTCTGTGACTCTTAATAAAGCGAGATTTTCGAAGAGTACAAATAGTCGTAAAATTACTGTTACTCCGAGAGGATACCCGCGAGACGTTATAAGATGACGCTAATAACGTGGGGCAAATAAAACATAGATTTCATTAAGTAATTACAGTGAAGATCAAAAGATACTCCGAGAGGATACCCGCGAGACGTTACACTAATAACCTTTTAGTTATTCCCTTTCTTGTCTTACATGATTGTCAGACTATTTGACTAATATTTGCTATTATTCTGAGACAAATTTAATACTTCTTTTGTTACATTGGTGCTGTGCATAACATGTTACTATGCTTTTATTTACAGCTTCTATTCAATAAACATTATTGTTATTTTCATTCTTTTTATGACATATCTTGTCCTATTCCTTTATAACATTATTTGTTGTATATTGGTCATCTCAGTTAGTCAGTTCTTGTCCATCTCTTCAATCTGTAGGTTGATTAGTTATTGCATATACGGGTAAGATGTTGATTTATAGTTGACTGGCTCTTGGAATCTATACTTTATGCCATGGTTGTTAGGTGTCCTTCTCGTAGTAGGTTTCTTCACTGTCTTCCTTGTTTCTTCACTGATTCTTTCTTGTGTTGTTTGGTTCTTCACTGACCGAAAACTATTGGGTTGTTGCTTCCTGTGGTACAATCATGGTGTGGTGCATCTTCTTTTCATTATAATGTCATTTCATTTGCTATTTACCATCAGTTTATGAACTCTTATTGTTGTGAGTTTATCTTTGGTGATAGGTAGCTCATGTAGTTTTGAGCTTGGCATTTTAGACAAATTACTTGGCTTGTCTCTTTGACTCAATTATTGACATGTGTAAGTATTTTATGTTACTGAAATCTTAGGGCTCATATGTCATGTTACAATGTATAAGTTATATCAGAAGTTAGCTGGACCATAGGGTAGACCTGTCAAATCAGACAGTGTAAATGGGTCATAATTAAAATATTTAATGTATAAAACCCTAAATTATGGGCAAATAAGATGTAAATAAATGAAATCAAACTAGAATAAACCTGCTCAGTTGATAGTAATATCAATTCAATAAGAATTATTGCAAAAATAAAGGTATTATTGACCAAATCAAAATGACAAGCCCAGATGAGTAAAAAATGATGCTAACGTATAATGCTCTTAAAATACTGTATATTATGAAACAGGAGGGGTGGTCATGATGATGAACCGAAGCCTAAGCTAGAATTGAACACCAAAAACAACCTGTTTCATTAGATAATAATGTCACAAATTAATAATTAGTAATGTAAAAATTGTTAGGCCTAAGCCAAGGTCATTGTTTATTCACCTTTATTCATATATTATGTTATTGTAAAGATATTAATTTTGTTATATGTAATTACTCACATTATGTATCCATGTTTTAGTAAGGTGTACGACACCTAATCAACAAAAATAGGTGGACAATGATGAATTGTAGTAAATCATCACAAGGTAACCCTATAAACTTTTTGTATTTTTCTAAAGTTAACCTACTCGAAACCAGGCTTAACTGGTACCAAATTAATCAGTTGATCGCAAGGAATTCAATAATAATAGTCAAATTTACATTGTAAGTAGTCCTGTAAAGTTATCTGAAAAAAAAACAGAATCAAATAGGGAATTTCTAAAAAATAATTCAAGAGGAAGAAGAAGAAAAACAGACGCTATGGAATGTTTGCCGGAAATTAAATTTGTTCTATGAGGTTCGATAAGACACATACTAGTACCTTCTCGCACAATTTTTTCATTAAAACAACGGAAGTGCGTAAGAAATTAATAGAAAAATGACGTAATAAGCGTCAGGTAAAACAATGGCTGGACTATAAATATGGCACGTCTCCAAACCAGATTATCAGTTTTTTCTCAGATCTCACTCAAGACAGAATCCACTTACTTACTTACTAGCCAACGCCCACCCTTGGCTGTTGGGCCATTAGGCGGCGCGCTGACCAGTAGAGACGTGAGAGCCTTGCCGTACCATCTTCGTCTTGGACTTGCGTGTCTGAGATCAAGGCTGGACATGTAATTAGGTGATCCGCATTCATGGAAGCGTATCCACAGAGAACACATTCAGGAGACGACAACACGCCAATGCAGTGCAGGTGGGAGGCCAGGTAGTCATGACCGGTTGTAGTTCTAAAAAGAGCAACACTAGTTGCTCGGGGTAGAGTTCTGTTGATGGGGCCGTCCGTAACCAATGTTGCCCATCTTTTTCCCACACAGGCTCTTAATTGTTTTTCTTTTAGCCATAGGCTTATTGAGGAGTTTATTCTTGCTTTCGCAGATGCATATGAGCTGGGGGTCTCCGGCTGAGGTAGTGCTGCGCCCATTTTGGCGAGGATGTCGGCTTTTTCATTTCCCATGATGTTGACATGGCTGGGTACCCATTGCAGTTCAATCTGCCAGCCTAATTGTACAAGGTTCTGCAGTTCTCGCCTACACTCAATTGTCAGGGAGCAGTTTGTGTCACCATTTGAGGTCACGTTTTGAATCGCTGCAGTCGAATCTATGAGGAAGACGGCTTTGTTAGGTGGTGAGATCTTGGCAAGCTAAATAGATGCTGCCTTTATGGCTGCTACCTCTCCGTCATAGTTGCTTAGGCGGCCTCCTACAGCGAGGTGGCCTTCAAATAGAGCTGTAGAAACCAGCCCCTGTTGCCCCTGTAGATGGTATAGAGGATCCGTCTGTGTAGATTCGTATCCACTGCTCAGCGGGAAAACGTTTTTGTACAGTGTGTAAGGCTGCTTGACGAAGCTCAGCTTCATTCGACTCTGTTTTTGTCTTATTATGGTCGAAGAGTTTCAGGTTAGCATTTGGGAGTTGCACGCAGATCGACTCTACAACTTTCAAATTTGTTACATAACCAAGCAGTATAATTAAACCAAGTGCGTGGTAAATAAAATCAGTAAACTTTTTTAACAACGAGTGATAAAATAATACACGACAATGAACTTGCAGAAGAAGAATTAATCGACGACTACACGACGAAGCACATTTGTGGTTAGGACGCCGAATTCACAGCAACACGTGAAGAGTACCAACGAAGAATAAAATTTTATTAAATCAGTGAAGTGAATTGTGGAGTGTTAGTGAGAAATTTATTTAATTAAATAAATTAAATTAAAGGCACTGAAAGAAAATAATTTCGACGGACACTAAGTTTTTAACCAAATATTTAATTAATCATCTGGTATATTTTTTTCAAATAACTGAACTACATAACAACCAGTATACTTGTAATTCACGACATAATAAGGAAACAATCTTAGTAATTACTGAACTCTGACGTTTAATTAACTAAAATATATTCCTAGTAGGAAACCAATTAACCATATGTCATTTTCAATACGAAGATTGTTAACTTAGAAAGTTTACACTAGGTTAAGAAATTTTGTAAGGCATCATTTTGATAAATCTTGGAAGTTCAAAGAATTCACGACCTTGTGATATTGTAAGGTATTTAAACTCAACCGATCAACTGAGCAAATTTTTAGCCGATATAATTATTAAGGGTTATCTAGAATATTGAACTTTGTAAATTATAAAAAAAAAAATTAAAAGAGTGTTAACAGCCCTTCAGGCAATTTTGAAATTAATAAATTAAACATTATATAATTACAACTCAGACTTGTTTCATTAATAGCAAATTATTTACAAATTTAAGAATCGATTATTTTTTCATAAACAGATTTTATTGTATTACTTCAGTTGATTCAGTTTTCCTGGACCAGTGTTCAGGTGGTGCCCAAATTTAGCATAAGTTTGTGTTATTTATTACAGGAATCAAGGGCAGTATAATTAAACATAAAAATAAAATAATCCAATTAAAACCCCAAAGCTAGGTATCCCTTAAACTCACTTGGTTACGAGTTGATTCTTCCCACAGGACATTTTAACACCTGTGGTTGAAGGCAACGAGTGCCATAATTCATAAAAGACTAAAATACTTAAACTTTTTAAATAATATAAAAAGAGTCCCCAAATTCCGATAAACGAACGATTCGTTACAGTATTCAGTAGCAGTAACTGCTACTTTGTACATGTTTATTCGTTAGTTGTGTATAAGGGTCCCGCAAGTAACCAGAACAGATATTTTGACTTTTCACTAACCGTTACAGCTTTTCCACAAAAGTAACCGTTATAAAATACAAATTACATGAGTATCCACCCACCTGTCGAAATATCTGTTACTCGCGGGACCCTCTACCCAAATAACAAGTAAACAGGTACAAAGTAGCAGTTACTGCTATTGAATACTCACTTCTGTGCATGTGCCGGGTACTGCAAAAGTAATAAAAAATATCAAAATAAACTGTTATCGATAACCGTTACTGTGGTAACAGGTATTTGTAACGGTTACATTTGTAACTGCTACTTTCAAATACTGGCTTAGCAAAATCTCCACGTCTGTGGGTCGACAAAGTATCGGTGATTCATTTTTAAATGATGAAACCCTTCGCGTTCAAGTGCAATTGAATGGGTGAGAAGAAGAAGGAAAACATTCCACAGGTGCATTATTTTTAGAAAACTGATTTGCGGCTAAATGAGTCACTGTATGGAAAAACTTACAATTATAAAGTTACTCAATAAAACAATGATTAAAGGTCCCAAGTTACAATATTAGCATAATTTGAACAAGTAAATTGTTATATGATAGAAAAGTTTGTGGAATCTTTCCCTTTTTGATCACAGTTCCTACCAATAACAGATAACATTTTTAAAAAATCGTAAATGAATATTTTATTTACTTTTTACTGTTGTTCATACAATTATTTAGATTCACAGCAATCTTTTTTATGTTTTGCATATTAGAAAATAACAAAGAAATATATACAAAAACTAAAAATAACTAATGTCTACCAATTCACAGTTAGTAACACTTTTAATCACTTCGAATATCATTATAAAAATAAACAAAAATATACAGAGTAAAAGTACCCAATGTTTTCCTTTTCCAATATTAATAGTACTTTAATCATGTAGTAGTTTCACCACTCTCTTCTTGTGTATTTGATGTAAGCTACGACATAATATTTCTGTAAAATTCGTTATGTTCATCTGGTATATACTGTAGAATTTTAGCCACATCTTGTATCTTCTTGTCATATACAGGAACTTTCCTATCATCAGCATTGCTAACAGGAAGTAAAATATCACCCACCCACCCCCTTGTAAAGCTTGACTACTTCATTGTGAGTAGTATCAATAAACTCATGTGCTAGCACAAGTCCCTTTTGTTCTTTCTCATAGATGAAATGTCGATTTTGCTTACATTGAATATATCTCTACCCTGAAACCTTTTAGTACTTCTTTTGAAAAATTTAGGCCAGTACCTTTAAAATTTTATATTTGTTGACTTTCCATTGATATTATTTTGAATAATGGCTCTGTTGTTTTATAATTTTGTATCATTTCATCATACTGAAGTGGTGTGTAAATCCAGTCATGCCGACGAATAACTCTTTTTACAACTGCAAAGTTTTGGTTACAAGGAAGAAAGCTATGACCGCAGATTGGAAAGTAGTGGTGCATTATTTGAAACCACCTTTTATAGTTAGACCACCCCATAAATACATTTGTTGTTCATTTTTTGGTCTACCATTGTACCCTGCATTAATAATATTTTCTCTGATATTAGAAGTAAACATCCGTACACATCTTTTTCCTCTCACATTTAGGTCCAGTAATCTTTTAATCTTTTGCTCCACTAACCTACCTTTAGTAGTAACAAACTCGTCTCCTTTAAGCCTATCTAATTTCATCAGTTCTTTTATATTACCACATCATATTTTTTTACAGGGCTTTCATACTCAGATTCAGACAGTTCCACAACGGTGTGACAATTTAAACTGATTTCAAAGTACATTAACACATAAAAATCTATTTCAAAGAAACAAACCTTAAAACTGACCAATCACAAAGACTAGAATATAAACAACAGCAGCAGGCTCTGAAGGAATGTACAGTATACTAACTACACATTGAAAGAAGGAACACATTCCAGGAATGTTTTCCTTCTTGCTCTCACACAAATTTTCATCCTGTTAATAAATACATTAAAAATAAAGATGTTTCCTTTATATAACTTACACCAACAGATGTATTTTTAGTTTTTAAACAAACTGGCTATCAGTTAAATTTGGACAAAATGTGGAATCTTTTCTTTCTTCTTCTCACCGATTCAATTCTTATAATACACACACAATGAATCTGAAATAAATGGTGCTTCCTTCCTGAATTATATTTTGTATTACTTCAAAAGTGTGCAAAAAGATTTATCACGAACTTGCACAATTAAACACTCGTTTGTTTCGCGTACATTCCGCCAAATGTGTGTCGGCTTAATGTACGATGTGTGTAGTACATATATGGTGCCAGAATGTTTTTTCACCTTGATAAAAAACTTTTATCAGTCTCCACAATTTTGTAATTGCCCCATAAGTATCATTTGCCGATCAGTACATAAGCGGCACATAGTTTCGAACAAGCCAATCGCTCCTTGTAGAGAGCACCAAATGTTGCTCTCGTTCACACAGCTATACCGACGTTAATTAGTTCGTCCAGTAAATGAATCGTATTCTCATATATAATTTTTGACCTTCTTAGCTAAGTTTCGTGTGTTAACTTTGTAATGTAACCTTTTGTTATCATGACATAATATTTTATTACATTACCATGCTACATCGTCATGTAGGCCTGTGAACCTTGCCTGATCGTTACGTTTTCGTGTAGTACCGGTACCAGTAGGCAAAATTTTGTGGTCTTATAAAAGGTAATCGCGTCTTTTTCTTTAGCAGAAAGATCGCCAAATTCATTATGTTAAACACAATAGAAACACGACTGTACAATTACAAAAGAAGCGTACAAATATATCGTAATCGTAATCATAATGTAGCAATAATTAAAATTTTTGAATCATACTATAACTATAGCCATAACTAACAAAAACCAACAGGTCCATGGCGCATGTTATCCAACGAAATGTACAGTATATAAAACAGGTTTATTACCTTCTGTCGCGCTTCTTAAAATCTAAATATAGGATAACTCGAGTTTCGACAACTAGTGTGTCATCATCAGATCCTCATGAATATAGTTAAAACTACATTTGTCGATGTTTATACATCTCGTCAAATAATAAAAAACAACACATACATAGTACAAAAATAATAAATAATTTAACACACATTAAAAACGAATGAAACACAATAAACGCGGCCGCCACGAACCTGCACAGGAACGCGTTACACGGTAAAAATACCGTGAATTGTGTTTCATTCGTTTTTATTTCGTTTTTAATGTGTGTTAAATTATTTATTATTTTTGTACTATGTATGTGTTGTTTTTTATTATTTGACGAGATGTATAAACATCGACAAATGTAGTTTTAACTACAGTGGAACTTGGTTATTACGGCCTCGGCTGTTACGTCAACTCGGGTGTAGCGTTATTTTGTCATAAGTCCGGTCAAACTGATATCTTTAACGTTATAAAAATTCCCGGTTTTAACGTCACTAAATATTGTACTACTCTGTTATAGCGTCAAAAATTTCTCAGATATTTTACTCTAAATTTCGTATAAACATACATGTGCGCGCGCTACGCCCTTGGCTACAGACATACATTGTATGTAAGCGATAAGCACTGTAACAGGACCGCCGGCGCCAGCGCCAGATGGAGAAAAAATTTAAAAAATTAAGAAATGCGAACATGGTGATGTGGATGCAGCATTATTGAAATGGTTCAAACAGTGTCGATGTTCAGATATTATTCCTGTGAGTGGACCAATTCTGAAAGAGAAAGCTACAGAATTCGGAAAATTGTTTGGTATTGATTTTACGTGCTCCAACGGATGGCTAGATCGATTTAAGGCCCGACACTCGATTTCCTTTGCAAACATTTGTGGTGAGACAAAATGCGTAGATCTGAACGTTACAGGCGATTGGGTGCGTAACACTTGGCCACAAATTAGACGATCATATAAAGATGAAGACATCTTTAATGGAGATGAAGCCGGAATTTTTTATAAATTAACTCCAGATAAGACTTTCAAATTTAAAAATGAAAAGTGCGTTGGTGGGAAGCTCTCTAAACAAAGAGTTACAGTTTTTGTTTGTGCGAACATGACGGGAACCGAAAAAAGGAAACTTAGTTATCGGGAAAAGTTTGCATCCTAGATGTTTTAAAAACATCAAAAAACTTCCTGTAAGTTACACTGCCAACAAAAAAGCGTGGATGACTTCTAGTATTTTTGAAGATGAACTAAGAAAGTGGGATAAAGAACTGTCATAGAAAAACAGAAAAATTCTACTTCTAGTTGACAACTGTGCAGCCCATCCAAAGTTAAATTTGACAAACATTAATCTGGTCTTCTTACCGGCCAACTGTACGAGTGTCCTGCAACCTATGGACCAAGGCGTCATTAGAAGCCTAAAGTGTCACTACCGCAAGCAACTTTAAAACAAAAATTATTTTCTGTATGGACACGGCGCAACCTGCCACAATTTCACTCTTAGATGCAATACAATTCCTAGACGACTCTTGGAAGAGTGTAACACAGAAGACGATAGCAAAATGCTTTAGTAAAGCACAACTCGTACATGAAAATTTACCCGATGATGACGAAGACGACGACTTGCCGCTCTCGGAGTGGATTAAGAAATTCGACGTAAATGAATTTGGAAATGAACTTGATTCCTATGCATCAGTGGATGACCAAGTAGAAACATTCCAAGTGTTGAGTGACGCAGAAATTATCGCGGAAGTAAAAAACATAGAAGCAGAAGATAGTGTTGAAGAAGATGCTGAGCAAGAGGAGGATGCCAACATCGTTTGTCCGACAGTACAGGAAGCAATGAGAGCCGCCGAAACTCTTTCACGATTTTACTGCTTTAGAGAGACGTCTGACGACACGTTCAATGCAGCGCAGCATCTCCACAGCACAACAGAAAGAATTTATTTTTCAGAAAGTAGCGTTCAAAAGAAAATTACGGATTACTTTCGACAGTAAGCCTAAATGTATGTTACATGTACTTTCTTTTTGATCTTTTAAAATATTCTTCATGCTGTTTGTATAAATGAAATGCAGTTTGTAAACTTTAGAATAAATATCACGAATAATGTTAATAATGCAAAATCTTTTTTTTTATTTCTCCTTCCTTACTAGTGATTAAAAAGGGTCTTTTATAACGACTCTTTTATAACGTCACTCGGACATAACGTCATTATTTTTTTGGTCCCTTCAATGACGTTATAACCAAGTTCCACTGTATATTCATGAGGATCTGATGATGACACACTAATTGTCGAAACTCGGGTTATCCTATATTTGGATTTTAAGAAGCGCGACAGAAGGTAATAAACCTGTTTTATAGTCTTAACCGCTTCTGGAGGCAAATAAAATGTTTAAAATGTACAGTATGTATGTATGTAAACACACACACCGGCAGTAATTTATGTGTGTGTGCCTGTATGTATGTAAATGTATATAAGTAACAAAAATTGTAAGAGCGAGCGCCGGTTATAGAGACAAGTAAGTTGTAGCAATTTTTTGTTTACAAAAGTTTCGAACAAATATAATCATAATGTGGTAATAATTACTAATCTCAATGTTTTGTAACATGACCAAGTGTTACATAACCTAGACATATACCCATAGAATTAATAAATACACGAAGGTAATGTAAGTGGATAATATGATGATGAAAGTAGCGAAGAAGAGAAGGACTAACGAAGAAGAAGTACCACAAGAAGCAGTAAGCAATACACTGCTTGACACTACAACCAATACTATAACTGACATTAACTAATGGACAAGCCAAGTTCACTATAAGCTGTCAAGCGAGCTAGTGAATGAATTAAATGTAATTTCACATGTTGATAAAAGTAATTAAAGAATGACCCGAATAATATAATATCAGCAGCAGTATTTGGGCTGAAAATAAATAAACAATGACCAGTAAATATCAATGCCTATGACTAAGACTAGCTATGGCCACAATATAAAATTGAAACTTGTATTACAATCCCAAATGTAATCATAAGAAGTAAGGATAATTGTAAGAGGGAACCTTATATGAATAAGTTACCTCATCAATGTACCAAATGTAACTAATGACCATTATTAAGGCATAAACCCGATGTGAAAGGTATGCCTAGGCTACGCCTAAAACAAACGATTGTCAGTAATTAGATAAGTAGAAAGGACTACTAGTGTAAATAACATACACTGAACAATCATTATACCAAGTGTAACAATGAATATTATTAAGGTTTTATAAATGTAACAACTCCATTATTAATGGGTAGCATAGAGTGAAATAGTATAGACAAAATGTAATTAGGAAGTAAGGATAGTTCATAGTAATGTATCGCCCTAGTTAGTTAAGATTTAATAATTATATTCACTGAATAGGTATTAAGTATAAAGACGGATGTATTAGTGTTCCGACAAAAACGTTTAAACAAAAACGCGATGTGAAACACAAATAATTTATAGATAAGAAAGAATCGTGTCTGGCGTCACTAGCAGACGACAGCGCGAAGCCATGTATCTGAACGTTATTTATTTAGAAATGTCAGTGAAAGTGCGAATAAAACCAGTGTCAAACTATATCAAATTAAAGCGCAAAAAATATCCTTTAATTTGATAGCGATACAACCCCGATCGCAACTATAATAAGTGCGTGACATGCTTTAGCATCATTTGTAAATAGAAAGTAAGAAATTTGTTAGTCAATACTAACAACAACGTTAACTGTCAATCATCTTTACCAAATGACGGTTAATGACGGTTGGAAAACAATGCGTCATTTTCGTAACGTCTGGTGGAGCCAATCAAAAAATAGCTTACTAAATGAAACAATCACCTAAGCTTCATCAAGACAGGGGGTACATAATCGGAATGCAAGTAATTCCGACACACTTTATTGTCATTAGCGAGGGCGAAAGGTCGTCGCTCGTCGCCTCAAAATACGTTATTAACTTATAGTATCATGTAACAGTGCATCCATTGAACCATTTCGGGAACACCAAGTAACTACAATACAGTCTACCTATAATCAGTGCATCGATGTGAAGTATTTATTTTATTTAGTGCGGGATAAATCGAACAAGAGAAAATAATTAATCAGTATTTCAAATAGTCCAATTTAGTCAGAAGAGGACAATTATTCTCTGTTCATAGTGCGTGTGCAGTGTAATAAACCAGGGTCACTATAATCCGACCGCTGGAGTGTTCAATTAAATTTTGATCTATAAGATTAAAATAAAAAGGTAACATCGTGACAATTTATTCCATTAATCTGAGTGTACTGATATATTTTTTCAAAACAAAATGTGTTGACGCATAACACCAAAACTCTTTATATGTTACACAGTGATTGAATTTATTTAGTGGATTTGTTAATCCTACATAAGCGTTATTTTAGTTCTAAGTAGTATAAATATTTGTGAATAATTAAGCAAGCGTGATGAACGCATAACCTATAAATAGGTTTGATTTTTTAAGTAAACAACAAGGCCGTATTAGTAAATATTGTTTTATGAAATAATTACCTTCTGTATAGGCATGAACGTTCTTTCTTGTGTTTAAAAGAATTTACGCCCGAGATATATAAAATTAATGTTTAAATTAAAGTTTATCTGGGAATAACTAGAAAAGTTGTTTATGCTTTGAGCTAGCTAGTAGGGTAAGTGAACGAAATAATTTCAATTGTATATCAATGTATTTTTCTTACTTATGTTTGTTTGAATTCATTATCAAGGGTATAAATAAAACCCAGTTATTAGCAGCATAACTTTGACTTAATTTATTTCAAAAAGTAAATAAATAATTAATTCAGAATAACTGAAGTAACACTGATTAGAGATCATACGTTGCTAAATTTGAATTGCCATAAGGGCAATAAACATCAATATCAGTTTTTTTTTTAAAGAAAATTAACAATTATTTTGATTCTATTAATTGGTTTTACACGGGGTTTTCCTAAAATAAACCTGTGTGGCGCCCGTTATTAAACAAGGAATAACCTAACCTTGTAAGTAAAGCAAGCTGGTTTTGGGAAACCATCTTGGCAGGTTATTAATTTATAAAAAGTGAACTTCCGAACTTCCAGAATCACGACCAGGTACGTGGAAGTATATTTTTATTAATTTTATTGTCCAGACGTGACTTGACTTTACGTACTTAGACGATGGATAACCTGGAGGAGGAGTTTCGCTGCCAGAATCGACGCGACGGCTACCTTCATCAATCGACCAGATAGTACGCTTTATTCATTAAATTAAGCAACATTATTATTCAAACAATTTTACTGCAATTATTTTTATTCAAAAGAGTTCTTTTAAGATAACTATAATTTTTATTACTCATCATAACTTGTAATTTACTTTTTATGATGAGTAATTATTTTGAAACATACATTTGAATACTACATTTGAAACATTTTATAAACTTATTAATTGGGAGTAATCAACTTATATTACAAATTGGTGACCAGCAACGTGAGGCTGAAAAATATTAAACAAAAATATTTTTTAATATTTATAATAAGCCCGGCAAACACAAAAGAACAACCATGCCACACACACATCAATACGACACAAGATACAAGGACAGCCGAGTAGAAGAGATACAGACAAATACGGAGACACCGGAGACACAACCAACACCCGAAATGGAAGTCACGACAAATAATAACATAGAAACTCGACCAGAAGAAACACCCCATGCAGAACCGGAAGTGGAAGTAACGGCCGGCGACCAACCCGACAAAGCCACCGAAGCGGCCAGAATGGAGAATATGATGATGATGATGATGATGATGATGGAACAAATGAACAGACACCAGGAAGAAGCAAGGGAAACTTCAAAGAAAGATAAGGAAGATTTAAGGAAGAATATGGAGTCAATCAATAAAAACATGGAGTCGTTAAAAGAAGATCTCCATACGAAATTAGACGACAATAATAGAAATATGGAGTCATTAAGAGAAGACCTGCATATAAGATTAGACGCTAATAATAAGAACTTCGAATTATTGAAAGAAGACTTGAATAAAAAGATAGACGATACCAATAGATCCATGGACGCGTTGAACAATAAAATAGACGACAGCAACGTTGAAGGAAGAGCTGAATACCACATTAAATGAGATTAGCCGGAAGATGGAGGAAAGTAATGAAAAAATTAATACCAGAGTAGACACGGAGATAGCGGTCGTGAGAAGAGAAGTTACGGAAGTGAACGAAAGATGTGAACAGCACGGCCAGGATTTAAAACGGACGAGAGAAGAGGTCGACGGGAGGATTGACAACATAGAGGAAATAACTGAAGCCCGGATCGAGTCGCTGAAAAGGATGAGTCAGGACGAAATCAAGCGAGTGAGAACAGACGTGGGTGAGCGATGCAAAGAGATAAGTGCGTCGATGGACACGGTAAGAACTTTGACAGTCGCTAACCGGGAAAAAATAGAAGAGCTACGACAACGTAAAATCGTGCAAATGAGAGAGGAGATCGAAGTCATCCGTAACCGTCCAGTACCGGGTCAGTACATACAACTGACTGACAACTGTGACGTCATCAACTTCAAAAACTACAGGAAGAACCCAATCGAATTCTTAGAACGCATCGACGAAAACTTGGCCAGGATTCGAGAAAACAGGTGGAATGTAATAAGGAGTCTAATCGATGAATATTTTATGGAGATTTATGACAATTGGTGGACTGCCACACGCCATGAAGTCAACAATTATGAAGAGTTTAAAACACAATTCCGTGCGAAGTATTGGTCGGAGGCCACACAGAATATAGTGCGTGACAACATCTGCCATGGTAAATATGATGCAGGTAGAGGAGCTACTATGACATCTTATTTCTTAGGTAAGGTGTGTTTAGCGCGTAACCTGGAACCGAAAATACCAGAGGAGTGCCTCGTTACCAAGCTTTCTTACCATTTCGAGGAGGGAGTCGCCAAAGCACGCCAGTGGGGACAAGTGAAGACGATACAAGCCATGTCAGCCTTACTTGAAGACCAGGAGCACGAAGGTTATTACAGAAGAAGCCGCCGAAGGAACGAAAACTTCCAAGACAGGGGCGGTAATCCAAATAACAATAATCCAAATTTCAGAAATTACCGAGGCAATTTTAATAACAATAGTAACCACTCAAATCAAAATCCCGCTAATAATAATAATAATGACAATAACTATAGACCTAATAACCAATATAATAACAATAATAATAATAATACTGGTAACTACAACAATAATAATACGAGGCGACAGAATTACAACAATAATCCAAACTGACCCCAGAACCAAGGCGGAAATAACCCACCGCAACAATACCGCAGGGCTAATTATGTTCAGGCCAACTACAAACCAGGTAGAAGGCGATACTACCCTCGACGAGATAGTTTCAGTGGGGACAGAAGAAATGCAAGGGGCGGACGTTGGAGGAGTAATAGCATCGAAGGCGACAGCCGCAACAATGACTATCGGCCGCAAGTTCACTTCGCTCCAGACCATGAACAGAACCATCATGGAGGACGGCCGGAAGCCGACGAAAGAAATCAAGTAGACACTCAAGACAGGCGCCATGAAGAGAATGCCATCTCTTTAAACGCCTCGCGGCAGTGAGAAACTATGTAGACCCCTCGCTGATCCATTCTATTGGGTACAATTACGGCACAACTTCGAACAAAATTACTATATTACACAGTCACTACCTTAAGAATATAAGACAAGAGTTATTAGAAGAGGAAGGAACTGATCACCATCAGTGCACCCATGATATCGTGTACGTGACGGCACAAATTAATGGAGTAACCGCAACCTTGATGATTGACACGGGAGCGAACGTTTCCTTAATGGACAGTACAGAACTCAACCGCATTCAGGAGGAAGGAAGAACAGTAATACCAACCTTACCTATTACTAATATTATCCTGATGGGAGCTACTGGACGCCAGAATAAGACAGTAAAGAAACAAGTTAGTCTGGAAGTAACCAGCCGAGGAGTTAAAATACCCATGATATTCTTGATAGCAATGGGATTGCCATTTCGCAGTTTAATCGGCTGCGACATCTTACGAAAATACTCAGCTGTAATCGATCTAAATAGAGAAAAGTTAACTCTCAATATGTCAGATATGGAGTGGACGGTAGATATTATTGGGAGCATGGAATCTCCTCAAGAACGAACCATTTACCACGTCCAAGAAATAAGCAATCCAAGGTATCAAATGCCTAGTCATGAAATTGAGTATCCAACAACTAACGATAGCTTGTGGGAGGAGAAAATCATGGAGATACGACAATTCCAGTCAACCAACAGAACCCACTCACCAAGTCCAGATCAACTCGAAATGTTAGTAGACATATATTACCAATACAGACATGTGTTTTCAGACCTTCCTGGAAAGGTAAAGAACTATCAGTGTGTGCTAAGTTTTAAGGAACCTGTCAACTTCAATCGCAAATCTTATCCAATTGCATACTCTCTGAAGGAAGCAGTTCGCGCTGAAATTAACCAGTTATTAAAGGACGATATTATAGAGTACAGCCAATCACCTTATACCAGCCCCATTGTTGCCATTAAAAAGAAGAATGGGAAGGTGAGACTCTGTTTAGACGCAAGAGAGATAAATAAACATTTAATTAATAACCGGACATCTCCGGGTGAAATCGAAGAAATTTTGAAAATGTTTCATGGAGTACAGTTCATCAGTTCGTGGGACACTGTCTGTGGCTACTGGCAGGTGGAGCTGCACCCCAGCAGCCGGAAATACGTCGCATTTATATTCGAGGGGTGCAACTACCACTTCAAACGGTTGCCCTTTGGATTAATAAATTCTGTAGCGATATTTATACAATGTATGGACCAAGTATTGGGTCAGGAAACGCTCAAGTTCACTACTGTTTACGTGGACGACCTATTGATTACGTCTACGAACTGGGAGGAGCATTGTCAGAGAGTAGACCATGTACTGAATAAATTGTCCGAAAACCATATTACATTAAAACTAGAAAAGTCCCAACTCATTGCTAAAGAAGTGCAATTCCTAGGATTCCAACTGACAGAATTGGGAATAACACCCTCCAAAGAAAAGATTGAGGCCATACAAAAGTTCCCACACCCAGGAATAAAAAACAACTGCAGTCATTTTTAGGGTTATGTAATTATTACCGTAAATTTCAGAATAATTACTCAGAGTTAACAACCAAATTATCTCCACAGTTATCCTCAAAAGACAAATGGACATGGGGAACAACTCAAGAAACTATATTTCAACAAATCAAGACAAAATTCTTGGAGACAGTGATACTACATCACCCCGACTTCAACAAACCTTTCTATCTCAACTGTGATGCAAGTGACATCAGCCTAGGTTCTACTCTATACCAAGAGGATGAAGACGGAAACCATCTTGTTGTAAGTTTCACTAGCCGAACCCTAAATAAATGCGAAAGGAATTACAACGTAACAGAGAAGGAGCTTTTAAGTGTGGTATTTGCATGCGGAAAATTCCGAACCTATATACTAGGATATCCCATTACTGTTCGGACGGATCACAAGTCCATATCCTTCTTAAAAAACTGTAAGCTAAGTCATGGCCGTTTAGCAAGATGGACCTTAGTATTACAGGAATACAACATCAGCTGGGAATATGTCCCAGGGAAAAAGAACATAGCAGCTGATATTCTATCACGTGTTAATATTACCAACCAGACTTATGAAGGAGAGAAAGAGACAATTGCAAAGGTTTACAACATCTTAAAGAGTCGGACAGAATTAGAAGATATAGTCAAAGAAGTGGAACAACACCAAAAACAAGACAGTAAGTTAGTACAAATTTTCCAAAGACTGAATGACCAAGATGATAGAATAACCCCGTATTACTGTGTACTTAATAATGTATTGTTTGTCAAAACTAAATGCCACTATAACACCTGGAAACTAGTCATACCCAAGGCACTAGAGAAGGACATCATAACGGACTACCATATTCGTTATGGACACATGGGGGCAGTTAAGGTAATAAAAGCACTGGAGGAGCACATGTACATCAAAGACATCAACAGAAGGGTGAGAAATTATATTAAAAGTTGTCAAATATGTCAAATGGTGAAGTGCACCAACGAAAGAAAGGAGGGGCAGATGATCCCCATAACCTCATCAGCCAAATTAGAGAAAGTTTTCGTGGACATCTGTGGTCCATTCCCCAGAAGTGGAGGTCAACGGCAATATAAGTATTTACTAATCATGTTCGATCATTATACTAAGTTCATAAAGTTGTATCCGATGAATCGTGCAACTACCAACAAAATACTTAACATAATCACACTGAATTATATAACTGAAGTGGGCTGTCCGAAGACAATAGTAACGGACCATGGTACCCAGTTCAAAGGACAGAGATGGAGAGACACACTGCTGGAACATGGGGTAAAAACCTATAAAACCTCAGTGTACCATCCCAGCAGTAATCCATCCGAAAGAGTGTTGAGGGAAGTTGGAAGGATTCTCAGAACCTATTGTTCCAGTCAACAAAGGAAGTGGAGTGAATACATCCCAGCTACTGAAGACTTTATTAATTTAGCACACCACCAGTCGATTGAAACAACCCCTTATAACGCCATGTTCGAGAAACCTCCACCTAGAGAGATTAGTGACATAATTCAATTTCCCCAGAGTCAAGAGTATCAATTTGACAGAATCCACTACCATAACAAAATTATGGAAAAATTAGAACAGCGAAAAAGAAAATATCAACAACAAGTGCCAACCCGAGTAATACAATATAACGTAGGAGATCAGGTACTACTGAAGAATAGGGAGTTGCCCAGTACAATGGAGGATATCACCAAAAAACTACTAGTACTGTACATAGGCCCTTATACCTTAACAAAGGACCATAAAAATAATACGTATGAACTTACAGATACCATAAATAAAAAGGTCAAAGGTACCTATAACCAAGCATCGTTAAAGAAATACTATGTGTAAGGAAATTTGTTATGAGATGTTATTATAGGGTGCCAAATATCATAAACATGTTGTACTAGAGACAGCTATAAAAAGGGTACCTGTGAAACGTAATTGTCCCAAACAATGAATCCAATAGAATGGAGAAGCCCAAGAGCACCCCAACATATAAACTATAAATGT